>PVIW01001199.1:49828-328211 GCA_004026585.1 Noctilio leporinus
ATGATCATATCAATAGATGCTGAAAAAGCATTTGATAAAGTGCAGCAACCATTTATGATAAAAACCCTCAGCAAAATGGGAATAGAGGGAGCATACCTCAACATCATAAAGGCCATCTATGAGAAACCTGAAGCTAACATCATACTTAATGGACAAAAACTGAAAGCTTTCCCCCTAAGATCAGGAATGAGACAAGGCTTGAAACAGCCTAAGTGCCCATCAGTGGATGATTGGATCAAAAAACTTTGGTATATTTACACAATGGAATTCTATATAGCAGAAAGAAAGAAAGAAGTTGTACCATTTGCAACAACATGGATGGAACTGGAGAATATTATGCTTAGTGAAATATGCCAGTCAGTGAAGGACAAATATATGATCTCACCCATTACGGGACAATAATGAACAAAACTAACAACAAGCAAAACAGAACCAAATATATGAATACAGTGAATAGGCCTTCAGTGGTCAGGGGGAAAGGGGTTGGGGGAAAGGGGGAGGCAGAGGCAAGGAAGGGGAGCAGTTGAGACAAGAACCTAGTATAAAGGAACCATGGACATGGACAACAGGTGGGATTGACTTTGCAGGGAATGGGTGGGTGGGGAGGGGGACAGAGGGGAGCAAAAAGGGGATGGATGTAATACAACAACAATAAAATTTTTTTAAAACCTAGCTTTATAGAAATCTATGGAATAGTTGCTAACTTGAGAAAAAGAGATCCCAACATTCATTTACAGTATATGATATTTTAAATTTTTTATGTGCTTTAACACACTTTAAAGGGAACTAATTTTAATTATTATGTTTGATTGAATGTTTTAATTTTAACATTTAGACCAGTTTACTTTAAATCTATGCTAATAATAGAGAAATAGTTATCTAATTATCCTTCATAAGCTAGAAGCAAATAGAGCCAGGGCAGGCAGAAAGTTGGTAACATGAAGATGTATTTGGATGAACTAAAGGGTTATACATTTTAATTAATGAGATGGCATGTCAGAGCCACTGAGGGTAATGACTATATCCAAGGTGACCATATAAACAAATATCCACTTGGTTCCTGTGAGATACGATCAAGGAACAGTAGAACGAAAAAAAGATGTAATGTAGGAAAGAAAGATGGTAGAAGCACTTTGCATTGTCAGTGCATGGAGGGGGTCAGGGAGCCGGATCCACAGTAAATCTTGGCTTAAGGAAAGAAGACAATATGGACTTGCTAGGGACAGAACTTTAATAAACACAAATGAAAAGGAAGTAGCTGATCACTATATAATAAAAGAGGCAGCTAGATACTATTTTAATCATCAGATTTAGGCATGACTTCTCATCAGTGGGTTTCAAGAGTGTTTAAAGAACTACAGCTCAATCTGGTTAGGACTCTTAGAAGAAATTATTTTAGTCAAAGCTTGTGCAGTTAACAAGGTTCGGTTCAAGGTGAATTTTGATACAGAAGGCAAACTTGATCTGGGGGAAACTCTCGTATGGTCAGGGAGAGAATCAAGTCCCATGGCTTATTGGCTCAGATACTTCTTGCAACTTTATATCTTCAAGTCAAGCCTCTGAACACCTGTTATATATTTAATGGGACCCATTAGACTAGAGGATGTCCCTTAAAACTATAAAGTTTAATAAAATGACTATGCTGTAATGAAGGTGATTTTTTCTTCAGATGTTATTAGATTTTTAAAAATTTTAAGACTTCTAATTATTCTCTTGTGGATTTGTGCTTTGATTTTTTGGAAATGTCTTAGTTGTATGCTTTTTATTCTTGTACGTTTAACCATAAATAGCTCTACTGTAGTAAATAATATAATTTAGAACATTCATACAACTTGTAAAATATAATAAGTAGTTATTCCAATACGTTGCAGTGATTTCAGGCATACAACACAAATTTATATATGTAAAAATCATGCAATTTATTTTAACATACCAATGAAATGTTGGTAGCTAGATGATTTCCAGTGTATGTCCTTCATTGTAACTAAGGGTTAAATATTGCATAAGTTTCCTGTAGAACATAAATTACAAGAAGAAATTTTGGTGGATGACTATTTTCAATTAATAAAAGAAGAAATTCTTATCCACATTTTGGGGAATTTCCAACAAAACATATTTCTGACAACTAGGTTTATATGAACAGAAAAGAAATAAGCCAATATCCAGTTTTATTCAGAAGTTTCAACTTCTGACTCCTACCAGAGTTCTTATTTAGATGAATTGACTAATTGTATTGTTCACAGTAACTGGAAAAAGGCGTAGGTGACAGATAAAACAGATGTGTTACTGGGCATATAATTAAAACTGATTAATAGTGGCTCCTAATTTCACATGATGTGCTCAAATAGAACAACTAATGCATTATATGAAATCAGGCTTTTAATATATGGAGTTATATTTAGGGAATGCAATTTAGATGATAGTGTATCTGACACTATTAATAAAAATTACTATTATAATGCAAATGAAATCAGGTAACTACTAAACAAAATGTCTGCAAAGGTAGCTACTATAATTTTGAATTTACTTTGGTTGAACAGAAATAAAATTAAGATGGTATATATTTGGGGGTTGTTAAAACATTTAAAATATTTAAACAAAACTAATGAATGAAATTGTAGAAGTTAACTTCTATGAAAACATTTTACATATCTGTGAACCACAGCCCTTTCAGGAAAAGATCCTTTATTACTTGAACCTCCCATTTTTTCCTCTCCAACAGCAGCCAGCATTTACAGTCCTCTATCTTATATCTGGATGTTATCTATCCTTTGGTTAAAGTTCTTGTGACTGCTTCTGAGAACAACCAGAGTGCTTTTTCACAGGGGTAACTGCTTGCCTACAATCCACATCTTACTACATGCAGTCATGATTTTCCTTCTTGTTTCAAAGGTAGAGATTCATAACAGTACTATAATAAGTTTTACCTACAAATTTTGCTCTTTTATGAATATACTTTTATTGAATAGAATAAAATGATAATGACATATTTATGAATAATTAAATTAAAATCCATTCCCATTTATGTCCAAAAGTTCTGATTCAAAAAGGACTGATTTTTTAAAAATAGACAAAACTTTATAAGAACTGAGTCATAAACCCAGATCTTCTAAAGTAATCACAAACCTAGAGCAGAATCAATAGCTGCTTTTTAAATTCATTATGAATCATCAGTTAAAGTTACATTACCCTTGATACAAGGTCTTTCCAGAAAAATGTCCAACCACTGTTTATATAATGACAACAGTTTGCATGGCATCAATGTAACCTGGCAGCTAAAGAGAGTGGAGTGGAATGAGCATGAGTGAACAATGATGACTTCACTGTACTAGTCAGTGGGGGTGGTAGACACTGAGTGAGCATGTGTACTGTGTGGCCGCCACACAAAATGACTGAGCAAGTAGAGGAATGAATCTGCATCCAATTTTGCTTTAAGCTTGAACATTCCTCCACAGAACTATTGGGATGATTCAGAAGGATGTGGCTATGGGCAACTGGTGATTGGAAGCTTCATCACAATAACATGTCTGCTCATGCATCATGTCTCCAACAGAGTTTTTGGCAAAACATCAAATTACCGAGGTGACTCAGACCCTCTACAGCCCACATTTGGTGCCCTGCAATTTATGGCTTTTCCCAAAACTAAAATAACCTTTGAAATGGAAGAGATTTCAGAATGTCATGGAGATTCAGGAAAATATGACAGTACAGCAGACGGTGATTGGAAGAATTGTGTGAGGTCCCAAGGTGCCTATCTTACAGGGTACTGAGGTGTCATTGTCCTATGTACAATGTTTCTTGTATCTTGTATTTTCTTTACTAATTGTCTCTATTTTTCATAGTATGTGGCTAGATACTTTCCGGACAGACCAAGCATTTGTTAAATGAAACTTTAGCAGCAGGAAACATTCCCTTCTTCAAAGCAATATATTTGGCCATACCAGATAAAGTCAGTGTTTTGATCAAAGTCTGCCACGCATATATTTTAGTAAGGCCCTCCTGCCAATCAAAGACAGATCTATTGATAACATCCTAAGTACCACTGAGATTGAAATGTAATGGTCTACTTAGTACTTTCTTTCTGTCAACTTTAGCAATGATGCACTAAGGGTGGTCAAGAATAAAAAGTGATTTTTAGTTAACACATTTAATATATTTACTAGTTTGTTTAGAAAAGAAATTCTTGGTTAAACTATTCTTGATCTAAAAATCAGGTTTTATAAAAATATAATATTCAATACTAAAGCTTACTGAGGCTTATGGTTAAATATCAAGGAATTTATAATTATAATAGCTTCTTTTCTATTTTAAAAATTCCTTTCTGGTAGCAGTAATTCAGTGTAATTTAAGAAGGATAAAAGCTAAAATGGCCTTAGATTCTGCTGCAGTATCAGCAGGTCTAGGTTAGGACTCATGAGGCTCACCTTTAGCTTTGGTCTATGCCCTCCTAAAATAAAATATATGTAAAAGAGTCCTTATTTTTGTTACTCCTAATGTTAGTTTTAGAAGCATATTAAAAGGAAACAAGTCACTTGAGACTATGATAGTTTAAGATCACAGTTTTATGGGAACAAATAAAAATTGCTGATGCAAAGGAATCAGTGACACAGAATGGTTGCGAATAGAAAGAAACATAATTACATAAGCCTCCTCCATAGGACACCTTTAATGTACATCTCTCTGACTTATTGATTTGGTCTAAACTGTAACTTTCACAAGTTGAAATACCTCATCTTTTTTCCAACCTATTTTAGAAATAGAGAAAAAATGTTTACTTACAAATTAAAATTATTTCTGGATAGTCAACAAATAACTAGTGCTGTCTGCCCCATCAAAATCTCTGGAAGTGGTACCAAGGCCTAGGTATTTTCCTTCTTTGTATCAGAAGATAAAATGCAGATACTGAAAACCTCGCCTACAATGTATGTTATTGTAGTATTGTACCCTTGTGGCCACCACACAGGTTAGAAAATTGAGCTTTGTCTCTTTCTAGAGTCTCACCCCAGAAATCTTCCATACACCCTATCACAATCACAGCAACTTCTGTCCACCAAATGACGCCACTATGTGACTTGTGTATTAATCTCTTCTTTGCATTTCTTTATATATTTTCATCCCGAGACTACATTCTGGACACCACAATGTAGTCTTGCTCACTTTAAACAAATGGTTATTTCTTTTATTTCTTCATTCTTTATCTTATTTACATTTATCTCTTAAATAATTTAAGCTACTAGAGACTGAAAAATGGAGTTATTCTAACTCAATGTTTGCTTTATCTATTTGGTTGTCCAGTAATAAAGCTCATGTAGAAAGACAAATACTTGATTTTTCCCTTTTTATTTACCAGTTTTCAAAATAATGAATTATTTTCCCTCATTATTTCCCAACATTCTGTTTAAACTAATTCTGTTTGTTCATAGATTCCACCATAGTTGGTGTACTTCAATCAATTGCATTTCCTCTAAAATGAAGTTCAAATTTTCCCATCTTTGAGAAGAAGGAGCTTCTTCAGATTGCCTCCTAAACCCTTTTGACTTGAGCAGAGTTTGATAACTTCTTCCTTGTAGTTAATATAAAATGTTTTGGGCTCACCATGTGCATTTCTTCACCTGGCCCTAGAAGGAGATGTTTTTGTTTTTTGTTTTCCCCAAGAAAGTCCCGTTTTGCTTATTGCTTAATAGTATTTCAATACTACAATTTGTGTACTAGAAATGCTCCATGCTACCTGATTGATAAATACTTCTAGGTCTCTTTAGTGGATAGAGCTAGAAGATAGATACAGACATAGGTATATGATCGATATAATATAGGATAAAATACCTCATAGCCTCATGCTGATTATTTCAATTCAATTTTTTATTAGATCATTTTTACTTAACTTGTTTTTTCTTTTTAATATTTTATTTCATTATTTTTAGAAAGAGGGGGAGGGGGAGAGACATCAACGTATGGTTGCTTTTCACCTGCCTCCAGCCACAGATCTGACTGGAGACCTGGCTTGCAACCTGGTTATGTGCCCTGGCTGGGGAATCGAACCTGCGACCTTTGGGTTCGCAGGCCAATGCCTTATCCACTGTGCTACCAGCCAGGGCACTTTTTCTATATTATATACATATCTTCTTTCTTCCAAACTAAGAACCATCCTTCTCAGAATAGCAGTATTAATAGTACCATCACAAGCATAATCCCATGTGTGTATTAGCTACTACACACTATGTATCCTCCCTTACAAACTCTTTTAATTGTAGTCCTACAAGTAATTATACAGGGTGGGGCAAATGTAGGTTTATAGCTGTGAGCAAGTGAAACACAGAGTTTATTCCTTCATTACTATTTATTAAATATTGTATTATTTTCCATACAAACAACTGTAAACCTACCTTTGTTCTACCTGGTATATTTAATGCTCACCCCAGTCTGTGTTGATGGCTAGTTTTAGCAACTGCCTAAAGCTTTCTATGTAGTAGATTTCCCAGAAAATATATCCCTGAGTTCTTACACATTGATAATATATTTTAAAAGATTTTATTTATTATTTTTAGAGAGAGGGGAAGGGAAGGTGGAAGGGCGAAAAACATCAATTTATGGTTTTCTTTCTTGTGCCTCCAGCTGGGGACCTGGCTGGGGACCTGGCTGGAGACCTGGCTTGCAACCCATGCATGTGCCCTCACTGGGAACTGAACCAGCGACCCTTCGTTCACAGGCTAGTGCTCAATCCACTGAGCCACACCAGTCAGGGCATATTGATAATATTTTATCTATACCTTTTATACTTCAAAATAAGTTTCCATGAACTTAAAGTTCTTGGCTCATGTTTCTTTTAGTATTTTGAATATTTTAATCCATTTTCTTCTAGCAAAATGTACTGCAGTTGAAAATTCTGATGATAAGCTAATTTAAGGATTTTAACTGCAGAGAGGTTAACTAATGAGAACTCTACTATTTTACAGGGGTATTAATAAAGGGACAAGATCTGTTATTTTAAATGATGGCAGTGAACTATGTGCTTTATGTGTGATACCCACCCTTTCAAGGTGTCCTTACTAAGGCAACTTGATGAAAGAGGACTCTAGGCATAAATATCACCTTAAAACTGGAAAATTGGAATTCAAGTACAGGTTTACTTAACATTAAAGCCAAGATCAGTCTATCAGGCTATTGCTGATCTTTTGACAGAGTGACTTCATATCTGTTTTGCCTGGGGAGTCCCAGTTTATAAAATTAATAATCTGTAATAATTACTAATAGGTTTCTTCTTTAAATGTTCTATTTTTGGAGGGTAAATTAATACATAGACATTAGTTCTTGACTATGTAATGATGAATTTAACGTAAAGCTCCTCAATAAATAAGAGGGAACATACTTATTGATTGAAACCATGATCTTTATTTTCAGTGCCTGAGCCTCATCTCAATTGTGTTGGCATTCTTTAAATATTTGCTGTATTCGTTGCTACTGAAACTTCTTATGAATCTATATTTTCCAGAAAATGAAAGTAAAAACCAAGACATTCTTTTGCTTACTTTAGATGTGTAGGATTTTCTTTTTCATGTGGTCCACATAATAGCCTTCTGACTTGCCTTTGTTGGAGGAAATTACTTATTTTAGCATAAAAATCATGAGGTTTAGCTTGCTAAAATGGTGAAAGGTTGGCCGGGGGACCATTTTGCTGGGATAGTAAACACTCTGTCACTTGTAACCTCCTTGTGGGCTGTAAATTCTACTGATATTAATGGTGAAACATGGTATGGATTGAGAGTCTACTGACATGCGGTCAATCAATTTAAGTTCCTAAGAAAGAGACGGTAGGTCTATAATGGTCCTCCAGGGAAGCCAGACACTGCATTAATGCACAGAACCAGGGGCTGAGGAAAGAAATTGACACCTGAGCTCCCACCCTCTGGAAGCTAACAGCAATTTCAGAAACTTATATTATGCTGTGGTTTTGTGAAATTGCTACACCAAGTAAGGAGAAGAAACACCCCGAGGAGTTATTTATAAGACTGATAGCATCAAAGTTTGTTTGCCAGGAGAGATTCTGTCACAAATCTAAATGGGGCCAAAGTAGATACTGGATACCAGGTTCCTATTTCCTGAATGTGAGTGCTTTGCTGCAGATTGGTAGCTTGGATTTCACCTGCATGTGGGGGTGCCCTTTGTGTTTATTTTGGGCAGTGTGTGTATTACTTTAGAATTAAATTTATAGAGGAAGGTAAAAGATTTATGTTGTTTTATTATTGAATTATTTTTAATGTTAAAGTGATACAAACTCATTAAAATAAATTCAAAACAAAAAAACAGATTTTAAGAAATGAAACTGCCCCCAATCCATCTCTGCTTATTAGCAAGCCAACCAACTGTATAGATACAACCACTCTTAATTTTTTAAAGTGCATCCTTCCAGAGATGTTCTAAGCATATTTAATATGTTAACATTTAGCATTAACATAAACTTTAAAATATATTCTTTTCAGCAATTTTCTGGGTGTTGTTTGAAGTTAAAATTATATCAAGGACACCTTTTCATGTAAGTAAAGACACTCTTATTTTGTTTTTATTTAACAGCTGCACATTATCCCATTGTTCAGACACACTAGGATGTAGGTAAACAAAATGATTTCCTTTGGGATTTAGGTAATTTCTAGTTATACACACACACACACACACACACGAAAAATGGGAAAAAAAAATGGAATGATAGTGTTATAGTTAACCTCATGCTGTTGTAAGGATTAAATTGGTCAAAATTATTTATAATAATGTTTTTAAAGATTTTATTATTTTCAGAGAGAGGGGCAGGGAGGGAGGAAGAAAGGGAGAGAAGTATTAATGTATGGTTGCCTTTCACCTGCCTCCAGCTGTAGACCTGGCTGGAGACCTGGCTTACAACCTGGTTATGTGCCCTGACTGGGGAATTGAACCAGTGACCTTTGGGTTTGCAGGCTGGTGCCAATCCACCCAGCCACACTAGCCAGGGTATAATAATTTTTAAGATATAATAAACGCATTATAAACATGTGCCACTTTTAAACATATTTAAGTGAATTACATAAAATTACATTCTTTGTTCATGTTTTCTATTATTTGTCTTTTTATTAATGTGTAAGAGCTTATTTAATAATAGCTCAGTCTCCCTTGCTTCTTCAAGTTTTTAATTTCCCTAAGCAAGAATCATATCTCTTTGGATATTAAACAACAAACACATTTAAGTATTTTAGATTTTTTCCATTTATTTATTCATACAAAACTTATTGAGTCAAAAATATATTTTGTAAAACCTGGACAGCATTGAGAATATAGAAGATGAAAAAAATAGATGCTTGTTGCTTCCTGATGGTGTAGTGGGAAGATGGGTTCAAGTTGTTGCTATTTTAATATAATGCAGCGAATGCTGTAATAGGACTAATAGGAGTAACCCAACATTAGGCCATGAAGAGCCCCTTATAAAATCAGTGAAATGAAGGCATGGATGGCACTCCACCCAGCAAGACAGTGGAGTGTTTTTTAGAGGCATAGAATTATCATCTGGTAATGATGCTAGAAGGACTATCATACTGGCTCTCTGGAATACCAAAATATTTTAGTGGGACTCATTTGAGGGTTATTTTTATGTCCCAGTTCCTTAGACTTTCTGAAGCACAAAATAATGGCATCATTACTTGATGAGACACTGTCAGAGAATATAAAAAGTCTTTAAGAAAAAATGAGGACAATTATAATAACTCTACAAGAACTCAAATTACCAAGATCTACACAATCTCTACTTATCCTTTCAGGTATAGAGCTGATGGAGTGTCTGAATAAACAGTAGCATTTTCTTAATTTTTGGCTTTATTTTATTGATGATTTTTCATAGTTTACTATCTTTTTTTTTTTAAGATTGTATTTATCATTTTCAGAGAGGGGAAGGGAGAGAGGCAGAGAGGGTGAGAAACATCAATGTATGGTTGCCTTTCACCTGCCTCCAGCTACGGACCTGGCTGGAGACCTGGCTTGCAACCTGGTTATGTGCCCTGGCTGGGGAATTGAACCGGCAACCTTTGGGTTTGCAGGCTGGCACCTTATCCACTGTGCCACCAGCCAGGTAAAGTTTACTATCTTATATCACTATTTTTACCATGATTTCCAACAGAGTTCAGTTTGCTAAAAAGAAAAATAGCATATTTTGAATGAAGTTCATTTAAATGAATAAGCACTTAAAATTTTGGACTGTATCAACTAAGTCAGTTTAAGTTCAAATAAACTCTCTTAGATCTTAAAAAGTACATTTTAGGTTTATAGTCTCTATAAGCAGGAAATCAGCAGTAGGGCAAAAGAATGAATTACTGCTATATGCAACAACACTAGGTAAGTCTTAGAGACATATATATTATCAAGCAAAGCAATCCAGACACAAATATATTTTATTATTCCAGTTATGAAGTTCAAAAATATGTTAAACTTATCTGTGAGGATATAAGTCAAACAGTAGCTACCTTTAGGCACAAGAGACTTGGCAGGACATGAAGGTGGACTTGGGGGTGTTGTTAATATTTTATTTCTTGATTGTGAAGATGTTACATTGAACCATCCACTTCATAAACTTTTCTCAAATAGTGTAGAATCATGTCTTGTGCACTTTTCGTTCTGTGTGTTAAACAAATGAAATCACCTGTAGACCCTTCTTTCATTTTTAGCTTTTTTCTTCATTGTGGAGTTACAGTTGTCTGCAACAGAATTTTTTTTTAAAGCCTGTAAAGAAAATGTCTTTTATCTTCAGGCATCCATATGGCAGGTAAAAATATGCCTGTTGTATGACCTTGAGTTCAAGCATCCCATTCAGACTTGAGGAACTATGCATTTTTGTGATAGACAACAGGTACAATGTTCAGTCACCAAGACAAAATGACACTTCCTCTAAACTTCAGTTATAAAGGTATGTCGCGCAACATACCCGGAGTTTTTTGCTTTTTCATTTTGCTTTTCCTTTGATTTCATAAGGCTAAAATTGGCATACTCATTTGTTGAGCTTGTTTTGTTCCGTCACAATTTGGAGTATGTATACATCTCATCAAAGGTTTTAGTATTGGAAAATATCCAATAGTATCTGTTTACAAACTTAAAAGGGCTTTAATATTGTTACATATGCTATTCAGAGTGGATGTAACATGATTACTATGTGCTAGTTTCCCCAAGCACAAGTCTTAACACATATACCACTACAAAATTTTTCTACAGTATTTAACATTTTCTTTAACATTGATACCAGTTGCTTTATCATTCTAGGGCTACTAAAATATATACACACACACAAATATAGCACAAGCATAATAGCATTACTGATTGAGACTGCTTTCCTATTCAAAAATGATACTACAGATTAAAAAATAATTTCAGAATCCTATGAATGAAAATTTATAAGGAACTAAATATTTGTTTCAATTTAAAGGTTTGTTCTTATACAGTTTAGATTTAACTGGCATGTAATTTTGTTGCTTTTGAAGTGAGTTCCAGAAACCTGTACTAAAATATTATCTGCCCCTAAGCAAAAATAATAAAAGGTAAAAAGGAAACACATATCAATAGAGAAGTTGTTTAATTATAAGGTAATCTGTAAATTAATTTGCATTTTTATAGACCCAACTGATTATTTAAAACATAACTTGATTGATAATTTACATTGATAATACCTTATAGCCAGAGACTACTGGCTTTTGTTCCTGGCATTTAAGAGTTGAGACTTCAATCACAAAGGTTTTTCTTCATTTGAATCACAGTTAAGAGAAATTCTTTGAAAAGCCTCTTAAACTGTGACATCATATAACTAAAACAAACCATTATTCTATCAAATGCCACTTTATTTTACTAATGTAAAATAACTGTACATGTAGTAAGAATTTTTCTAGGTTAAAGAATTGTATATTAATTAATTTGATATCATAATATTTCATAAAACTCCAAACCTAAATAAATAATGCTACTGGATTAAGGGGTATTTAGAGAATAAGTGGTTTTCATTTTTAAAAATAGAGATTACACATTGGAAATGTTTATTTCATAAAAAGAAATATTTTGGCCAAAATACTTACACAAAATTGAATACCACTTCAGTAATTTTATATAACTTTTCTCATAGATCCTCATGAAGATGTTCAAATTGTTTTATTTTAATCCCTAACCTTTTTTACATCAAGTGCAGCCAACTAGTCATGAATCACTGAGCTTCCTGAGGACATTTATTGGGAAAGGTGTGCTTTCTGCTTTACTTGTAATTCATATTCCAATCACTCAGTCATCTCAGAAATAAATGTTTTCTATATTGTAGAAAGGATATTTATGGGAATTCTGGACACATTTCAAGAAAAAAAAATTTAATGTGATCTTTAATGTGATCAATTTCTATAAAACAAATTAGTCATATTTTCCTTATAAACAAAGGTAGAAACTCCCACCCAGTGGAGTTATACAAATCTGTGAATGTTGAATGACTTTTTGTTATTCAGTAGACCTAGAGCTAACACACAAGCTGTAAATTACCTAGAGTAATTTACAAGCAATTATAATTAGAAACATTTTTATATATTATCTTACCAATGCCAAAATGGGAGATACTCCTTTGCTAAGAACTGTGGAAAAAAGCTTAATGGCCTTAAGATACTGTGTGTGTAATCAAAAGCAAGGAAAGTGAAAACAAAAATCTGGAAGAATCTAGGAAAAGTAATTCAAAAACATTTTTAAAGATTTCATTTATTATTTTTAGAGAGAGGGGAAGGGAGAAAAGCAGAGAGGGAGAGAAACAACAATGTATGGTTGCCTTTTACCTGCCTCCAGCTACGGACCTGGCTGGAGACCTGGCTTGCATCCTGGTTATGTGGCCTGGCTGGGAATTGAACCAGCAACTTTTGGGTTCGCAGGCTGGCACTTTATCCACTGTACCACTAGCCAGGGCTTAAATTTTTAAAAAATTTTACTATAGTTGATTAGTCTTATTGTAGATATTTTGTAACACTGAATTCTACCTCTTGAAATAAATTATGCATAACTTTAGAAAATAAACATAAAATAATGACATGAAAATATAAAGACATATATCATCATTTTCAGCTTTAATCAGATTTTTTCCCCTTGTACACAGTTGTTCTGGTTATAATAGCAGAATTCTTCTGCTTGGATGGTTACTGAAAACAGCATTTGTTTTCTTATTGAGATTCACTGTACAAAAATGTCAACTCTTCTAGAAATAAGGCTTTTTCTTGCTCCTAATGGCATAGCTGAATAATAAATTGTTCATGTTAGAATACAGGTAGATGAATGATGTCTTTAGTAATAAGTATATAGTCCTAAAATATTCACACCATAAATACAAGAACTTGGGGCATATCGGAGCACACAATTCTATTCTACAGTCTAAAAACATGCCTTGCTTTGTTCTCAAAGTAATTATGGTTTACAATATATTTTTTCTCACTAATCCTTCTCTTCTCCTTTAATCTATGGATCAAGGGAGTGGGGCAAACTTTTCCCTAATAGGAAGAGTTACCTGTATGTTGGATCACACACAACAACACAGACTACATATCAAGTGCCACAAGAGCTAGATTCCTGCTTCTTAAGAGTCTCATCATTCTATCCCTTAAGAGATAAAAAGTCTCACTAGATGCTTGATTTGTTTGAAAATCTTACAATCCCTATAAATCTTTATGCAGTGAAAAATTTTAAGTTACCAGAAGCTTCTCTGAAAATAGAAATGATTGTTTTGCCCTGGCTAATGGCTCAGCAGATAGGTGCCAGCTTGCCAACCCAAAGGTTGCTGGTTCGATTCCCAGCCAGGACACATAACCAGGTTGCAGGCCAGGTCTCCAGCCAGGTTCATAGCTGGAGGCAGGTGAAAGGCAACCATAAGTTGATACTTCTCTCCCTTTCTTCCTCCCTCCCTGCCCTTCTCTCTAAAAATAATAAATAAACTCTTAAAAAAAAAGAAATGATTATTTTATGACCAATTACATTATATGAGCAAAACTTGGGAAAAATTAAATTATATCATGAATAGCTTATAAAATAAAATGTTTATTTTATAATATTTTCTCTCTCAAATTTTTAATGCATTGCCTAGTATTTTCTAAAAAAAATGTAAATAAAGAATTGAAGTTTTTAGGTTACTTCTAAAAATATGTGAATATGATTTTTAATATCTTGATGTAGTTCAGGCTAAATATATATGTTCATTTACTTAATAAACAAAAATAACTTTTGGTGCTTCTGTGGATAGCATGAGATGACAAATTCAAAAGAATATTGGCAATGTGATCTTTTTTTCATCAATACCTTGTAAGAAGAGACTAATGCATAATATTTTGGGTAATAGCTTTAATATAAAGACTCTATAAGTCATCAATCTTGTTGGAAGACATGAACATGAGTGTGAGAATCAGTACTTCAATGTTGGAACTAGCTCTTCATCTTTATCAGTATGAAAATAACATAGTTATTTTCAAAATCAAAGAATAATCTGTTAGGTTAAGAAAGTTTTTCAAACCATTTTCTAAATAATTAGCATCTTATTTATTTTGACAATTTTCTATCCTTATTATCATTATCATTATGAATGTTATAAAGTAACTCTAATTTATTTGATCTATAATATTTCACTGAGGCTTGTTTTATTACAAGTTCCCCACATGAGTTTTGGGAACCTCAAGCTAAATGTTTATGTAGTTTCACACTGTGCAGCTGTTGGCTAGAAGATTTACTTTTGGATGAAATACCTATTTGTATTTATATGATGATACCTGGAAGTCATTTGTTTTAATCTTCTAGAAATGTGATATACTAATATTATAAATATTATACACAACTTAGACTTGAAGATAGAGCTGGAATGCAAAAAACAATTAAAACACTCATGCTTTTTCATTGTGGGTAAAGTTTCAGATCTTTTCAATCTGCATTCTATTTAGGAACTTTATGATATTCATGCTTGTCTGACAGTCTCAGGATTTCTGAATTTATGACATGGCCTCTGAGCACTATTTTGTGCTGATCATCAGACCTTTATAATAACATCCCAGGTGATTTGGAGTTCAAGTGAAGTTATCTCACTTGACAGTTGCTCTGATAATAAATAGCTATAAATACTCCAAGATTTGCTGTTTAGCCAAAGCAAATTTGAGGTAGGATGTGTAAAGATGCTGAGATGAAGAGAATGAAAGCACAAAAGAAATGAAACTTCTGCAAGTCATAAAACTAAAAGCAACAAAGCACACACGCACGCACACACAGTACAAGCAAAAACTCATAGACACAGACAACAGGAAAGCAGTTGCCGGAGGGAACATGGTAAAGGGTAAAGGTAGGTCAAATATATGATAACGAAGGAGATTTGACTTTGGGTGTAAACACACAATGCAACATATACACAATATATTACAGAATTTTACACTTAAAACCTACATAATTTTAACCAGTCATACCAATTAATTTAATTTTAAAAATTTTTAAAAGAAGGTGTCAAATCAACAATCTAAATTTATATCTGAGGCATCTAAAGAAGGAATAGCAAACTGAAAGTAAACCTAGCAAGGAAGGAAATAATGATTGTAGCAGAGATAAGATAACAAAAAAATAATAGAGCAAATACAAAAACACTAAAGTTTGTTCTTAAAAAAAAAAAACAGGTGAATTTGCAAGTCATTAAATTGTCTAGAAAAAAGGAATTTCTCCAATTACTAAATCAGAAATCTAAATTGTGACGTTCTACAGACTTTATAGAAATACAAGGATTATAAAATAATAGTATGGATAATACACCCATCAACTGGGTAATCGAGATGAAATAAACAAATTTCTGAGAAACATACAAACTACCAAGTCTAAACCATGATTAATAGAAAATCTTAATAGACCTATGACTGGAATGTAGATAAATCAACAATTAAACACTTCCCACAAAAGAGAGCCCCAGGGCAGGTGCTTCCCTACAAAAATTTCCAGATTTAAAAATAAATAATACCAATGGTTCTCAAACTCTTCAAGAAACTGAAGAAAGGAATATTCTTTTACTCATTCATTTAAGACAACATTACTGAGAACCAAAGTTAAACAAAGACACTAAAAGAAAAAAAAAAATGTAACCTTCTAAGTACCTGTCTGCACATGTGAAAGTGCATCCACTAACCACAGTAAGTAGCCAGGCCACACTCCTTTCCTTGCTCTCTCAAAACATTTTGGAACTGTTTGAGATGTCTGCCCTGCTCTCCTTAGATACCTCGGTTATGCAAGCAGTAAACTTTTTCATGACTCCTTGGTAAAAAAAAAAAAAAAAAAATGTTGAATTAAGAAAATAGGGCTTCCATAATGGTTTCCACATTAACAAGTTTAATCTGACTATTTAAAGTTATTAAAATTTATTAAAATTCAAAGTTTGGTTTATTGGCCATGCTAGTCACATTTGAAGTGGTCAATAGCTTAATAGTCAACAGGTTAATGGCTCCCACACTGGACAGCAGGTATAGACCATGTCCATCAATGTGAAATGTTCTGTTGGATAGGACTGGTACAATCAAACCAATCATGCAGAATAGAACACAGCCAGGATGAGTCTGTACCAGACTGGTTGCCCTTGTCAATGATATCTAGTTCAACCAGAAAATTTAAATTCCTTTGAGCCCTGGCTGGTGACTCAGTGGATAGGTGCCAGCCTATGAACCCAAAGGTTACTGGTTTGATTCCCCAGCCAGGGCACATAACCAGGTTGCAAGCCAGGTCTCCAGCCAGGTCCATAGCTGGAGGCAGGTGAAAAGGTAACCATACGTTGATGTTTCTCTCCCTCTCTGCCTCCCTCCTTTCCCCTCTCTCTAAAAATAATAAATAAAGTCTTTGAAAAATAAATAAATTCCTTTGAATGTTAAAAACTGAAGTCTAACAGTGACAGTTTTTAAAATAATGATGATATGACGATAATAGTAATGCTAATATAATCACTCTATGTTTATATATTTTAGATTTTTATTACATGACTGATCTGTTTTATCCATACACTTGTTTGTTTGTAATAATCTTTTTATTATGCTATAGTGTTTATTCTAATATCAATGAACAGTTGGATTAGAAAAGTAGTTTAAATATATGATAAGCTAGGTTGAAAGTACATACATACAAAAATATATGTTGTAAATAGTAATCTGTAATCTTAAGAATGCTGAAGTAGTGATACTAACACCAAATAACATAGACGTCATAAGAAAAATAATTCCCAGGGAAAATGACAGCAATTATATAGTGATAAATGAGACAGTTCAGGAAGAGGATACATCACTTAAAATTGTGCAGCTAGTTACAGAGCCTCAAACACAGGAAACAAATATTTATAGAATTAAAAAAGAAATTGATAATATCACAGTCATAGTTTTAGGTGTTAATACCTATTTCAGAGCTATTACTATAACAACCAGTTAAAGAATCAGGAAATAAATGAAAGGTTTGAACAACACTATCAACTATCCTGACATAACTGATATTTAGAGAATAATGTACCAAACAAGTGCACAGTATACATAATTTTCATGTGTGCAGGGGTTCTTTGGCATATAGAACATGTGCTGACCAAAATACAAGTCTCAATAAGTTTTAAAAGTTTATATTTTTAAATTATAAAGTATAAATAAACTTATAGAGTATATTCTATAATAGTAAAATAAATAAGCTGGAAATTGAAAACAGTAAGATTTTTAGAAAATTCACCTTAAAGTGAACAATTAAAAAATGCTTTTAAATAATCAACCCATGGCTAAAAGATAGAATCTAAAGGGGAATTTTTATTAATTAAAAATAAATAATAATTAAAAAACAACATATCAAACTTTGTGAGATACAGTTAAATCAGTGCTTAAAAATAATTTATAGCTTAGATGCTTAAATTAAAAAAGAAGAAATGCCTGAAATCAATGCCCTACGGTGCTACCCTAATTAGTAAAATAAAGTTAAATTTAAATTAATGTAAGTAGAAATAACATAAAAATAAAGGTTATTCTAGAAATTAATGAAAGAGAAAATATAGTAACTTTAGAAAACATTAACAAAATCAAACTTTGATCCTTTGAAAATATACTTGTAAAACTGATAAAACCTGAACTAGACTCATCAAGCTAAAAGAGAGAAGGTACAAATTACCAGTATCAGGAATGAAAGAGGTATTATCACTAAAAATGCTAAAAAGATAATAAGGTAATATTAATGACTTTATTTCATGAAACCTGATAACATAAATGAAAATAAAAGATTTCTTGAACTATAAACAGCTTACCAAACAGACAGTTGGTGAAAAGAATCCAATTGCCTTTATATCTAATTTAAAAAGTTAAATTTGTGATTAAATATGCTACCATGACATAAAGTTTAAGCCCAAAATGTTACATTTATAAACTCTACTAATAGAAAAAGAAATAACTATATTCTTAAGTGATTTTAGAAGAGAGGAAACTTCTTAGCTCATTTTATTAAACCAGCATACTTAATACCAAGTTGATAGATGTGATAAATATAAAAATATAAACTAATGTCCCTTGTGAACATAGACAAAAAAGGCCTTAACAAAATATATGCAAACATAAATTAGCAATCCATAGAAAAAAGAATAAATCATGGAGAGGTCAGTAAGTTTAGTTTAACAATAAAAAATCAATTAAGAGAATACTATCATACTATCAAAAGAATGCAGGATATAAACCCATATAATCATTGCAAAGCTATAGAAAACTTATGAGAGAAAATTCATCACCTCTTTGAGATGCAAGTTCACAACAAACTACAAATAAGAGAACTTCAGTTTGATAAATGACATCAGCAAAAACATAATGCTAATATACTCTATGGGTGTGTGTTAAAAACTATTTTCCTTATAATCAGAAAATGACAAGGATGCACAGCCTCACCTCATCTATTTAACGCTGGAGTCTCCACCAGTGGGAAAAGGCAAGTAAAAGAATAAAATAAATAAAGATAAAGAGAGAAATAAAACTCTCTGTTTATAAATATCATGATTGTTTTTTTATGAAGACAATTTTTTAAAATTTAATTTTATTGTTGTTGTATTACATCCATCCCCTTTTTGCTCCCCTCTGTCCCCCTCCCCACCCACCCATTCCCCCTGAAAGTCAATCCCACCTGTTGTCATGTCCATGGTTCCTTCATATAGGTTCTTGTCTAAACTGCTCCCCTTCCTTGCCTCTTCCTCCTCCCTCCCCCCAACCCCCTTCCCCCTGACCACTGAAGGCCTATTCACTGTATTCATATATCTGGTTCTGTTTTGCTTGTTGTTAGTTTTGTTCATTATTGTACTGTAATGGATGAGATCATATGGTATTTGTCCTTCGCTGACTGGCTCATTTCACTAAGCATAGTACTTTCTAGTTCCATCCATGTTGTTGTAAAGGGCAGGAGTTCGTTCTTTCTTTCTGCTGTATAGTATTCCACTGTGTAAATGTACCAAAGTTTTTCAATCCAATCATCCACTGATGGGCACTTAGGCTGTTTCCAGCACTTGGCTATTGTAAATAGTGCTGCTATATCATAAGAACCTATGTATCCCTATGTCCATGATTGCTTTGATAGAAAATTATTGAGGGTTGAACAAAGCAAATACTAGAACTAATAAGAATACATAAATAGTTGAATCGGTATGTGATAAATATGTGCAAAATGTTATTTGTACAATCTAAGTGGAAAGTATATGGATGTTCAACTATAAAGTCCTTTGAATTTTTCTGTATGTTTGGATTTTTTATAATAATATGAAAAATAATGGCACACTGAAGATTGGTTCATTTTAGTATATATAAATTCTACTTTCAAAGGGGGAAAATATTGTTACAACATGGGAAAATCTAGATAAAGATATTCATGTTGAAGATTTAGGGAGAAGTGTTCTGATTTTTACAACTTACTTTGAAATTTAAATACAACAGTAAGTATTTAAAAAGTGGTTTGATGGATCAACAGAAGGATGACTAGAAATGGGCTAAGCATGTATTGTAAACTTTTAATGGTAGAATCTAGGTTGAGGATATATGAATAGTCACTGTAAATTTTTTTTTCTTTATATTTGAAGTTTTTCATGGTGACAATGTTGGAAGAAAATAAAAGGAATGGTCTAGTTAAATTATTTACAAACTTGTTTTTGAAACCTTTGGAAATTAAATGTTTTACGGAATATGATATACAAACATTTGAAAATATAGCTTTTTTTTGTATGTGTCAGAGGTAGATGATTACTAATAATTCCTATTGTTCTACTACTTTTTCCAAATGCTTACATGCTGGTATGGCTAAAAAGCCTAAGACTCTGGAAAATATTATTTGAAAATAATTTTCATAGTGATTGTCACTTCAGTGACTCATATTTTCCAAAATATAGTCACATATTTTCATCTTTCTAAGAGAGGTTTTTGAAAACTTCAGCTTTATATATTTCTGCATTATGTAACTCTGAACATGTAAGTTTTTTCACTTTCAGTAAAAATAACACTGGTTAGTGTATATATACATTTGTACATTTTTCTTGGATATGCGGATTAACTTGAAATCTGAAATAGTGACATATTACCCACAAAGGATTTTCTTAGATACGGATAACATTATTCTCATCTATTGACCTCTTCTTAGGGATTACAGTCCCAAGAACTGGAAAAAAAAAATCAAAGAGCCTTTGTATTAGATATTTAAAAAATACAAAATGTTGGTATCATAAGTATGGCCTGTTTTAGGCTTTTATGGTAACTCTTCAATGGAGAATAATTTATGCAACTGAATGTTGATGAGGTCAACAAATTCTATACTAGAATATCTTGAATATTCTATTTTCCATTGAGAAAACAATTTCATTTTCTTCCTATTGCAATTGTCCTTCTCATTTTTTGACTATCATGCCCTTGACAGAAGGCAATCAAGAATCAATAACAACTATATTTTATATGTGAAATCATAAGCACTAGAAAGCACATTTCCTTCTTGGACATTTGTTTTCCCTTGAGTCTCTCACAGAATATAGCAAGCAAACAAAAAGAACGCTAAGAAAATAGCCTTACACCTAACAGCAATAAGAATTATTTTCAAGTGTAAAATGTAGAACTATATTATATATGGTATTTTATGCAATAATTTGTCTCTGCACTTAAGAATCTGTTATCATTGAAGATCTCACTCTTAAAAGTTATATTTACCATCCAATCTTGATTCATTATATTTGGTTTATACAATTGTGAGTTGCCCTCACATTCTCTCAAAATGTGTACTAAGGTTAGTAATACATCAGTTTGCCAATCTTTCTTAAGCTTCCTGTTTTTTGCCTGATATTTTTGTTCCCTGACCACCAGTACTGATATTTTCTTGCACTTTCTCTGTCATTCTCCCTTTTTTGAAACAAATTTAAAGCCTTTATACTTTCAACTCTATGCATTTTCTTTCCCCAAATGAAAAAATAATTGAAATTTCACTCTAGCAACAGAAGCACTGAGGTGACTCTCTTGCCTGGTTTTGAAACAATAATGAAACCTGTTTGGCTTCCTTCTGACCCTTCTCCTTTTAACTTCCACAGTTCCCCTCAATTCACAGATTGATATAAATGAACTCCTACAACTTAACACCAAAAATATGAACAACCTGATTTTAAAGTGGCAAAGGAACTGAATATAGATATTTCTTCAAAGATGACATGAAAATGACCAGAGACATGAAAGTGCTCAACATCACTAATCATCAGGGAAATGAAAATTAAAACCACAATGAGAAATCAGCTCACACTTGTCAGAATGGCCGTTATCAAGAAATTAACAACAAAAAATGTGTTTGTGAGGATGTGGAGAAAATATTATGGTGAAGAAAGAAGGTCTGAATTTGGTTGGTGAGCTCGCAATGCAATATACAGATGATGTATCATATCACTGTACACCTGAAACCTATATAGTCTTGCTAACCAATTGCACCCCAATAAATTTAATGAAAAAAGAAAAGGAACTCTATGCAGAGTTGGTGGGGCTGAAGACTGGTGGGGCTGAAGACTGGTGCAGCCACTTGGAAAAAAATTATAAAGATTCTTTAAAAAATTAAAAATACAACTACCATATAACCCAGCAATTCTACTACTGGGTATTTATCCAAATAAATTCAAAAAGCCATGCATTCTTATGTTTATTGCAGCATTATTTACAATAGCAAAGGTATAAAAGCAACCAAAGTGTGTATCAAAAGACAAATGAAAAAGTTGGTACATATGAGCATATACAATGGAATATGACTCAGTCATAAAGAAGAATGAAATCTTGTCATTTGCAACACCATGGACAGACTTAGGGGGTGTTATGCTAAGTTCAGTAAGCCATGCAGGGAAAAAGAAATACCATATGACTTCACTTACATAAGGCATCTATATAACAAAATAAGCAAATAAATAAAACAAAATCATAACCACAGACAACAAATTGATGTTTGCCAGAGGAAGGGTGGCAGGTTAGGGAAATGGGTGAAAAAGAAAAAGAGATTAAGAAGGAGAAATTACCAGTTATAAAGTCACAAATGTTAAGTACAGCATAGAGAATATAGCCAATGATATTGAGACAACTATGTGTCATGTCAGATGGGTGCTAGACTTATCTGAGAGATCATTTCCTAAGATAAATCAATGTCTAATCACTATGCTATACACCTTAAACATAATAGTGTATGTCAAAATTCAAAAACTGTAAAGACATTTAAAAAGAACAGAATGGAACAAGAGACAGGGACACAAGGAACAAACAGACTGACGGTGACCAGAGGGGTGTGGGGGGAGGTGAAAGGATGGGAAAGACGGGAAAGGGTTTAGTCACGGAGCTAGTGTGAAGGATCCATGGCCATGGACAATGAGGTGGGGATTGACTGTGGGAGAGGGGATAGGGTGGGTGGGGCAGGAGAGAGCCATAGGTGAAAAATGCAATGGCTATAACACAACAATAAATTAATTAAAAAAAGAACTTAAACTATATATAAGTAAATATGTATATGATCATCATATTTTTAATACTATTCCTTTCATTTCTGTTCATTTTCCTCAGAATCCAATTTCCAAATGCTCTTAGATGAAAATATAAAAAATAAAATGCTCTTTTACTTTGATCTCATTTGCTAATGCTTTCTTTTTGCTAAAGTAGATAGAATCTTGTAATGTTGAGTTGGAAGGCATTTACATATTGTTATTCTGTCTGGTTATCTTCTGAAACAAGAAATGAGACCCAGTGCCATTAGTCAAGTTGCTCAACACTCTGGAATTCAAGTTACCTAACTGTAGATCTAAAATCCTTCTAATTTGCTGAAGCAGCGGGACCCAACATGTCTCATCTATATTATAATAACTAGAATCTGAAGGAGAAAAGGGCCTGTAGTTTACCTGAAGGACTTCTTGGCTCTACCACTGATTCAGTGAGTGACTGCAGAGCACATAATTTCCTTCTCGAAGTTTCAGTTTCTTTATCTTTAAAATAGGGATAATACCTATCTCATCAAAGGCAATAAACATTAAATAGTAAGTGAATTCAAAAATTTCTTAAATGTATGTTTTCCATTATTCAGCCATCCATGGCACTCAAAAATAATTTCTGAATAATTACAATTAAAATTTGTCACCTTATTTAAACCTGAAATTATATTTAAATTGAGTGTACTTGAAAATAGCAGGGTTATTAGTTTTCTGCTGTCAGTCTGAAAGCACATATAACCAAGACCTAGAAACTAGCTGAGTTTTAGGAAAAACAAATTTATGTATGTGTGTGTGTGTGTGTTATTGTTTGTTTAATGACTGGATTATGGTAACAGTCTGTGAAATCCATTTTAAGTGGCATGTAATCACAATTCTAAGACGGAACAGGCAGTGTATTATCTATACCAGGGTTATGCTAGACGAGAATTACAAAGTCAATTTATCCGGAGGCAATAGTTGTTACCCTGTGAAAGAGTTTTGGAGAAACAAGACAAAGCTGGAAAATCATTGTGGATTTTGAAAATGTCCCTGTACAATTACAAGAATGAATCTAAAGGGTAGGTGCAGTTTGATAAGCTGAAGGAAGAGATACGGAGCAAATGCTGATCTCAAACTTTGTCTCAAACAACATCTTCTCGGAATGAAGGACAAATGAAGCATGGGTCATATCAGACATGATAGAGCAGACTGGTATATATATTGGCAAAGACCTGACCCCAAAGCTAGGTTATGTAGAACACAGCTTACTGTGCATAGGATTAAGGTAACTGCTGGAAGGAACAAAAGTTTCCTTCTTTCTGTTTTGCTTGTGGTGAAATAAAAATAATAATAATAAAAAAATCACAATGAAAGCTTCTGCAAACTACAGAGAAGTCCTGGTAAACTAGGGAAAACATAGGGAGCCGAAAAGAGTCAAAAGGCGTTTCCAGTCTCAGACAGTCTACGTCCTAATGACTAAACAGTCTAGGTCCTAATGACTAAGCAGACGCGTGGGGAAGATGAGCACGTGTCAGAAAATGTCAGCCGGATGCCAGTGCATGAAGGCTTTTGTTTGGGCCAAGTCAGTTGCTCACCTGTCCTTGCTCAGATTCCACAAAGCCCCTTCCACAGGATGGAGGCTTGACTCTCATGGCAACATGTTCCCTGTGTTTGGGGTATGATTGTAAGGGGGATCTCCTGGCAACTAGCCACACAATAATGCACTGCTGCCCATGAATTTCCATCCTGTAAATAGAGCAGATAACTGGACCTAGCTTCCTAAAGGTAGAAATTCCCACATACAGATATGTGCCCCTGGCTCAGGCCCAAATAATTACCATCATTAGAATTGTAGTAGAATGATATTTTGAGATTTTAATAATGGATTTCTTTTTCAGTCTTTATTTTAGTGTGTAACACTCCACTGAGTAATGTTCTATTTTGAGGGATAATGTTTAATTGCCACACCGTACGTAAGAAACTATTGCTATATTGAGCTTCCTGGAGCGTAGCTCAAGGAAATTGTAAAACCATAGAGAAGTCTCACATTCAGCAAAGACATCTGAACAGTAGAGTAGCAACACCCAAAGTTTAAGAAAATGATCCTAAAGGATGCCCCACTCCTCAGTTAAAAGGGACAATAGCTAAATTATTTAAGAACCCTCAATTCCAATATGAAAGGCTCTCTGATAGGACTGCTACACCTCCAGGAGCCTGGAGTCAGGACAAGATAAAAACCAGAATGGGAGACCTGTCACCTACATATCTCAAGATATAGGCTACTTCAGCATACTCTAACAGGGATGAATGCCAGTGATTACATCATAGATGTCACGCCGAACACAAACTACTAAGAGGAAAATTATGTGTCAGATGGCAGAATAAAAGATACACCTGATCCCAGTTTGTACACTGCCCAGCAGATGCCCAGATACATGTAAGACCCCTTAACTCAAATATATTCTGAGGAAAGAGGCAGTTCATTGTGTTTGCCAAGAGTAAATTTGAAATTGATTTATTTTAAATGTTGAATGACTGCTAATTTTACTGAGTTAACCCAAAAGAAATATATTAATTTTTCCAACCATAATGGGTCATTGAACTTTAGTTTCTGTAGCTATAGACAAAGAAATATATTTATTTAAATCATTTTTCCTTTTTTCTTTTTTCTTTTTCTTTTTTTTTTTTTTTTTTACTGAAGTGCCTGGGAATAGTATGGGAACAACTGAATCAACGATTGCTTGCAATATAAAATGGTACAACGATTTTGAAAAAAAGTTTGGCACTTTCTGAAAATGATAAACATACAACTACCATATGCCATAGCCATTTTCCTCCTACATATTTACTCAAGGTAAATGAAAACATGAATCTGCACAAAGACAGTTTTAAACATATATATATATATATATATATATATATATATATATATAAATTTTATTCATTATTTTTAGAGAATTAGGAAAGGAGAGAGGAAGAAAGGGAGAAAAACATCAATGTATGGTTGCTTTTCACCTGCTTCCAGCTAGGGACCTGGCTGGAGACCTGGCTTGCAATCTGGTTATGTGCCCTGACTGGGGAATTGAACCAGTGACCTTTGGGTTAATAGGCCAGTGCTCCATCCACTGAGCCACACCAGCCAGGCTGCACAAAGATGTTTAAACAAATACTTATAGAAGCTTTTCAATCATAATAGCCTCAAATATTTATAGAAGCTTTTTAATCATAATAGCCCAAACTGGGAATATCTAAATATACAGGTGAATGAATAAACATATTCATTCAATAGACTAGTGCTCAGCAAAAATAAACACATTATTGATAGATTTAACCACATAGTAGAATCCCAAAGTAATTATGCTAAGTGAAAGAAGCAAGACAAAAAGACATATATATCATATAATTTCATTTATTAAAATTCCAAAAACTATAAACTAATTTCTAGTGACAGAAAATAGATCAGTAGTTGCCCCTAAGGATGGGAGTGTTTCATAAGGACAGTGAAAATGGAGTAAAGTGAATGGGTTTGAGATACTGCTTTCTAATTTTATCTCATATAATTGTATCTCACCTTTATTTTTTAGAATATATATTCTAAAATGGTCTTCACTTCTTAAGATGCAAATATTTATAATATTATGTGCTACATGGCAATTAAATGAAAATTTTATGGTTGGGAACTATTATAAAAATATCTTGAAGTCCTATGAATTATTTAGTTTCCTATCTTTGACATGCCTTTTTATTATTAATGTCTCCTGATCTCAATGTCAAAACTGATTTAGCCTTATTCTAGAATACTATTAAGTATATGATTATCTTTTTTAGTTATGCTACTTTTATTATAATGTACACTGACATTCATTTAATAAAGAAGTAATGAACGATGAAATTCCACTGTCTGAAAGTTATTATATTAGTATATTATATATATATTATATTAGTATATTAGACTATATTTTTTAATTAATATATATATATATACATACATGTATTTAAAATTTCCATGACACAAAAGTTATCAACAATGTCTTTTTCTGAAAAGTAAAACTTTTTAAATTTATGTATAGATGACATACTTGACATACAATATATTAGCTTCAGTTGCACAACATTGTGATTTGACATTTATATACCTTACAAAGTACTCACCACAAAAAATCCAATATCCATCTGTCACCACTCAAAGTTATTGGATATTGACTGTATTCCCTCTGCTGTAATTTACTCCCCATAACTTACTCAAGTTTGTACCTCTTAGTCCTCTTCACATTTTTGTCCACCCCTCGCCCCTCTGGAAACTATTAGCTTTACTATGTCTATGAGTCTATTTGTTTCATTTATTCATCTGTTTTGTTCTTTTAGATTACAAATATAAGTGAAATGATACAGCATTTTTCTTTCTCTGACACATTTCATTTATCATAATACCCTCTAGGTCTAACCATGTTGTCATAAATGGCAAAATTTCATTCATGTCTAATATTCCAGTGTAAACACACACTCACACACACATCCTCTTTATCCATTCAACTACTGATGAACACCTAGGTTATTTCCATATCATAGTCATTGTAAGTAATGCTGCAATATATAGTCATTGTAAGTAATGCTGCAGTGAACATAGGGGTGAATGTATCTTTTTGAATTTTTTTCAAGATAAGCTCCCAGTAGTTGAATTGTTGGGTTCTTCTTTGTCTCTTGTTGTACCCTTTTTTAAAAAGTCTAAGTCTGATATAATATTGCTATCCCATAATTTTTTCATTTCCATTTTTATGAAATATCTTTTCTACCTCATTACCTTCAGTCTATTATATCTTTTGATCTGAAGGGACCTTATATATGCAGTATATGTAAGGGTCTTATACTTTATTATTTTTATCCATTCAGTCTCCCTGTACTTTTTGAATGAAGCACTTAGTCCACTTACACTTAAAATAATTATTGATAGCTTTGTACATATTGCAATTTTAATCATTTTCATACTAGATTTATAAGTAGTTGATCTATTACTTTTACTATATATTTGCCTTTACTAGAGAGATTTTTTTTTTCATTTATTTTCTTATTTTTAGTTTAGGTCTTTTCTACTTACATTATTCCCTTCAACATTTCTTGTAATGTGGTGATGAACTCCTTTCACTTTTGCTTGTCTGAGAAAAAGCTTAATCTTGCCTTCAATTCTAAATGAAAGCCTTGATGGGTAACATATTCTTGGTTGTAGCTTTTCCCCTTTCCTCATATTCAACATATCATACCACTCCCTTCTGTCCTGCAATGTTTCTGTTGAAAAGTCAGCTGACATTCTTATGGGAATTCCCTTTTATGTAACTAGTTATTTTTGCTCTTCCTGCTTTTAAGATTCTCTTTATTTTTATCTTTTAATAATTTAAATACAATGTGTCTTGGTATGGGTCTTTTTGGATTCATCTTGTTTGGGACTGTATGTGCTTCCTGGATCTGGATATCTGTTTCATTCACTAGATTAGGGAAGTTTTTGGCCATTATTTCTTCAGATAGGTTTCCATTCCTTTCTCTCTCTCTCCTTCTGGGACATCTATGATGCAAATGTTGGCACACTTGGTGTTGTCCCAGAGGTCCCTTTTGCTATCCTCATTCTTTTTAATTTTTTTTCTTTTTTGATCTTACAATTGAGTGCTTTCCACTGTCCTGTCTTTCTGATTACTGATTTACTCCCCAGTGTACTACCATTTCAGTTTTTGTATTCAGCTCTGATGGGTCCTTTTTTATAATCACTATCTCTTTGTTGATGTTCTCAATGAGTTAATTCACTTGTCTGCAGGGTCTGATGAGCATCTTTGTGACTATTACTTTGAACTTTTTATCTAGTAGGCAGCTTACTTACATTTTACTTAGTTCTTTTTCTGGGGTTTTGTCCTTTTTTTGGTTATTTGGAACATATTCTTTTCTCTCCTCATTGCTTGTCTGTTTTAATGCATTAGGTAGGTCTCTATGTCTCCTGATCTTGAGAAAGTGGACTTATGTAGAAGGTGTGTCCAGAGGGGCCAAGTGGTCACCAGAACCAGATATTTCAGAGGTGTTCTCTAGTATTGCCTTCTTTTATGGTTGGGCCACAACTCTTATGGACACACTGGCTGATGAGGCTGGCTCCTGACCTGGTAAGGCTCAGCTACAACTGTTGCAGACACACTGCTATGTTCTGTTACATACTATTGAAGACACACTGCTCTGTGTCAACTGAGTCTTTCCACTGGGTGTAGTAGGTCAGGAGTTTCTTTGTAACTGTGACAGCCTGGATGAATTCTTAGGAAAAATGCCAGGTTGAGGTACCCACCAAGAAACTACTAGAACTGATCAATGAATTCAGCAAAGTAGCAGGATACAAAATTAGTATCCAGAAATCAACTGCGTTTTTATATGAGAATAACAAGCTAACAGAAAGGGAAATTAAGAAAACAATGCCATTCATGATTGCTATATAAAGAATAAAATATCTAGGGATAAATGTAACCATGGATGTAAAAGGCCTGTACTTGGAAAATTATAAGCTACTTGGGAAAGAAATTGAATATACGAATAAGTAGAAGCACATACCATGTTCATGAATGGGAAGAATTAGGATCTTTAAAGTGTCCATACTACCAAAGCAATCTATAGATTCAACACAATTCTTATCAAGATTTCAATGACATATTTCACAGAACTGGCACAAATATTTCAAAAATTTGTATGGAACCACATAAGGCCCCACACAGTCACAATGATGCTGAGAAATAATAACAAAACTTTCTTATACCAAAGTATTAAAAAATCTCCATTAATTTGTATCTTTTTTTTTTTAAATTCCATCTTCCTGTTTTTAATTATATAAGGTATTTCCCCTGGTTTCACAAAATATTTATCTTAGCTTTGAAATACATTGGAAATTCTTTAACAATAAATTTAAAATAAAATTTTAGGTAATATATTACCAAATAATAGAAAAAGAAGAAAATTAACACTTTAAACATTAGGCCTTCAATTGAATGTGTTAACTTTTTTAGCATATGTTACAATTCCTGAAGCCATAAATTAAATTTGATTGATAATTGTGACTATTCTAATTAAAATCTTTTGTTAGCTTGATATAAAACAATTTTAAGAAGAAAATCGTTGAAATGCCATGATTTCCTCTTAAGGAGTGAAATAGAGTTGAGTTATATTATAACAACTTCAATTGGGTTATTACTTTAATAACAATTTAAAAATGGTTTTGTTGCTGACAAGTGCAAATGGGATGGCCTGACCAGTTCCTGTTGCACCGTCACTTTTTAATAAGACAATTGTCGGGGTTAGAGTAATGTTAAAGTTGTTATTATTTCAGCTTTCTACTTAATGATGCTTTTATTATTTTATTTTTAAAATATATATTTTATTTATTTTGTTATTACAGTTGTCCCAATTCCCCCCTTTTGCCCCCTTCACCCAGTACCCCATTTCCTCCAGCAGTACCCCCCTCAGTTCATGTCCATATGTCATGCATATAAGTTCTTTGGCTTCTCCATTTCTTTTATTTTGCTTAGCATCACCCTGTCTATTTTGTAACCACCAAATTGAAGAGTTAATACAAAAAATTTTAAATATGCTAATAGCTTATATAATTATTACATGTTAAATGACAGTATTTTAGATATATTGTAGCAAATTAAGAAGTTTTTTTCTTGATACTTATTTTACTCTGGAATGCTATTTTTGTGAAATATATCACAGTAATGGTGTATTACAGAACTTACTTTTGTGAAAGTTTTCCTAGAGACAATGCCAACACATGGTAAAAAAATGAATTTGGTTTTTGAGTCAGATCCTCCCTGCTCCAAATAATACAACTCAACTTTATTTTAAGCTACTGGAACTATAACTTACTCTTTTTGGACTTTTCCATCTTAAATACGAGATTTTTTTTTTTTTTTTCTTTTGTGGCTCCGCACAGGTTTTACTTCTTTCAATACCCTCTGTTTTTCCTCTACATGTATTTTACAAGTTGAAACCTTCAGAAATAATGGCACTTTCAGTGCTCAGCTGGTCCCCAGAGTAGAAATTATGTCTACTAGGTTGAGGTAAAGAATAAAAATCCCTAGGATTTAAATAATTTTGTAGAATAGTATTCTAACTATTTTTTGAACTTGTGGTTGACTTCCTATGTGGTCCTAAACTAACCACTGAACTATTTAAGAGTCTGTTGAGGTAGAGATTAGGTATGTTCACATTTCAGTAATAAAGTTTCTATAGCATTAATTCCTTTTCCTAAGCATCCCCAGTTTGGAGGCCTTCATAACTAGAAATGTATATTTCCACTATCTATTTGAAAGGAATCTTATCTAATTTACATGCTAATATGAGAATATATATTGGCTATGTACACAAATCGTATAGTTTAGTAGTTTGCAACTTCCATCCCAAATTGGTCTTCATTCTCAGCATCTTTTCTAACCTAAACATTGATTGAGTTTATGACACACCAATGACTAGTTGGTTGCTATTTAAAGCATAAATTGCTAACAAAATCTATATATTATACACCCACAAATAAGCACATATTTTGTAACGGTGAATAAGAAAGATAGCATATCTTCTATGTAATATACATCCACATTTTCTTACTTTTTTCTTCTTCCTTAACTGCATTCAATTTTTGAGTTATTGTAAGTAACATGATTTTCCCATATTGTGAAATAATTCCAATCTAAGAAAACTTAATCTGCAGTAATGCAGACACAAGTAATATACAAAATTATACCTTATTTAGTAAATCTATTTATAACAAGATCATTTTAAAGCATTCATAAGTGAAAGCTGGTTCTTATCCATTTGGCTACCCTCTCTTTTGATTGGTGTATTTAATCCATTCACCTTGAAGGTTATTATTGATAGGTATTTATCCATTATTTCTTTTTCTCTTTGTACCTGTGTTCCTGTCTATCTGTCTGTTTCTTCATCTTCTTAAAGCACACCTTTTAGTGTCTCTTGCAATGCTGGTTTGGTGGAGGTGTATTGTTTTAGCCTTCTTTTGCCCGGGAAACTCCTTATTTCACCTTCCATTTTAAATGACAGCCTTGCTGGGTAGAGTATTCTTGGTTGCAAGCCTTTGCTTTTCATTGCTTGAAATATTTTTTGCCATTCTCTTCTGACTTGTTGTGTTTCTGTTGAGAAATCAACTGATAATCTTATGGGAGCCCCCTTGTATGTTATTAGCTGTTTCTCTCTTGCTACTTTTAGGATTCTCTCCTTGTCTTTGAGATTTGCCATTTTAATTATGATGTATCTTGGCGTGGGCCTGTTTGGGTTCATCTTCATTGGGACCCTCTTTGCTTCCTTAGCTTGTATGAATTTTTCTCTTCTCAAGTTAGGGAAGTTTTCTATTATTACTTTTTCAAAGAGGTTTTCTATCCCTTGCTCCTCCTCTTCTCTTTCTGATATTCCTGTGATATGGATGTTCTTACTTAATGATGCTTTTAAAAGCTTAATGCAGACAATGTGATTCGATTTTGTATAGGTGCTATAAAAAGTGAAATATTTCTATTGCTTAGGCAAGACAGAGAACAAAAGGTAAGTGAAAACATGCTTGGATTGATACATTTGTATTTGATCAAATTCTTTAGGCTTTATACTGATAGTAGATTGAATTTATTTGCTCTTTCATAGATAATTTTATTTATTATAGAACTGAAGAACCCAGGCTTAGATCCATTTCCTCCAGATGTTATTTCTTTGTTCCCCAAAGTGCTATAAACTCATATAGCATCTTGAAACAACTCATCATATGACAAGCCATGTAATATAGTATCTTTTATACAAGCTATTTTATCATATTAATGTCAGCTTCTAAATTTTGAATAAGAGATAAGGGATCAAGTTTAGGAGCAGAATGTAGTATAGTAAAATTATTCTTGCAGCTTAGAAATACAAAATATATTGTCCAAGTTTAACAACTCTTTGCTGGAGCTGGGATATAAATCTACATCTTTCTGACACCGTGTGCTTAATTTCTACACTCTGTGGCTTCATAAACATTATATGTGTCCATGGTTATTTCTTCCACTCTGTTGCAAAATTTCTTTGAAGTCAGGGCTGAATTTTACTAATCTAGTTATCCTCTCTTTATGGCCACAGGATGCACATAGCACAATGCTTATGCATACTTGCTACTTTTTACTCTAAATTTGTGTTTGCATCCTTACTTATAACTGCCACAAACAAAAGCAACAACAATTGCTAAGTGTGCTTATATGATAAAATATACCAGGATTAAAATCAGTGCAATTGTGGAAGTAAAAAAAAATATAAAAAGTTCTGTGAATTAGCCCTGGCTGGTGGCATAGTGGATAAGGTGCCGGCCTGTGAACCCAAAGGTTGCTGGTTCGATTCCCAGCCAGGGCACATAATCAGCTTGCAAGCCAGGTCTCCAGCCAGCTCTGTAGCTGGAGGCAGGTGAAAGGCAACCATACATTGATGTTTCTCTCCCTCTCTGCCTCTCTTCCTTCCCCTCTCTCTAAAAATAATAAATAAAATCTTTAAAAAAAAAAAAAAAAAGTTCTGTGAATTTCTGGTGCCTGAATATGTTTTGTAGAATAGCCTCCTGTTTATTACCTTCCACTTGCCAACTTGATTCTGCATTGGGCATAAAAATGGATATGCTGATGTGAGGAAAGCTTAAATACTAATTATAATTCAAGTTTATACAACACACTATAATTTATAAAGTGTATTGGAATACATTATCTGTTTAATCCTCAACATCCAGCCTATACAGGGCTATTAATTTTATTTTCATTTTAGAAATGTAAACCAAGTTTCAAGAATATTAAAAACTTAATGAAGATTATGGGACCACAGAATAGCAGAACCTGGATGAGATCTTTGGGCTCCCATGCCATAATTCTTTAAATTTCTTTAATTCTTTAGTGGCAATTAAAGTTAATAATTTTATTACTTTATTATGATGTTAATGCTAGATAGTATATTAGAAACATTTACATTCCTGAGGTGAAGCCATTTTACTTTTTGTTTAAATATTCTTTTTTCTTAATAGAAAATCAGCTGTGATAAGAGTGGACTCTTCTCCCTCAACAAGGCTAAATCCTTATCTTAGCTTTTTGAATTGAATTTTATTTAAAAATGGTCTCTGATAAAATTTTGGTTAATAATTCGTGAGAAAATTCTATGGTGGGTTGAAGGTATTTGGTGTATAATTCACATCTAAAGCCAGGCATACATGATGAAACAATTTATTTAGAATACTGTTGTATCCACATTTCATGCTTGGAACTTTTGCATCTTAATGAAAGGTCATCTGGGTATTTGGGATAAAACTTAGGTTTTCAACAGTGTTAGTCCTCAGGTTAACTAATCTTGAGCTAACCTCTCCTCAGGTTCTGCTGTGATATAGGAAATGGTGCTTCCGACTTAAATAATTTTGTGTCATTTCCTCCTGAAACATGCAAACTAATTAAATTAGGAGTTTATCATAAAATGAGTGAGCTTTATGCATAGGGAATAGTTACTAAAAATAACATTTTAAATATTTTAGAGAATATATACATATTTTCAGTAATATGAATTTTTATTTGTTGACTGAAGCTTCAGTGCTAATATGTTGGTCTAAGTTACCATAAACATTCACCTTATCAGGTTGATCATACAATTATCATACTTAATTTGAATTTGGTGTCATGAAGTATAGAACTTAGTGGGACCTAGGAATGAGATAGTGAGGATTTTTCAAAAGTTATTCACTATTTATATGACCAAAATATCCATACATAGCCCACATTAGATTGAAAACACTTTTCCTGAAAATATAGGTAATTATGAAAATATGAGAGTCTTCCAAAAATGAAAATGGAAGCAAACCCTCAAAGTTACTTTTGTTTCACTAAGGAATGTTGGTTTTAGTTTATAGGTTGGTTGTTCAAAATTTAAAGAATTGTTCATATGAGGACAGACTCTGAATGATAATTTTTTTTTTCCTGACACGTGGACCAAACTGACTTCGATTGCTAGTTAAAATATTTTTCCACTGATTTTTAATGTGTGGGAATGAATGAAGAAGCTAAAACTTTATTAAAGTAACTGACAGGTGAAGGGTAGTAGGTGGGAAGATAAAAGGAGTTTTTCACCAAATGTTGAAGTTTGCATCACTGGTTAGTGTGGCTTTGTTTCACATACAGTCTAGCCTGCAGTCTAGTTGCTGGAGATATGTTCCCTATTTTCCTATGAAGCCTTACATATTTTGATCATTACCTTCTACTTCTTGTACCCCTTTGAATAATTAATAGTTTTTATTTCATGTTCTATTTAATAACTGAAAACATTATTTTTAAAGTTTGTGCTTATTTTTTGATGTTATCCTATCCTATGGCCATTTACCTATCTTAAGTCATGCAACTTTGTCAAATTACTGTGTGTCTATTCATTTATCTTTTCTTACATTCATTGTGATCATTTTGCTATCCTTAGGTCTTGTCCATTTCTTGGAATTTTTTTTTTTTCAATGTATGGTTTCCTTTCACCTGCCTCCAGCCACGGACCTGGCTGGAGACCTGGCTTGCAACCTGTTATGTGCCCTGGCTGGGGAACTGAACCAGTACCTTTTGGGTTCACAGGCCAGCACCTTTCCATAGAGCCACCAGCCAGGGGAATTTTTAATTAAAGCATCTAGTTGGTGATTTATTTTGCTGTGAAGAAAACCTTTAGTTTGATACAGCCCCACTTTTCTATTTTAGTTTTTGTTACTTTTGCTTTTAATGTCATATCCAGAAAAAATAAAAATCGTTGCCAAGACCAATATCAAAGAAATTTACCCTATCTTTTCTTCTTGGAGTTTTATGGTTTCAGGCCTTATGCTTAAGTCTTTACTCCATTTTGAGTTAATTTTGGTGAGTGGTGTAAGAAAAGAGTCCATTGTAAATTTTCTGCATGGGTTATCCAGTTTACCCAACACCATTTATTAAATAGGCTATTTTTTCCTTATTGAATATTCTTGACTTGCTTTTCTATTATTGACCATACATATGTGAGGCAACCTCCAAAATGGGAGAAAATATTTTCAAACCATGTATGTGATAAGGAGTTAATATCCAATATATATAAGAAACTCATACAACTCAATGGTAAACAATTCAAGTTAAAAAATAGAGGAACTGAAGATGCATTTTTCTAAAGAAGACATACAAATGGCCAATAGATACAAGAAAAGATGCTCAATATCACTTGCCATCAAGGAAATGCAAATTAAAATCAAAATGAGGTACTACCTCATGTCTGTTAGAATGGCTGCTATCAAAAAGGGAAGGAGAAAATAAGTATTAGACAAGATGTGAAGGAAAGGAAACCCTCATGCACTGTAGGTAGAAATTTAAATCTGTGCAACTACTATGTAAAGAACTATGAAGTGGCAGTTCCTCAAGAAATTACAAATAGAATTACCATATGATCAGCAAGCACATTTCTGGGTATATTTTGGAAGAAAATTACATCAGTATCTCAAAGAGATAGCTCCATTCCTATGTTCATTGAATCATTATTCACATAGCCAAGATATCAGAACAACCTAATTGTCCATTTGCAGACGAATTGATAAGCACACACACACACACACTGGAATGTTATTCAGCCACAAGAAGGAAGGAAATCCTGCCATTTGTGAAAGCATGGATGGACCCTGAGAGCGTTATACTGAGTGAAATAAGTCAGAGAACAACAAATACTGTATGATCTCATTTATATGTGGAGTCTAAAATACCCCAATTTGTAGAAACAGATAGTGAATGGTGGTTGCCAAGGGCTGGTGTGGGTAGGGAGTTTGAGAAATGGGAAGATATAGCTCAAATGATACAAAGTTCCAGTTATGAGTAAGTTCTGGCAATCTAATGTACAGTGTGGTGATGATCATTAATAACACTTTCTTATACACTTGAAAGCTGCTTAGAAAGTAGATCTTTAATGTTCTCACTCCAAAAAGAAATGGTAATTATGTGAGGTGAGAGAGCTATTAACGAATTCTATTTTGGTAACCATTTTGCAATTTATAAGCATATCATATTATCAACTGTACACATTCAAGTTACATAATGCTATATGTCAATTATATTTCAATAAAGCTGGAAAATTATGAAGTTCTTATTTCTATAAAAGCTATATGCTTTTATATATTTTTATCATCAGTTTTCAGTTTAATCTATCAGACTGACAGTTTTGTCATCTGCTGATAATGATAGATCTACTGTATCTCCACATTTAAGTTGCTATTAAAATTCCTTCTCTAATGTCATTGGGCATAAATTCCATTCTTCTTGTCAATGGAGACCTATGCTCCCTTTATTAATTACATCTTTTGATTCACTGCATCCCTGCCACTCCCCCTCTCCAAGCTCTCTGAATAGTGTGGCTAACTCTGTCAGACAGAATGCTATTCATTTCAAGTAAAAATTAACCACACTGACTTAGGTACATATGAGTTTTTGTTGTGGCAAAAACTGTACTATCAGTATAACCCTCAATTTGTATTATTTTTCAAAGCTTGAAATAGCTTTAAATGGAACTCAGAAAATAATTCTGCCTCTAGTCCTTGTTCACTACAACATAAAGTATATGCTTGTTTAGGATTCTCAGAAGTAAATTTTAGCAAAAAAGAAGAAACCCAAGGGTTTCATGCTTAATCTAGTCTTTTCGGCCTTCTATATACCAAACACTAGTGAAGCTGTATTATTTTGGTATCTTTGTCAATTTCCAATAGCTAGTGCAGTTTCCTTTTTTTAAACTTGTGTAGGTCAAGCCCTGGCTGGTGCCACAGCTGATAAGATGCCTGGCCTCAGAACCCAAAGGTTGCTAGTTCGATTCCCCAGACAGGGCACATAACCAGGTTGCAAGCCAGGCTTCCAGCCAGGTCCGCAGTTAGAGTCAGGTGAAAGGCAACCACACATTGATGTCTCTCTCCCTCTCTGCCTCTATCCCTTCCCCTCTCTCTAAAAATAATAAATAAAATCTTTAAAAAAACCCAAAACTTGTGCAGGTCATTTCTTTTGGAGGGTGATTCTGGAGTGGGAGTAGAGAATCAAATATTTATGTGTGTTACTATTTTTCCCCAGGAATTTTCTCATGCTTTTTGGAAAACAAAAACACTTTTTTTTTGGCCATATGTATTGATTTCTCATAGTTTTGAATGACTTATTAAAATACAGTTTCCCATTTGCTGTTAAGCCGTTTCATTTATTCTTACCTTCTCACTATTTATTGAAAAGTTTCTAAAATTTATTTTATTTCATTCTACAATATTTATTGTATGTCTTTTTTGTTAGTTCCTTTATACCTCCCTCCCCACAGCAATCACCACACTGTTGTCCATGCCCAGGAGTCCTACTCTTTTTGTTCAGTCCCTCTCCACCACAAGCTGTGATCCTACTCTCCATCTATGAGTCTGTCCCCATTTCCTCATTAGTTCAGTTTGCTCATTAGATTCCACATATGAGTGAATTCATATGGGATTTATCTTTCTCTGATTGGCTTATTTCACTTAGCATAGTGTTCTCAGGGTCCATCCACACTGTTGCAAAGGGTAAAATTTTGTTCCTTTTTTATGGCCAAGTAGTATTCCATTGCGTACATGTCCTATAGTTGTTTTATCCTTTTGTTTGTTTGTTTGTTTTTTGCTAGTGATGTAGGCTTAAACTCCTTATTCTCACAAAAATATTTTAAAAGCACTGATTTATAGGCATTATTCTAAAAAACTCTCTCACTTCAAATTTTGAAATACTTTTTCAATACAGAGACCTCTAAAGGCTGAAAGGCTTTTGAGGCATCATTCTATATGGATTTTAAGCATTTGTTTCTTTGGTTTGGCAATATAGTTTAGCTCAGTTCAAATAACTTTGCAGTGAGGTTAATAATAATTTAGGTATCAAAACATGGGCAAGAGAAATTGGGATTAAGGCAATATCTTCAAGTAGCTCACCTTTGGTCAAACATATAAATTATGGGAAATTCTTCCATAATCTGTGCACAGGTACTTAACTATCATCTTATTTTACAAGGTCTGTATTAGGGCATTTAGCTCACTGAAATATCAGAAGTTCTATAATAGAACTTTCTTCTATAACCTTTAAGTTATAAATATCAATGCTAATCTCTTGCTCATGCTGAAAATTTCTGGGGAATCCAACCCAGAAATCCCCTCCGCAAAGGTAGCCAAGAAAACAACACTTTCAGTATTGAATTCATTTTAAACCAGAATGTGATGCATATCTAAGGATTTGCTAAGACAGCAATTTACAATCGGTGTGCTGCAAGAGACACAGCCACCAGTCAGCGGCAAGAAGTTTTGAACTATGCAATACCTGACTATTTAGTCAGGGACACTGACCCCTTTTCCCTTAGATTGTCAATTAAAAATGACAACAGCCAACACAACAATAGCTGTCTGGTGTAAATGGGTCAAATTATATCTATTTTTTGTCAGATCAGCAAAAAATACACTTCGCTATTCCACAGAATTTTAGCAATTAGTTTATGTATGTCATGAGATGAGAAAGGTTGAAAATCATTCTGCAAAGAGATTGCAGACAAAGAAATGGCATCTGTTTACATGGCCAAGGAGAAATAATCCATTACATGCCTGGTTTCCAGAAAACTAATCTTTAAGAGGAATGGACAGCACCGTTTGCCACACATACTTCATCCTAAATCTACCTAGTAATTGGGATGAACATCTGTATTAGCTAATTGGCTTAAGGCAGAGGAGAAACAAACTTCTATCCTTATGACAGGAGGTAGTTTTGCAATTTGAAGAAAGTTGGCAGGGAAGTTAGACTACTCCCTGTTACAAAACCCATATCCCCTGATGTTTCACGTTTCAAGGGGAGGGTGCTCAGGTACTTTAGGAAGTCTTTCCTGGTTTTGAAGTTGACAAAAGGTCCGCTGACAAAAAGCCCATCTATTCTTCAAAAGAATTTATAAACATCTTGAAGAGATGAGAAAGTACTTACAATTACATTATACATGTTCTACTGTAAATGCTCTGAGGAAACAGAGGGAAGGAAAATTTTCTCATTTTCAGGGGGTGAATTAAGTCTCATTTTAAATTTATATTTGTTCTTAGGTTGTTAATTCATTCACTCATTCATTTATATAATAATTTTAAAAATTAAATTAAAAATTTAAATAAATTATGACCATATTTTGGTCTTGGCATTATTCAGGGTTCAGAAAATTAGCTGTGAATCTATTTTACACAAAGTTAGCAAAGCGGCAATGATTGAATGAAAAGAAGACATTAACTTAGAGTTGGCATTCCTGACAATGCTCTTTATGATCTTCAGCAAGCCATTGAATGACTCAATCAGGCTCAACCAAAATAATACAAGGTCTGTCCAGCAAGTATGGAGCCAGTGTCAATCTAATTAAAATAGTTTGCCAGGGTGATACTTTCAAGACAGTCCTCATATATAAAGCTGATAGGAAATGAATCTTTTGTTGCTATTAAAGTTAAATAATAATAATAATATAAAAGGAATATAAATACAAGATAACAATGAGTGTGAATCTGGAACTAGAAATTAAAAGCTAAATCAACAATGAAAGATTCATCAAGCTCAAAAGTAGTAATTTCTATAACTCTATAAAGTGCAGCTAGCAGTGAAATGCAGAACATGACTATTTAATTAACATTATATCAGCAGGTACCTTACTTCATCTGGGCAATTTACAGTTTACCAAACAGACTAAACCTTAGTACTGAAATGTTCTTTATAGATCAAATTACCTCAAAATCTGTTATCACATTGTATTTGTAAGGCCATTTTGAATATATTTCAATACCCACAAAATTAAATTCTATAAGATAAAAGGTATCTCAGCATAGAATTCAATATATCATTTATAAAGCACTGGTGTCCAAAATATGTTGCAAGCATGTATAATGTCTACTATGTCCTGTGTGCCTTGTTTACTGAACAACTGCTTTCTGTTACTAACTTGTTCAAAATTTATTTATGACCAACATCAAAATACACAAAATATACAAAATATACAATATACAACATCAGTACAAAATAGTAATAGATGAGTCTTTTGAAATGTTTAAGAGTCTGAGTTTATGTTATTGGTACAAGTTTAAAAACTTACTGAAAAGTTTATAAATGCAAAAACAAGTTTATGCCAGAAATCATGCACAATTAAATACCTTCCTGACCAAAACAATGTCTACTTATTTCACTGTGATCTCCTAACCCCAAGTACAGTGTCTTAAAGTAACACACTATCAATAAATATTACTAAATTAAAAAGGAATAAAATATGAAAGTGTGGAATAATCATAAAGATATTCAATGTTTAGGGGTTTATTAAAGTTGAAGATAGTTATAAATTTACTTATCACAGGATGATGCCTAGTTTATATGTTAAAGTAGAAAAACTATATATGTGAAAACTAAAACAATCATCTGAGAGCAACATTAGTTTTTAGTCTGATTTCAATATTTTATGTATTTCAAAAGTACATAAGGTTTCAATATAATTTTATCAATATTAGTCTAATTCTTTAATTTTTGAATCAGAATAAAGTTGCCTTGTTTTCCAAAGACTAATTAGGACATTGGATGTTTGAGTGAAATGATAGATGAGAATATAAGAAATTATTTAATTTTATTTTATTTTAGAAAGGTACTTTTTTTTTTTAAGATTTTATTTCATTAATTTTAGAAAGAGGGGAAGGAAGAGAGGCAAGGAGAGAGTGAGACATCAATGTATGGTTTTGTTTCACCTGCCTCCAGCCATAGACCTGACTGGAGACTTGGATTGCAACCTTGTTATGTGCCCTGGCTGGGGAATCGAAGAAATTATTTTAATCAAGTGTTGTAACCTCAAATGTTTGAACACCTAAGAAGTTTAATGGGTGAGCAATAGTTTGAGTGAACAGTAGCTCTCTTACCTGTGGGAAATACAATCCAAGACCCCAAGTGGATGTCTAAAACAGTAGATAGCACTGAACCCTATATGTACTATTATTTTTCTACATATATACACTTAGGGTAAAGTTTAATGCTTTTTCCATCATCACTAAGCACTTAATCTCACACTGTGACCATAACTTTTGCAGTTTGAGGTGTAACAGTGAAACTAGCACTTTTTTTTTTTTTTTTTTTTTTACTTTCTTCACAATTTCATGGATAGAAGATTCCTTTTTGCCTGAGATCTCAGCAACCTCAGCATACAATTTGTTTTCCTGATTAAGTCAACAACTTTCACCTTTTCACTTACAGGAACCAGTTGACAGGTTCTCCTTGGCATATCTAAGTTGCCACTACTCTTGTGCTCTGGACCATTATTAAGTAAACTAAGTGTTGCTTGAACACAAGTACTGCAATTCCTTGACTAATGGGTGGGGAGCGTGTCCATGGCGTGGAGAAGTGGGACAAACAGATGATTCACGTCCCAAGCTGAGGGAGTACATTCCCAGAGATTTCATGCTATCAGTGGACTGTTTAAACTTATGAATTGTTTTTTCTGAAATTTCCCACTTAATATATTTGGAATGAAGTTGAGAAGGGGTACCTGAAATTGCAGGAAGTGAAACTATGGATAAGGGGGACTATTGTATATACATTTTGGGGGGTATGGAAAGTAAATAACATTCCTAATGATTAAAAAAAAAATCTTTTCACTTTCAAAAGTTTAAGGTCTGGCTGGTGACTCAGTGGATAGGTGCTGGCCTGAGAACCCAAAGATCGCTGGTGTGATTCCCAGTCAGGGCATATAACCAGGTTGCAAGCCAGGTTTCCAGCCAGGTATGTAGCTGGAGGCAGGTGAAAGGCAACCATACATTGATGTCTCTTTCCCTCTCTGTTTCTCTCCCTTCCCCTCTCTCTGAAAAATAATGAATAAAATCTTTTTTATTTAAAAGAGGCTCTTTAAAAAAAAGTTTAACTATTATTTGACTCAGTTCTGTGGTCTTCAATTTATAGTCCTCAGTCCAGTAGCATAAACATACCTGGAAACACATAAAAATGTGAATTCTTGGGCCTCACCTCAGACCCAGCAAATAAAATGCATGTTAGGACCGGGCCCAGCAATGTGTGTTCGCACATCCTGCTTCCCAGGTGGTGCTGCTGCGTACTAATGTTTGCAACCCACTGAGCGGTTTATAGTCAAATAACCCATAACCCTGTGGAGTTAAAATGCAAATACCAATCCCAAAACACCTGTTAAACTGATAAAATTAGAATCCTGAGAGATGAGGGAGGAAAGGCCTAGACACTGGTATTTTTTTAAAGCTCCCCAATGGATTTATGTACAAATGTTGAGAACCACAGGTTTACTTAAATGTCTTTTTTTTCCTTTTAATAGCTAACAATTAAATATTAATTTCAAATTAGTAAAATGATTTCAACAAATGCCTCCACCTACCCATGACCTTAGGGTAAGAGGCTTAGGGTAAGACTGTAAACACTCAAATGTCTAAAAATCTTGAAGTTACCAATCATCTTACTGTTAAAATATATTCTAGTTTTCTTCTTCCATAAACACAGGTCCATAAAAGACAAAACTAAAATATATATGTAAACCTATGCTTACCAAATAAATTCTACTAATTTTATTTATTGAGTACCTATTTCCTATCAAGAGCCTACAAATAATGTTGAAATTACTCTTTACAATAATGACAAAAAGTAGTAAGGAAGCTGAAACTCAGGGAAGGTCAGAGAATTGATTAGTGGGAAACAGCTACAAACAAATCAAGCCCTGACAGGATTGACTTTTAACTGTATGTCACCTCCCATCCCTCCATATTAATAAGATAATAATAGCTAGTATTTACTGAGAGCCTACCATATGGTAAGTACGCTAAGTTTTTTATATACATTACATTATCATATAATAATCATAATAAAGGTATTATTCTCATTTTACATAGGAGAGTACTGAGGTAAAAACAAGTAAATTAGTTGCCCAAGGTCACACAGTGAGATTCCTTTGTGGTCAAATTTGAATTCAGGCCATCTAAACCCTAATTCTGGCAAAAATTACTGGAGATTTGGTACTTCAGGAGGTGAGGTTGCTTTTAAAAACAGACCAGCACCCAACACCCCAGAGCTGCCAGGGCATTTCTCCATCCTCCTGTTACACCTGTAGCCTGTCACAAGTGACAGTCCTGTCACAAATGTTGTTGATCTTGGTTGCATGTTTGACCATTTGTTTGCTTGGTTTTGAGTTCTGATATTCTTTTTATCTTCAGGTCAGTTTCAATCCCTGTTTCCTCTTCTCTAAGAGATTATATCTACTTTCCAGGGTTATTTTGTCTTTTTAAGGTCTGTATATATTTTTTAAATTAATATAACCATCTCTACTTCTTTTTGGTTACTATTTGTGTACAATAGCTTCTTCTTTCCATTTATGTTCAGTCTATGCATGTTATTAGATTTAATCTGACTCTCTTTTAGTCAGCAGATAGTTGAATTATGTTTTTTGCTTTAATCTATTATGCCAATCTCAGTCCTGGCTGGTTGCACAGTGGAAAAGGCGCCGGCCTGTGAACCCAGAGGTCACTAGTTCAATTCCCAGCCAGGGCAACATAACTAGGTTGCAAGCCAGGTCTCCAGACAGGTCTGTAGCTGGAGGCAGGTCAAAGGCAACCATACATTGATGTCTCTCTCCCTCTCTTCTACTCTCCCTTCCCCTCTCTCTGAAAAATAATAAATAAAATCTAAAATTAATTAATTAATTAAAAAATAAAAGATTCAAAAAAATGTTAATCTATTATGCTCATCTCTGTCTTATGTTTGGGTAGTTTAATCCATTTACATTAGAGGAATGAATGATAAATCATCTTTCATTTTATAGTTTGTTTCTATATGCTTTATAGCACAGCCCCCTTTTCCTGAAATAGTCTTTTCTTTTGGGTTTGGCTGAGTTTTTGGCAGCAAACCACAATAATTCCCTTCTCATTTGCTTTTGTATATATTCTATAGCTTTTTGTTGTTGTTGTTGTTGTTATTGAGATTACATTTAACATCCTGAGGTTATAATACTCCAGAAATTATTATACTCTCATTTGAATTTACGCCAGCTTGACATCAATACCTTCTATACAGTTCTATCACCACCCAGTTCAGTTATTGATGTTACAAAATTGCCTTTTTATAGATTTTGTGACCAAACTAATTGTATTTTTATGCATCATATTTTAAATCATGTACAAAACAAAAATTGGCATTACAAATGAAAGCTACAATAAAATTAGGTTTTATAATTGTCACAGATCTTTATTTGTTCATGTAACTTCGAGTTACAACCTAGTGTCCTTTTATTTAGACCTGAAAAACTCCCTTTAGCATTTCTTTCAGGAAAGGTCTAGGGATAACAAACTTTTCCTGCTTTTGTTTATCTAGGTATGTCTTAATTACTCCCTCATTTTTGAAGGAAACTTTTGCTGGGCATACATTTTCAGTTGACAGTGTTTTTTCTTCATTTTGAATTTGTCAGCTCACTGCCTTCTGGCCTCCAAGGCTTCTGATGAGAAATCTATTCATGATCTTACTGGGGAATCCTTGTATGTGGCAAGTTGCTCTATTATAAATAAAACAATGGCACCTTAGTTTCTTTCAAAGTAGGCACCTTGAGACCTTACACAGTTCTCCCAATTGCCATTAGCTGCCCTATAGTATTTTCCTGAATCTCATCAAGGTTCTGAAATCTCTTTCCTTTGGAAGGTGATTTTAATTTTCAGAAAATCCAGAAGTCACAGGGCACCAACTCTGGGCAGTAGGGCAGCTGAGTCTGGGTGATTTCATGTTTCACTAAAAAAACTGCACAAGCAGCGTGTTGCCCTGATGAAGCTGCCAATCATGGGATGCCCACAGCTGTGACCTTCTAAATCCTCCAAATAGTTTCTGCAGGGGAATTTCAAGCATAACGCAAAATTTGATGAGTCAAGCTTAAAGCATTCATTTTGAATGTGATGGACACAAGATACACATGTTCACTCAACAGTGTCTACTGTCCCCGCATTGAAGTGGTCACTGTTCATGTATGTGCATTCCAGTCCACTCTCCTTGGCTGCCAGGTTACATTGATGTTGTACAAAACATCCTTGTTATATTGACAATGGCTATGTTAGGTAGCAGCTAGGAATGAGCAGCCAGAGGGGAAATACAGACAGGGCCCTCACTATTACAACCTAACAAAGAATTTAATATAGGAGGCTGGAAACAAAAGAAGACAAGTCTCACCAATTAACTGAGCAGTCCTGAGCTCAGTTTGATAAGATTGCCAGGTGTCTGGAGCATTACAAGCAAAATAGCACAGGAGGAGGGGAGAATAGTTGGTGAGACTGTGCTGAGAAAGCAGGCTTCTGTAAGAACCTCACTAGCATAGCCGGGTGTTCCGAACATCACAGGTGGGAATTGCACAGGAGGAAGAGGGGTGCCTATGCTGGGAGGAAGAGGGGTGCCTCTGTAACAATTTCACTAAGACAAAGAGCCTTTACCAACTGAGAAAGAAAGCCTTCAAGTTGTACATCATTACCAGGAATTAGAGTGGGGAGGAGGAGAGGGAATCTAGAAGCCAACGAAGGTATGTTACACCTTAACCCCAATAGCTGGCGGACTTAGATTAGCTAAGTACCCACTTGTAGCCTTGGCTCAAGTGTATGAAATAAACTCATTACTTACTAACAAGCTTTCTAATAGCTTTATCTTATATGTGGGGAATTTAGACAAGCTGGGTGCCTGCTTGCAGCTTTGTGCTCATAAGTAAGCTTGCTGTCTCATTTCCATTATTAGTGTTCGTCTCTTGATTGAATTTGTCTCTTGTCAGCAAGAACTGGGGCAGGAAAGGGGGCCTGCTGATTTGGGTCTCTCCCCCTTTTCCCATCTACGACATTTGGACTTTTTCCTGTCAGACCTTGTATGTCATGATTTCATTCTTATTATAAATATTATTTCATTGTTTGTATATAGAACATTTCCTTTATCCATTCTCTTCTATTAGACATTTGGGTTAACTCCACCCTCTTGACTATTGCAAATAATGTTGCAATGAACACAGATATACAAATGCAGAGTAGGGCTGAGGTAAGTTTACAGCTGTGAGTACATGAAACCCAGATTTTATTCTTGTATTATTATGTATTGTTGTATTATGTTCCATACAAACAAGTGTAAACTTACGTTTGCCCCAGCCTGTATCTCTTTTGAGATTCTATTTTCAGTTATTTTAGATATACATCCTGAAATGAAATTGCTGGATCTCATGATAATTTTATTTTGATTTGTTGGGAGATACTTCCTGTTTTCTATAATGGCTTTACAATTTTTAAAATTGTCGTTGTCCTAATAGATATAAAGTGGAATCTCTTTGTATTTAGATTTGTAATTGCCTAATAATTAGTGGCAATTAGAATCTATTCACATGCTTGTTGGATATTTGTTTATCTTTTTTTGGAGAAATATCTACTCAAGTCTATTGATCCCGAGAAGAATATACCTGCCCCAAAGGTCTTCTCTTGGTTAACTGGAATCAAATTTATAAACAGAGTGTGTAGTCATTGCTAAACAGGGGCCTCTCCTGCTTTTTGTGCCTTAGGGAGAATCTGTACTGAGCTGCCTGCCTCCCAAACTGTATTCCTTCCCTCTGAGCTGACCCTTATAAAGGAGCTCCTAGGCACAAAAGTAGATCAGCATCACACACAGACTTCCCCTGTCCCTTCTGAGTTGTGCTACCATATCCTCGTTTGCATCTTTACTGGCCAGTTGGAGTGGTTTCATTCTGACCAATCAGAACAGTACTTTTTGGACCAATGAAACTGAAGATTTAGTGTCCTCATTTACATATAAATGTCCCAACATGGGACCAGGGGTGGGAACTTCTCTCTTTATAAATCATCCCTGCCTGTGCCTCAGTGAAGCATACTGTCAGTTTCCATCTAAGGCTGTCTCCCTGGAGCTGAGCTGTAACACTGAGCGGTCACATAGGAACCACCTTGCCCAGGAACCATCTTGCCTGGGTTCTTTAATAGCCATGCTGCTCCACTGCTGCACTATATCACAATTGAGCTGTTTTGCACAGAATAAAGCCTCTCCTCCCCATTATTTCTCAAACTGGAGAGTCCGGTTTATGTTGAATTGTCATTGATGACCTTCAGTTGATAAGTCCCGTGCCCATTTTTAATTGCACATTTTTTTTTTTTATTATTGAGTGGTAGGAATTATTTGTGTATTCTGTATATTAATCATTTATCAGATATATAGTTTGCAAATATTTTCTCCCATTCTATTGTTGTCTTTTCTCTCTGTTGATTATTTGCTTTGCTGTTCAGAACTTTTAAAGTCTGAAGTAGTTCTGTCTATTTTTGCTTTGTTGCCTGTGCTTTTAGTGCCAAGAAATCAATGCCGAATCCAAAGTCATGAATTTTTCCTACGATTTTTATATTTTCACATTTTAAGTGTATATCTTTAATCTAATTTCATTCCTTTGCACACAGATATCTAATTTTCCTTCAAGTCATAAACTGTGAAAAAGTTGACTCACAATTTTCTGTCCTATACCAAACAACATGCTAAGTGGTTTATATGTGCTATTTAACTTTATATTTCAAGGAAATATTTTGGACAACTAATGTGTAGTTACTCAGGGCAATAATATATATCTTCTTCTGGGAGATAAGCATTCATACCATGTGATCAATTAAAAAGTGTTACCTCAGTACAAAACCCCACCAACTTGGCCACTAGGACTGACTAAGAAAGGGAAATGCAGGAAACCTGATCCTAACTGGACCAGTAAGTGATTTTTGCAGAGATTTTTGAACTTGAGGTTGACACTGTGGAGAGTAACGAAGGGAGATACATAATGGAAGAAACAAATGGCAGGTAGCAGAGAATCTTGCAGATACATAAAATAGTGAAATATGAGGGACTGCAAGCCTTGTGTCCTTGAATTTCTTTCAATGAGCCTCCCAATAAATTCCTCACTTGGGTCAAACTTTAAAGAGTATGTAATAGATACAAGACTGTTAGATATGTGCTTAGAGTTTCACACCATCACATTCTTTGAAAACAAAGAATGTTTTCCTTCCACTCTCTATTCTCCTAGTTCATAGTTACTTATGTTTGTAAGTCACTCCATTTTATTTATAGTTTGAATAGTAATTTCTGGTCCCCACTTGTTTTTATAGTAAAATCGAGGTCCATTTCACTGTATTCTTTATAAGCAATAGTTTCTTGAAAGGATAATCACTCAACAGATTTCCTGATTGAGAGAGAAAAATTTAGAAACCAAATATTAATGCCATAATCAAAATCATGTTGTATAAAAATTGACCTCAGATATTAGTGCTCTAGGACATACAACTATCACAACAGTTATCAGGGAAAAAATCTGTCAATTTTCTACCTATAAATATACTTATCTATAGAAAAAAAATCTGTAACACATTTGTTAAGTTTTTTTTATTTTAAGTTATTTTTCTCTACACTATTATTAGATGGCATTATTAAATATTTCAGTATTGGGAGGGTTTGTTTTTAGCTTCTTTCAGCATTTGTTGGTTTTTTGAGCATTAAAGCACTCTTCGAGGGTTAATCCAAATATCTTCATATATGTAATGACTTTTATATGGGCAGGCAATTGCAACAGCCCTGGAAAAGAGTTTAAATATTTTACATCATAATAAGAGAGTTTCCCACCAAAATTTCTTTAAGACATTTTGTTAGCCACCCAATATTTGGTGATATATGAACAATTAACTTAATGAAATTTAAATATCAAGATTGATAAGACATGATATTGCACAATGTCATATCAAACAGTATTTTAGTTAAATATATTTAAAACTTGAAATGCTATCCAAAAACAAAAAATCCATTTAAAATACAGGGAATTGAGGGATTAGTAAACATATTTACACATGAAAGTACTTTCTTTTTGCAACACTGAGTTACAGATGAAAAATTTACTCAATGTGTATATATAGTAAGAAGTCACAGAAAACTTTGTAGGCATATTGAAAGCCACTTAAGCATCTCTTTAATTTTAAAGTGTAGCATGCCTCAAGAAAGACAATACTGTGAAATGGTATAAAATGTAACCATTTCTCTGACTTATTCTTTAGCATCTGGTATGTCATAATATTGGGGTTATATTTGATTATATAAAAAGGATACATAGTGCCTTGTGCTCATAGCCTGTGCTTTGGATAGCTGAGTTATTGATTCTAATCACCTGGTTGACATAAGTCTATCGAGGTTAAAAAATGAAACTGCATCTTTCCTGCTCCCACATATCTTTACTGACTAAAGTAATTTTGGCTGAGATGCCAACCTGGGGAATACAAAAACCTGTCTGAACTTTCTGCCCAAATTTTCATTAAAATATATCTCAGAGCAAATAAAAATAATTCTTTATTTTTCTTTTATTTTAAAGATTTATTTTTTTAGAGGGAGGGGAAGGGAGGGAGATAAAGAAGGAGAGAAACATCAATGTGTAGTTGCCTCTTGTTTATCCCCAACTGGGGACCTGGCCTGCAACCCAGGCATGTGCCCTGACTGAGAATCAAACTGGCGACTCTTTGGTTCACAGGTCAGCACTCAATCCACCAAGCCACAGCAGCCAGGGAGAGAGAAATTTTTTTCACATGTGCTAATCAGCTGTACAAAAGAGGCAAAAGGAACTTTCTTCCCTCTCATAATCATAGCCCTTTCCCAGTTCTCTGAAATAGTTTTTAGATCATCTTATATGCCAAGGGGCTTTGTGTGGTTCCTTTTTTGCCCTTTGTGACCTGCACCTAAAATGGAAACTTTCTATGTTCATGACTTTCTTTTCATGCTCAGCTCATGGGGGAATGGGGTCATGCTACCAATGTATTTTTAAGCTTCACACAATTACCCTCCACCCCAGGAAAGCATAGAGTAGCATGAGAGTATTTATGACCTGTTCTAGTGAGAACACTGTCTTAGGTAGCCACACAGGAGACCAAACATTATGCAGTGGTTATAAAAAATATAAAGGCACAATGTAGGGCTAACATACTTAAACATCTCATTACTGCATCTTTGGATATATGTTTTTTCAGCTTGAATTTTTTGCTCTAAAGTTAAGCTGTGGGGTTCCTCCGCAGGTTGCTGAAGCAGAAATTATTTTTCTATTTGCCTACCACCTATTATTTTCTAAACAAAATTATCATCCTGCATTATATAAAATTGAAGAAAGGAGGTTATTAACTTTAACCACACAGATCCAAGGACATTTCACAATATATTGCCACTTTGTTCCACTAAGCCATGACATTTAACACATTCAAAGTAAACACAATCACATATTATGACACAATTTTGAAATAAAATTTTTAGTTTTCAAATCATTGTTCTCTGTGATTTATTTTTATAGCAATGTAGCATCAATCATTTGACTTTAAAAATAAAACACAACAAAACAGAAATAATAATAACTAGCATAGAATAAGAAAAATATTTGAATTACGATTCTTAAAAATTTATTTCTGAAAAAATTAAATTACTTCTTCAGGATATATGTCAACAGTGTTCTTGGGAAAGATAAATAATATGAACTATACTTTCTACTCTCCCATTTGTCTGATGTGTTTTTCATCTGAGCTATTATGCTAACCTTGTTTCTTTCACAAGTGCACTTGGCTAGTATTTGTCAAATCTGTCCATTTGGATATCATCAAGTCTTATGAAAATAACTAGCCCATTATAATGCATCAGATGGCTTTTTTGGAGTCTTTGATGCTTAGAGCTTACTTTGAAATCTCCTATGATGCTACATATTTTCTCTAAGATGACACTGGATCTCTTAAGGACTATATCATTGCTGCCTTAGACTTTTGGGTCCATGTCAGCCCAGGCTTGATTAATTATGCATACAAAATATCTGATCAGGAGACCTTTCCACAATCCCCACTGGTATTTGTACACTCCCCTCACAATTAGAGTAATCCAAAGGCCTGATATCAGAAGGTCAGTAGAAAGGACATGGAGTATGGAATTTGTGATAATAAATACTATAATATTGATACCTGACAATACCTACTTGGAGCGTAGATTGACTTTAAACATTTTATTCTGTTATTGGAATGAAAATATTATTGTTCTTGATATAAATGAGTCATGCTTAAAACCACAATTTTAATGGAAATATACTATTTAATTATATGATGGAGCTAGATTCTATTGTGTGATCATTTTAAGAGAGATGACAATTCCTGATTTTTGGTATTAAATGAATTGAATATTAAATGTAGAATATGGATGATCTCTATGGAACTGAAATGGTTTTGAATTAAAATATATATATATGTGTGTGTGTGTGTGTGTGTGTGTGTGTGTGTGTGTATCCTACAGAATATTACTCAGAACACATACAATATTTACTTGAACTTTTAGTTTTTAAATGTGACTTGAGGTTATTTAGTCATAAGTAAATAATCAGTATTTTAACTAAATGGAAGGATGAACTATGGTGAAACCAAAGTTTTTCTTTAGATAATTGTCCTATTGTGGAAACAATGAAATGAAACCATCAACAACAATAAACACATGCAGATATACATTTTCTCTTTCTTCCACTATCATTTTAAAAATAATTTGGAACCATATTTAAAAAAGGAAACATCATTATATAAAAGAATGCCATTGAAAATTAAAATTCACCCTCATAAAATAAATTCTTATGCTAAAAACTTCTGAAATATGAATAAGAAATTGCCACCCAAAATGCCAAACTCAAATATATCCACCACTAATATGTTAATTATTCAAAGGCAAGTGTATACATGCCAACATGGGTTAGAAATGGGATTATACTTTACAAACTGATCAAAACTTCAAATCCCTGAGAATATTGTGAGTCCATTTTCTGGCTCAATGTAGAAGTGGAGTGGCTAATTAGAGAAATTAAAAAGATCATACCAGTAAAGAAAGAATTTAGTTCCCTGCATTGTCCCAAGAAATGGGTCATGTGTTGCTACCTGTGCAGCTGTGTGTGCAGGGGTAAGAGCTATCTGTATGTATATTTGCTGATTTCAAAGGAGAAAGTATATACCTTGGTATTTTAGTGCACATTTCCTTGACTGACCTTTTGATCACTTATGAGGTTTCTCATTCCTTTTTGTATTTATTGTCACTTATTGTTCTTTGGTGATGGTCTTTTGACAACTTTTCCTCATTTTCTTTTGGGGTGCTCAGTTTTAAAATTGATGTGTAAGAGAACATTATTAGGGACATTGGTCTTTCATCTATCAGAACTTAATTGACACATTTTCTTTTTGATTTTCCTTTACACTTGCTTTAAAGATAAACATAGTAAATATGTAATAGAGTTACTTTTTAATTAATGAGTTCTTTTCTATATAGATATTATAAAATACTTTCTTCAGGCTGGTAGACAGTAAATATTCATAAAATGTAGAATATAAAACTTTGGTTATATTTAGAGATATTTCAAGGTAGATGACTGTGAGTTCATGATTTAAACCTTCCTTTAGTTCCCAAATGCATACCTTTGGCAAAGACAAAATTAAGATATGGTTTACATTTAATTATCAATATAGGCATATAATTTAATGTTTTGTATTATGCTATTTCTCCCAACAGTCAATAGTTATAGAATAACTCATTTTCCACTTATTTTAAAATGTGACTTTACTGTTTTAGAACATTTGCTAATGTTTAAGTTTATATTACATGATTTTGATTACTAAACATTTATAACATAATCATTAATTTGTAATGCAAGTCCCTCCATCTTTTAACATAAGCAGATAAAAAAATCAATATATAATGTAGACGGTAACTGAAAAACTAATTATTGTGTAATTCAGATAAACTTCAATTTTCAAATGAGGGCATTCCTTTATAGTATAAGGATGTTTTCTGTTTTAAATCTGGTTCCAAATTATTAAAAAAGAAAGTAGAGAAAGATAATTTAAAGTAACAAATAGAAACAAATGAGCAAAATAGAACCAGAGGCATGGAAATAAGAGACAGACTGACAATGATTGGGGTGGAGGGAGGAAGAACAGGAAAGGAGGAAAAGAATTTAGTCAAAGAACTAGTATAAATGGCCCATGGACATGGACAACAGAGCAGGGATTGACTGTGGGAGCAGGGCAGGGGGGAGCAAGGGGGAAAATTAGGACAACTGTAATAGAACAATAAAATAAAAAAGATATTTGCTAAAAATAAAAGTAACAAGTAGAAATTATAGTGACATTTAAAATATAGTAATATTTAAAAACAATTGGGAATTAGGCTGATAATTGCTGAGGAGCTTTATGATATTTTTATATTTAATTTGGTTAAGGCATTTAAATGTAGTAATCCTTGATTTAGGAGATTAACTAGAATATTTTATGCCAGGCTTTTAGACATAATGATGACTATGTGAAGTTTGATGATTATGTGTTTGTTCTAAAATCAGAGGGGAAGAGTTGAAAGCTATAATATTAAAGCCCAAAAGAGCTATCTGATTTATAAATGTGAAACGCCCTACCAATGAATGACGAAAAATGGAGTATCTACTTCCAATAAGTGTTTCTTTCTGCATTTATTTTTATCTTTAAGGATAAAAATACAATTTAGAGGTCATTTTAGCACATTTTTATTCTAATGACAAGACAGAACTATTAATTTATAGGCATGTGAAATGACCTTCTGTTAATGGAGCATTTTCTTCTTTTAAAATGTACCCAGGATGTATATTTTAATTCAAGCAAAAATTTTTTTTTGCACTGTATATCAGAGCATTTAAACATTGATAGTGGAAAGAATAGTGACAAAAGCACTTTACATTCACTCATATGTGAAATAGAATATCCAAACTGAACTAACAGGCAAAATAGAGACAGACTCATAGATGGAGAGCAGGCTGACAGCTGGGGCTAAGGTAGGTTGGAGGGGGTAGATGTATCAAGCAAAACCCCCAAAAACCAAAAGCACACAAACAAACAAAAGATAAAGCTCAGATCATGAGCAAAATGGGGTGATTGCAGTGGTGAGGAGATGTGGGTGTGGGGGTGGAAAAGGTATAGAGGGGATAACTGGTAATGGAAAAATATACCAAAATGAACTATTTAAAAAAATAAAGACTACCCTTTTTCTGTCCCCCTACAAAATATATAGAAAATATGAGAACAAAGAGTGGCTTTAAGGAGGCAATGTACTTCCTATGTTGTTATAGGGGATGAAGTTTAAATTTAAAAATAGCAAAAAAAATATATATATATATATTTTTTTTTATTTAAAAAATAAAAAAAAACACCCAAGTTACAATCTATTTTCTAAATCATAAGCATTATACTTATATAAGGGCTGTGACCTTCCAACTGTTAGATTATACATAGAAACATATAGGTGTTTTTACTCAATAGAAATTAGGTTGTATTTATGATTATAGTTTGCAGCATTTTCAAATCCAATTCAATGTACTATATTTCACTTTCACACTTTCATTTTAATCTGTCAAGAGATACTGACTATGCAAAATCATTAGAACAACAATTTCATGATTGACTGTTAGCACTTCAGAAAAAGAAGCAGGCTGTCCTGTTTTTCAGTTAAATTTTAACTTTGTGAAAATAAACAGAGACAAAAAAAATTGTGTGTGTGTCTGTAATCAGCTCAGACATAAAGTTTTAGAATTACTTGATAATTTATCTTCAAAAATAAAAAGAAGTGTATATATAGATGTATACATACAGAGACACACACATATCCATAATTAGTTTTACAAGCAAATATTTTAGAATATAAAATTGAAGCATATTTGTCCTATGGAAATGTTTTATTTTTTGACTTGGGTTTCTATTCTGAACTACACTAATTCTTGACCCTCACTTCTTACTTCTACCTGTCCATACAATGCCATGTTTTCATTCTTTCATACAAGTTAATGAGAAAACAAAAATAAAACCTATGGTATAACATTAGAAGGATCAATGAAGATACGAGTACACTGCCAGCAGATATCTAAGTGCATTTTATTGCAGGATATAGATAGAATTAGTAAATTTTTGAGTCTGATAGAGTGGTATAAGATTTAAATTTTTCTATTTTTCAAACAAAGCTAAAGGCAGTTGAAAGGCATTCAACCTAAAATTTCCCAGATTATAATTTCTTTGAAAACAGTAAGAGGCAAATGAACAATACTTTGCATTTGAAAGATTGATGAAGGCTTGCTGGGTAAGAATAAAACAAAGAAAAAGTCAAATTTTGGAACTGGAAAACGAAAGAAATCAAGCCCTGGCTGGTGGCTCAGTGGTAAGGTTCTGGCCTAGGAACCCAAAGGTCGCTGGTTTGATTCCCAGTCAGGGCACATAACCAGGTTGTAAACCAGGTCTCCTTAGCTGGAGGCAGGTGAAAGGCAACCATACACTGATGTTTCTTTCCCTTTCTTCCTCCCTTTCTTCCTCTCTCCCTGCCCTTCTAAAAATAATAAAATCTTTAAAAAGAAAAAAAAAGAAATCACATACTAATAAAAATACAATAACTATCTATAAAGCTTGGAGGTGAAATTAAAATTAGTACAATAAAATTGATTAAATTAATCTTAGAATTAGAGTTAGCAAAAAGAAGACATTTATTGAGAAAATATATCTAGCATTAAAGGATAGTCCAGGCAAAAATAACAACTAATGGTTGGGCGTCAACCCACAAAGCAAAATGTCTCTGGTTTGATTCCCAGACAGGACACATGCCTGGTTTGTGGATTTAGCCCCAATTTAAGGCACGAAGGAGAGACAACAGATTGATGTTTCTCTTGCTTCTTCCTCCCTTCCCCTCTCTCTCAAAATAAATAAAACCTTCAAAAACTATATCAACTTTCTAAATAATGAATGACAAAGCTATTTTGTAAGATGTAGTTCCTTTTTTGCTGTAAAAGAAAAAGAAACCCTGCCTAAAAGATGTTCAAAAAGTAGATATGATAAAAGTTAATATTACTAGTGATGAAATAATATGTTTAATTTTATTTGCAACATAAAACAAGTTTATTTAGGAAAAATAGGCTATTTTTAATGGGCTATCAGATATAAATTTTCCTTAAAAGATATAGATATATTTTAATTATCACAAACAATATTAAAAATAACTATGATGGAGGACAGGTAAGTAAACATAAGTAATATTTTGCACATATGTTTTGATACATTAAATCTTTTTCAATAACTGGGCAGTGAAACTTCATTTGGTAAAGAAAAAATTTTTGACACAAAGATCTGTTTTGGATGAGCCCATGATGATTGGCAGAAAATTATATGGGATTTATGTATGTTTAATTTGTAGTTTTTATTTAGACAAACAAGCTTTACAATTCTAATCAACATTCCTTGGCTTTTCTTTCCTGACAATTTTATTACAACTTATTATCCCAATTTATTTCTGCTTCTTTTTAAATAATTTTATTGAGCCAGAAGTCACATACTGTGTATTTCACCCATTGAAAGTATAAAATTAAATTTTTTAACATACTCATACTATACAAATATTACCCTAATTTAGGGCATTTCATTTATCTTAAGGAAACCCTGTACCCTTAGAAGTCATTCATCATCACAAAATCCACCCAGCCAAAAGTAACCATTGATCTTAATTTTGTCCCTACAGATGTTTTCATTTTGGAAAGTTTATAGAAATGCAATTATACAACATGTGGTATTTTGGTGTGTGTGTGTGTGTGTGTGTGTGTGTGTGTGTGTGTGTATGATTGGCTTATTTTACTTATGCTACATGTTGTAGCATGTATCAGACCTTCATCTTTTTATTGCCAAATAATATTTAACTGTATGTATATACTACTTTTTGTTTATCCATTAATAAATTGACAGATATTTGAATTGTTTTTACTTTTTGATCATATTATAACAAATGCTCTTATGAACATTTGTGTACAAATTTTTTGTGTATTATTTCTTTCATTTCTTTTGGGCATTTACCTAAAAGTAGAATTCACTAGTCATGTGATAAATCAATATTTAACATTTTGAAAAACAGCCACAATGTTTTTAAAAGTATATCCACCATTTAATATTTATATAAGATATTTATAATGGTTTCAATTTCTCTATACCCTTACCAACACTGGTTATTGTCTACCTATTTGATTATGGCCATTCAGGGGTATTAGTGGTATTTTATTGTGATTTTGATTGCATTTATCTATGACTGATGATGCTGAACATTTTTCAACCACTAAATTTGACCATAATTCAGAAAGACTCTTTTTGGCTTTTCCCCTGGTTCTCTGTTAAACTTCCAGCTGCTTTTGTATTTGCTTGCATCTTAGAGCTACATGCTTCTTCTGATTGCTTTTCATAATACCCTTAGGCAAGGTGTTCTCCACTGTCTGTTCCAAATGAAGTCAGTCCCCTCAGGCAGAGCTACAGCTCTCTTCCTTTAAATGGCTTGCCTTCCTCCTTTGGGCAGAATCTCGGTGCTCCTGTACCAGAACTGGAGGTGGTGACTCATTTTTCCTGAAGTAGCGTGTCCATTGAACATGTAGTCTTGGGAAGAAAGGCCAGCTTCGGTCTTGTCTTTCCCAGAGTGTTACTTTTCTTTTGTAAGCACATTGAGGCAGCAGCAATTGAATTTCTTTTATTTCTATCCTTTCTGATGAGGGAGGCTTGGCCTCATCAGAAAGGGTGCCTGAAATAATGCTTCTAACACAGAATAGGAGAGATGAGAAACAAAGGTGACTTTCCCAAGATGAAAACATACCTCTAGGCTTAAAGCTTGGGGGAGAGTGACCCCAGTGTCCTTGACTGTGTCTGCATATAGTCATTTCCAAAAGATGGAGCTGGGTAGGGGTGAAGAGGAAGCAGGTTGTGGCTCGAATGTCACTATTCCTACTGAGGTTTTATGCCTTTTTTTTTTCTTTTTTTAAAGAATGTTCCTCCATCTGCTCTTTCTTCATAGGAAATTTCTGGGGACTTATAATAATACTTAAAATACAACAATATTCATTTGTCAAATTGTTTCTGTGGAGAAGGCCTGCCAATCTGCTTACTCTGCCATTCTGCAACTGCTTCTCTCATTTCAATTTTTACCCCAACTATACATTTTCCTCACTTCAACTATGAATATTTGCTCTTTCATTGTATTCAATAATGACAGCACAACCTTAATAAATGCCCAAAACATGTTAAGTGGGTCATTAATGGAGATCCAAAATTAAATGAGATTATTTTTACTTCCCACCTCTGCAAGCTTTGAACCAGCTGAAAGATAGAAATGCTTGCATACTGTATCAATGCTAACATCACAGCTCTTCCACATCCTGATGGCTGAAATAGGGTAGACACAACCAAAGATTTTCATAAACTCCAGAGTCGTATGTGGCATACCAGCAAATTAAAGATACTCTTGGAGGATTGTAAAATAAGAAATTACAGTTTCTTTCCATGAGTTATACTGAAAACAAGAAGCATATATTGAACATCTATGTGCAAAGATACCTTGAACAGAAAAAGGATATCTAAACACAAAATAATATTTTTTGCATGATTAAATTTATTAGTACATCTATAAAGTGGACATGCAACGACAGTATCATAAGAACATAAAAATGGTTGTAATTTGTTATGATTGTTATTAACAAATGACTCCCATGCATATTGACAATGCCATTTCTGGTGTTAACAGGAACTATGGATAAGGGAACTTTAAGTCACTGGTTTTTAGTATTTTCATTCCATTTACAAGACTATAGTTATGAGATAGTGTGTCTTTCTCAGCTTAATTACTTTAGATATTTGATTCAGTTAAATATCTAATAGTGTTTGATTTACCTGTTCATTAAGAGACTTACGATTTGGTCTAGATCCCTATGCAGTTTTACCTGCCAGGTGTGAGCAGCCATTTTTCATACATAGATGCTCTATAGTACATGCTAATTTTATTTCTGGTTTATAAAATAGATTTGTATTCAGGCTTTATGTACCACATATAATTGTGGATAACATGGGCATGCCTCAGAGAGTTGAAGGGACATTCATTATGATGATAAAATTAAGTTTCTGTTCGGATAGAGCTGCTCATTGGATAGAGGATTATGATGAATGAGTGGAGGTAATTGTAATTAAAGGCATTCTGCAAGGTCTTTTGGGAGAAAATGAACTAGAATTACAGGGAACATGCTAGTTGACTTGCTACAAAGGGAGGGTTCAATATGCCTTTTTCCCTAAAAATTTCAAAAAAAAATCAATTAATATATTAAATGAAGATGATTATGACTATTATTTTTAATCTATTATGTCCTAGGTTCTACAGAAAGTCTTGCACACCTCTGATTTAAACCTCAAAAACTGGCAATATAATTAATAGTAAGTTGTGTATTAACTTAAGTAATTGCAAAAATGTAGTATTTTCTTAATTTCTCTGTATGTCTCTGAAGTTTTGGCATTAGTTAATTCAGCTTCCATTATGCTTTCTGTTTCCATTTAAAAGCCCTCCTTATTTTAAACTTGACTGATTTGGTTCCTTAGTTGGTAAGCCATGTAAGCATTTCATGAAGCCTAATGGGATGTTAACATAAGTTAACTTTGAGAAACTCACATGCAAGTCAGGGAAACATGCCTAGGAGGATACTTCCTGCTGTTTACCCTCATACACAAAATATACAACATACAAATAACCACAGGCAAATATCCCACCAGCAAATGAAAATACACATACACATATGACACACTCAAATTCATATAGAGCCATGAATATATATAGTATGTATTTATATATACACACAAATAAATGTAAACTCAGAAATGCACATGTACATTAAGCATACACACAAACACATATACATACATATACTCACATATACAAACATATCTGTAGTTTATATTTTCTCCAGATGTTAGCTGCATGTGGCAGTTAGATTGAACTAAAGTCAGTATAAACTCTATGTTTCATATTCTGTAGGTAAACCATATCTCCCCAATTTTACTCTCATAATAATCTATGGTTCTACATTTTAATTCTATCTCAACACTTCTTAAATATGTTGTTTAGATGCTTTTACTTTTTAAATGCTTATACAGAGCATATATAAAAAGAGTAAGCTTATAAATAAAAATATGCCTGCCTTTGTTTTTTGAAGTGCTACATATACTCAATATAACTTGGTATTTTTCTCAAAAGAAAGTTACTTGAGTGTTGACTCTTTTAAAATCTCTACAATTTTTGAAGGCCCAGTCAATTACATTTTCCTGTAATTGAAAAAAGTGCTATATATTCAATAATATATTAAATGTATACATGGATCTTAAAATATAATAAAACAAAACCCTAGGTATCTGTGGCCCAGGTTAAGAAGTAGAAAAATGGTGGTACAATAAAAGCTTCTTGTATATAATGACTGAATGTGAATAATAACATTAAAATAAAGACTTTTGGTAAAAAGAAATAACTAAAAACACACATTTGCCAAGGCTCCAAAGCCATGCTGGTAGGTAGAAATTATAAAGACTATCTGACAGTGCAATGATATCCTTGATTAGTCTATTTAGCCACCCTTAGTTTTTCTTTCTGGCAGTAGGTTTATTATTGCTAATAACCATATATGAAATGGAAGCTCTAAATGTTTCCATGTTTTAGATAATATATTCCTACTAAACAATTTCCTTCTGAGACAGATTTAAGACCCTGAAGTTTGTTTCAGAACAGAAACAGACACACACACACACACACACAAAATCCAAGCACATGATCTGTAGACCAAATTCTGATTTTCTTGCCAATATAAGCCCTGGAAAACATAATTACCATTTAATTTTATTTTTTGTTTATTTATTTTACCTAAACAGCAAAATTTTAAGGGCTTTTATTAGCACTTACAAGAATGTTAGGTACTTGGTTTTCTCACAAGTAATTTCAAGAGATTGTTTGCTGAATATGTTTGGTCATGCCACAATAAGAATCACCAAGTTTCCATACTATAATGTCTAATCACAGCATAACTGCTAATATAATGCCATTTACTATAGGATGTCGTTAAGGATTATCTTATAGCTAATGTCATTTTCTATATTTCATTATAGAAACCCTGAAAATACAGTGACTTAAGTGAGGTACAGGTTGGTTTTCTTCATACAAAATACTACAGAGTTGGGGGATTCAAGGCTGGTGGGGAAACTGTCATATCCAAGGTCCTGCCACTCACCTCAGTTTCCCAGGCATTAGGAAGGAAAGAAGATAGAATTTCTCTTACAAAGAGCATGCACAAGTTGTAAGAGCATGCACATCACTGCTAAATATATCTCGCTTGTCTCAAATAGTGTCACAACTACAAGAGGGTCTATGAAATACACTGTCCATACGTGCTATGTGCCAGCATAAACCAAGGAGCTCCTCATACAAAGAGCACTATAGGATGATGTTTAGCCCTCTTCACTTGAGCAAGAAAACCTAGGAGAGTATGTAAGATCAACAGAAAGTCAGGAAATTATAAATCAAAAGTATTTCACGTAGAAAGGGAATGAGTATAGGAAATTTATACAAAATGTTTGAAAAATCTGGAGCATTTATATCCTTATAATGGTCAACTTGGCTACACTCTGGTGCTCAGTTGGTTAATCAGACACTACTATACGTTGCAGTGAATGCATTTATATAAATGTGATTAACATTTACAATCAATTAAATTTATAATGTCGGTGGGCAATTGGTTAAATACTTTAAGAAAAATGACTGATATTTTCTGAATAAAAAACAATTCTGCCTCAAAATTGCAACTTAAGAGACTCTGACCAAGTTTCCAGCCTACTGGCCCACTGCAGACTTGGAACTCAAGACCACAACATCAACACATACCTGAATAAATATCCAGCCTGCTGGCCAGCCCTATATATTTTAGATTTACCAGCTCCCACAATTGTGTGAGCCATTTCTTAAAATAAATTCTGCCTCCACCTCACTTGATTCCTTTCTCTTTCTGTCTCTCTCTATACGTCCCTTCCTTTGGCTCCGTGATTCTGGAGAACCCTAATACAATCCTCATGTTATACACAAACCCAAAAAAAAAAAAAAATCTAAATGGGGTTAGATATAAAAATATGAAATTTTAAAACAATTATACAAATGTTTTGATTTATATATAATAAGTCTTTATGTGCTTTTAATGAGTAAAATAAATCACAAAATGATTAATACATTTAACTGAATTTTCAAAAGAAAATATATCCTATATTAAGTAATCATTATAAAGATCATAAAGCTAACAACTAGAAAAAGCAAATAAGACCAAAATATGATTAATATCTTCAATATGCTAAGAACTACTGCAACCTACAATATGCTAATATTAAAAAGATTCAATATACTAATAGAAAAAAGTCTTAAGGGCATAAACAAATCACATCCAAAAGTATAAAGATAAATTGATAATACTGATATGGTAAAAATTGACTCTCACTTAAGCAAGTACATGTATTGTAATATTCCTGGCATACACTACCAGATAGATTTTTTTTTTAAGATTTTATTTCATTCTTTTTAGAAAGAGGAGAAGGGAGAGAGGCAGAGAGGGAGAGAGACATCAATGTATGGTTGCCTTTCACCTGCCTTCAGCCACAGACCTGACTAGAGACCTGGTTTGCAACCTGGTTATGTGCCCTGGCTGGGGAATCGAACCTGCGACCTTTGGGTTTGCAGGCTGGCGCCTTTTCCACTGTGCTACCAGCCAGGGCTAGATTTTAAATGGATGTCAATTTTTTTTTGAAAAGTCACTTGGTAATATGTAACAAGACCATTGACACAGTAAATCTGCTTTTAGAAATATGTCCTAAGGAAATTAAGAGATATAGACAAAGACTCATAAACAATGATATTAATTGCAGCAGTTTTAATAACTGTACAAAATTGGAAGCAATTTAAAGTAAACAACAACATGGAGAATATTTAATAAATTGTTATAGTTTCAAGTTAGGGAATATTATAAAGGCATTAAAAATGATGCCTTAAGGAATCTGTAATAACATGGAAAGGGCACAAAATGCAATGTTAATTAAATTTCCTCCTTTAAAAAGATTCTAAAAGTGTCTCAATTATCAATGTGATATATGCTAACACATTTAATTGCCCTTCACTTCAGATTATGTTGAAGTGGACAAAAAATTAAAAGAGGTAATAATTTATTCCAATATTAGAAAATGAGGAAGAGAGCAAGAAAATAAACATTATATAGCAGGACCTATATTCAGTAATTGTTTTATTTAATAATTTTTAAAAGTTAGGGGGACAGAGGGGAGCAAAAAAAGGGGATGGATATAATACAACAACAATAAAATTTAAAAATGTTAAAAGTACTTTTTCTTCAGGTTTGCTGTATGTAGCTCAGATTTCCTATTGGCATGATGGGTGGGGCTTGAAGTTACATCCTTTACTAGAAATGTAAATATATCCCCAGAATAAAGAAAATATGTCACTGCAAATGATAGGATTTCATCTTTTCTTATGGCTGAGTAGTATTCCACCATATATATGTGCCACATCTTTATCCAGGCATCTATCATAGTACACTTTGTTTCTTTCCATGTCTTGGCCACCATGAATAATGCTTTAATGAATGTAGGAATGCATTATGTCTTTGTAAATAAATGTTTTTAAATTTAGGGGGTAAGTGGGGGCCTTGGAATATTATGCTAATTGAAATAGTTAAGAATCATATGACTTCACTCATATGTGGGATATAAAATTGAAAGCAACAAATCAACAAATAAGAAAAACAAACAAAAAAACCTCATAGACATACACAACAGTATAGTGGTTACCTGAGGGAAGGGGGATGGGGTAGTAAAGGGTCAAGGGGGCCAAATATATGGTGAAAGAAGATCTGACTTTGGGTGGTGGGTACACATGCTTTATGAAGAATGTCTCAGGGAAATATATACCCGAGGCTGGTTCCCCGTTCCTCTCTGTATGTGGCTGGTCCTTCTGCTAGAGTCTACCATCTAGACAGCCTTGAAGCTAATCTTATCCCAGAGCCCTGGAACACTGAGCCCAGGAGTGGCCACTATAGTGAGTTACTGTGAAAGAATACTAAAAATATACTGAGAGGCTGAAGAGGCTACAAAAATAGTGTGTCAGACACAGCCATACATAAATGCCTTTGTACCACTATGACCTGAAGTTCCCCAAAACCCCTTCCCCACTGTGTCTACACAGTGGTTATTTGAGTCACCTAAAACCTTCCAGTTTCCTTGCTGCCTGCTGGAGTCCTAAAGGTGTAGAACTTTGTGGATGGACCAGTGTGGAAAGCCAATGAGCTAGGCTATACGGTGAATAACTTCTGTGGGTTAGATATAGCTTAGATCTAAAAACAAATAAAGCAAAGATAGTCTACATTTTCTCAGTTGGCACTCCCACTCCTCTGCCCTATTCCAATCCCATATTCAGGAAGGAGGAAAACCCAGCCCAGAGCACATCAGCAAGCAAATGCAGGAAAACAGTGAGTCAGATCCTTTGCCCCCATGCCTAAGGCCTATTGATGGGCCCTTTCTTGACAGGATCTTTGAACAATCTTTCCTTTGCAGCTGCTTGGAAAAGATTTTATTCAAAGAGCAATCTACTGTTTATTTGTTCAATCATTCAATATTTATGATTATTGCTCTGTGCCAGATACTGGTGGACACTGCCAACTTATAATATAGTGAATAAAACAAACAAACCCTGCCCTTACAGGACCTAAAAGCTAGTGTGAGAAGGAAGTGGTTATGTGGAGAACAGATTCGAGGTAACTGACAGAAATTATCTAGTAAATGAGCTGAGAAGTGAAAGGGACTTGATTTAGGTAAGCAGCAGTGAAAATGGAGAGAAAGAGAAGCTTTGATATGCACATATTCAAAGTAGAATCATCAGGATTTGGTAATGAGTTTAATGTGGAATTAAGGAGAAGAATCAAAAGGTGCTATCCAGCTTTCTGATTTATCTACGGAGGTAGAATGTGGAGATTATAGTGAAAAGGGGGTACTGGAGGAATAGGATCTAGGGAGCAATCAACAGGCCATGAGAGTCAGATTAAACTGAGATGCTTATGAAGCATCTAAGTGCATGTCAAGAAGTTATTTCTATATAATGCCTAAAGCTCAGGAGAAAGATTAGAGTTGCGGATAAAAATGTAAGGCTATTATAATGTATAATTTGTGATTAAGGCCCTGAGTAGAGATGGGGTCTTCTAGTGAGAGACAGGAATCAAGTGGGTTTATCTCAACCCTCCATCCTACCTAAAAAACATCAGAGGAATTGGATATCTTCAATTTAAGAAAACATTAGTAATGCTTTACTTCTCTGTGAACACAGCTGGGGTAAGAGAAGAGAATTCAATCATTTTTTGTTAGGTACTACATTTATTAATCTTGTTGTTCAGATTTTCCCTGTATTTATTTCATCTATTTGATAACTTTAGAACTAATAGAAATAGTTTACAATCTTCTACCACTGTAAAATTTCTAAAATTTTCTTGGTACATCCAAAAAATTATTTTTAATATTTTGAGATTATGCTATCTAGCCCGTAAGTAGTAAAAGCTATTTTGTCCTTCTATCTAATGACAATCCCAATGCTCTAGATTCTTACCACTTCTTTATATTTCCTCAGGGGCCTCCATCCAACACCCCTCTTTTCTTTAGCTTAAATGTCTTCTCTCTACTTTAGCACTTAAACATGTTTTAAGTTGTTCTCATCCTCAAAAGCAAGCAAGTTAAAAAATTGTTCCACCACTGATTCCACATCCTCTTCCCACTGCTGCAGGCTTTTCTTTTCTTTCTTTGTTTCTTTCTTTCTTTTTCTTTTTTTGCTGCCACAATTCTCCACTTGCACACCCTCCTCTATCTTTTGCCCCTACCACTTTGCTAAGCTGTTTGCAACGTCATTCCGAATAGTGTTGTTGCTAAAACCAGTGGGCACACATCTTACCTGACATCTCTGAACAAGTTAACAACTCCACCTCCTTGTTTTTAATTCCATGAACTGCTAATGTTGGCCAACTTTGCTTCTCCTGCTTAAGAGAAACAAGAAAGACCTGCCTTTCGGACCCATGTGTTTAGCGAAAATGTTCAATTTTCCCATTCAAGGGGATGTTCTAGTTAACATTTGAAAGGGTCAACATTAGAGCCCTGTATTTACACTGCCACCTTGTGTGGAAGTCAACCAAATCAGTAGGAAAATTCAAAACTTATTCAAATAAGATACTGGTATTGGCATATCTTGAAAATAATGGATGGTACACAAAATTCTAAGTCAGTGTTTACTAATAAGGATGAGGATGAGTTTGGTAACAGGCTTAAAATAATACATGCTTGTGAAGTATCTCTGGATTAGTATGGTAACTAAGGTTCATTTTCATTATCTCAATAGAGACATTTAAGTAAAGTTACATTTTGCTTGGATTAATGGTTTGCAAGTAGCTGGTTACTATTGTGCTTCATGGTTAAGTGTCCATTACTCGAAGATGATGTCACGGGAGTATTACGGAATTCAACAGCGGTTCCCGGAAGAGTGATTGCTAGATTCTCCTTGTAGTAGTTTGTCTTTGAAAAGTGTATCATGCAGAATGCATGATCATTTCTCTTTATTTTACTCATGAGTATTAAATCTGTGCAGTTAACGTAAAAGGTTGTGTCTCCATTCCAAAGCAAATTGAAAATGTATTTTTGAAAAATACAAGAATTCCAGTTATCACTATTGAAAGGGGGGCTAATTTTTTTCTGAAATGATGATTCTTTGATATAAAATACACAAATAATTGTATTCCTTACCCCTTTTTCATAACTACTTGCTTTTGATAGTTCATATTTTGAGGAGAGCCTAGTGTTCTATGCTTTATTCCTTTACTTTTTTTTTAATGCATGCTCATATTTAACCTCAATATTCTTATATTTTTAAAATAAGACTATTTTATTTTATCATAGTATGAACTATGATTTTATGAACATTAAACATAATTTTAAAAACAATAGTTATAAATATAACCATAAATGATGAAGAATGCATGCTATCAGAATCCATCACTACATTCATATTGAAAAAATAATAATAATTATATATTCATTAAAATTCTATAGCCAGTTCTCATACCATTGAATCAGAATCTTTTATGGGTGAAATCTAGACATTAGTATTTAAATAAAATCCCCCAGGTAGTTTTACTGTGCAGTACTTTAGTGATGAGCAAAGACAGACTTCAATAATAGAAAACTTAAACATTAAACTGAGGGTCTAGAACACATATATCATTTAATAATTGATAAGTGCTACTGTCAATATTAGAATCATTAACCATCACCTTATCATCATCATTTCATTGTTTTTAGCTTGTAAATATTGACTTCAGGATATAATCTGTGCTTTTATTATAAATCAGAAATACATATGGATTTAAATGAAAATAATAGTATACTACATTAGAAAAATTCTGTAATAAACAGATTCATTAGGTGTTATGTACTTTGTTCAGTCTTCTTTTGATTATTCTCCATGTGTATTCTAAGATCTGATAGCATCAGAATTTTATTTCTCTCTTGATTACGTTAGTTCTCAAATCTTATCTGTATTCATTTTGGTGTAAGATATTAAAGGTATAAGTTGTTATTTTTCAGTGGTGACTGTAATGGTGTCATTAGAGTCTATATTCTGTAACCTATTATTGTCTGTAATAGATCTACTGTAATCTATTATTATCATTATAATCTATTATTGTAACATTAAACTTGGGTTTCATTTAGAGGTAGAGCCAGTGTTAAAGTATATCTGAGGATTTAAAGTCAAGAACTATATAATGATTGAATCAAATAAACACATTTCTACTTAGGGAATTTCATTATGCATGGGAGGAAGATAATTTTTTCTCCCCTTAATTGATCATGTACACAAATAACAAGTAAGATTTAATTAACATACTTCCACCAAGGTGACATTAAAAATCTGGAGATGGAATGTTGCCATAATAGTCTAACCATCATGAAACCTTATTTCCATAAATAAATATTGATCTTTTTATTTACTTGAATAAAATTTTCAAAACATAGGAATTGAGGAGTTTATCTCAAATGTTGAATATTACATTCTTTAAAGAAATGCATTAGCATCTTCAAGCTTTATCAATTATTGTTAGGGGTTAATCAAATACCTTATGACAGATATCAAGACATAAATTAAAACCAGGATGAAACTTATAAGTCATTGCAAAATCTCATCTATTTGGAACTAGCAGTTGATTGGAGTACATGTAGGTTTAAAATGGAAAAATTTGAATATATTTTCACTAAAAATCAGTATAATTAAAAAAAGTATAATTACATAAAAGATATTTTCTACTCTCTTTTTATTTGTAAAGGACTAAAAATATTGATGTGTAGTGCCTATTATAGTATCCTTCATCCCCTGTGCTGTGGAATTATTGAGATAATAAAAACTAAATGTTTAAATACATAAAATGTTTCAGTGTAACAAATTTTGACTTCTTATCGATTCACTATGTTTTCTTTATTTGTTATGTAAATTCATAAGCCTGGTTTGCCTTATGATAAAAAAAGGGTTGAAAAATTCTAGCATAAAATTGTTTTGATGATTAAATAAAGGAATAAAAGAGTATATAATTGAATTCTAAAGTCTGTTTTCTTTTATAAGGGTGTTATATAGGCCACAATTATTCTCCTACTTTTCACAACCTGAAAAGTTGTTAGAATAACTGAGACAAATGTTCTCAGATTTGGACACCAGAAGGTGCAGGGCTGTGATATTAAAGAGAAGAGAAACATGAGAGAAGCTCTCTGAAGGGGGCCAAGGGCTAAGGGAAAAACAGTCACTGAAGACAAACTAATTAAGTACCTTATGACAGACGGCAGAAGGGTGAGTGTGGGTTCACAGCAAGGCAAACACGTGTACTGTCAGGGTGAGTTCATGGGAGATGAAAGGCGACTGAAGGAGAGACTATTTCACATCCCAGAAGAGAGTGATCTCTTGGGCCTCACAGAATTCAATGGAGACTTAAGACAATGAGGCAGAAACTTGGCTGAGAAGCTGGGCCTTTCTTTTCTTTTTGAAGATTTAAAAATTATTTTTAGATAGTGGAGAAGGGAGAAAGGCAGAGAGGAAGAGTGACATCAACCATCAATGTATGGTTGCCTTTCACCTGTCTCGAGCTACAGAGCTGCCTGGAGACTTGGCTTGCAACCTGGTTATGTGCCCTGGCTGGGACTCGAACCAGCGACCTCTGTGTTTGCAGGCCAGTGCTTTATCCACTGTGCCACCAGCCAGGGCCTTTTTTTTTTTTCTTTCTTTTTTTCCTTTGATCTGCAGTTCCATTTTTGTGCCTTAGAAGGACTGCAAGCAATCAAAATGATATCTGAGCCATTATACTCCAGGGTGAGGGGACCTCCACCCAGGACACAGATGAAAGACCACTGCAGCTTTTATCTCATTAGCTTTTTCCTTGAATTCCAAACCCTTTACCTATGCCTTTCTTCTTCTTATGAAAGAGTCCATTTATAATGGAATGTAAGACAGTCTGTTAGGGTACAAACGGGCTGTCTTCTTAATCACTAGCCATCTGAATAAAGAGCCCATCAAGAGTCAGTCCCTGTCTCTGCCTGTGGGTCTGGTAGGTGACAGGCAGCATGAACACCAGCTTTTCTGGTTTCACAGGGAAGCTCCATCTATGGGGCCCAGGTGCCCCTGGGGCCAAAGAACATTCCCAGCTCATACCTCCTTGTGCTGCTCCCAGCCTGCGTGCACTGCTCTCAGGGAGAGAAAATGGAAGCACAGCAGGGCCTGGGCACCTGCACAGGGCTGCAGCACCCTGACGGCTGGCACCCACTGAGGTACGCCCCTGAGCAGGACTCTGCCTCTGCAAGCCGGCTCCTGACCAGGCAAGCCCTAGCCCCAAGCTCGGTCACCTGGTGGCATCTTCCTATCCCTTCCTTGTACAAGTGGGACAGCCTCTCATGCCTGATGGGGTTCCCCTCCTGCTCCCCAGTGATTTGGCAGACCCCCCCCCCCACTATATATAGTAAGAAGGTGGAAGAAAAAAGAAAATGTCCTAAACAAAATTAAACGTGTATGTGCTTTGTTTTGTGATATTTTAATGTACCTAGCATTAAAAGTTTCAAATGGCTTCATGAGAAACTGAAGGCAGTTTGGGGAGTTGTTCCAACCAAATGACTAAGGAGCCCTGTTCTGCTGTGAATGATGATTAATTTAAGTCTTATTGGTATAGAATAACAACAAATCCCTAACCCATCGTCTTGGCATTTTTCTTGAATGTAATGAAACTAAGCTTTCATATCAAACGACAGATGCCAATTATTGTAAATGCATATGTGAAAACTGGGACCCAAACTGTTATACTTCGTTACTTATAAAAGCATATAGTGAACAATAATAAAATCACAATGAGGGCATATGAATGTATTTGTTTATATAATATACACGTACTTATTAAAATAACTTTGTAACTGGCCCATTTTTCTTCACTTCAACTAATAGAGATTATACATCTAATATATGAGAAAATTACTTCTTCCAAACCAACATATTGTGAAGTTGTGGATCATCTTTCCAATTTTCTTTACCTGCCCACAGCATGATTTCTTTTAGGCTCTGAGCTGTGTTAATTTGCATGCTGAATTAAACCACTTTATCACTTTGACTTCCTGTCTATAGGAGCATAGCTGGGGAGGGCTGAAAAGAGTGGACAGTGCAGCCTGGGGCTGGAGCCATGCCCTACTGCTCACACTGAGTTATGACGGTCTCTAGTGAATCGTGAAATTATAGAATGTGAGCGCTAGAAACAACCTTAGAGATTATCTAGGCCAACATTTTCCTTTAAAGGAAAATAACCTGTCTTCAGAATAGAAAAGGGCCTTGTGCAGGTTTGTATAATCTCCAGTATTTGACTTTTCTTTCTTATTTTCTCTCTTGTCTTCACAGATCTATTTCATAGATCTTTTTTCTGGTATGATTTATGTTTTGAGCAACTCAAGCATATTTTGTATCAATCATTCATTCATTTGACAAATATCTGTTGATACCTGCTGAAGGACATTGGGGACAACTGTGATATATAATGCACCGTATTGTCATTGGGTAGCTTTTATTTCACTAGGAGAGGCAAGATGCGAACAAGTAACTGTTCTAAAGCATATATGGAACGTATTATAAAAAACTACTTCAAGGTGTATGAATATGTTTAGTTTGGAAAAATCAGAGGGCAACAATGAAGAGGTGACATTTGGGTCAGTCTTTTGGGTATGATGATATAGTAAGAAATATAAGTTTAGTCTTTATCCCTGGTTTCTGGTACACAAGCTTTAAAAAGCTATAACATTTCTTGAGATGGGGATGATAGGAGCATCTTATGTTAGAATATTTCACCTTAGTTTCTGGCTTCTGACACAAGAGGTTCTGGGACCTTTAAAATCTCTAGAACAATGACTTTTTTTTTTTTTTTTTGTATGCTAAGAGATGAATGATTGCTGGAGGCTCATCGGTAGTTTCAAAGTAGGGGATAGGTACTAAAAAGACCCAGGTATGACTAGAGGGTTGGAACTTTCAGACCTACCCCCTGCCTATGTTATGAGATCTTCTTGAAAACCTTCCAACTACAGATTCAGAGAACTTCTGAATTAAAGTCACACATGTCCTGGGAGAGTGGCGCACCCATTTCCAACAAGATAGAAGCATTTATGCTTCAGAGCCTCCAGACCTGGCCTTATGTACCTCTTCACCAGGTTGTTCATTTTTATTGAAGGGCCAGTTTTTCTACCCTAAAGTTGCAATTTTTTGGATATTGTTTTTAAACTGTTTATAAGAAACAAAACTCAGAAAGAACCATTGACCCTCCCGGCTTTACTGCCCATGAGGTTCAGAGAAACATGCTTCAGGAAGGAGATCTTAATCTAATTTGAATTAAATATGGTGCTTGAGAGGGCTTCAGACAGAAACCTATTAGGCAGGTGCCCACTATGGCCCATCGTTTTTGAGTTGGCTAACAAGAACTTTCCTGTCCTGTATGTTCTGCTATTCCTCATCTACCTGCAAATCACCCATTCTCGCTTCTGAAATCTAATACCCAGATACCCCACTTCCTCCTTTGTCTTATATATACAATGGTGCCTCACTGTCTGTGGAATGTCAAGCCTATATTCCCCATGTTCATGTATTAAAACTTTGATTGTCTCATGTTAACCTGTCTTTGTTAGTTTTGTTATTAGTTCAACCAGAAGAACTTAGAAGGTGGGAGTACAGTATTAATATTTTTAGCCTCCACAGCATTCTTTTAAATAAAGAGACAAATATAAGTAAACTTTCACTGAGTTCTATGAGCTGTTACACAAATGAGCAGGCATGAGAAGGGAGTTGTGGGAAACCCCAATTTACAGCTGGTTGGTTGGAAATGGAGGAGATAACCTGGAACCTGAGACTGGCATCCAAAGTAGAAGCAGCTTGTGGGATTGAGCCCTGAGCTTGTGCTAACTCCAGATAAGAGCAGAATTGAATTAGATCGTGATTCTCACTTGCTATCTGCAGAATAAATAGAGAGTTTCTTAGTGTAGAATACCCAGAAGTTTGGTGTCAGCTGTGTTGGCAAACAACACAGATTATGGTGCCAAAGAATGGGTAGGATGTTCATTGGTATACCAGTAGAAAAAGAAAGGTTATGAGTAAATATGAAGAGATAGACAAGAAAATGGCAGGTTTAAGAAGTAGTCGGATTTTTTATAATGATGTGGGAATAATGGAATTTAAGCCTTAGAAAGATAGATTGGGGCCAATTTTAGGAAAGCTTGACTATATTAGGAGGAGGCAGGAATTATGTGTATTCATGCATATACATGAAAATGAGATGGACCTCTTACCCATAGAGATGAACAAAGGGGGGTTGAGACTATGGGAGGGAACAAAGGGCTTGGGTGAAGGGGAGCAAAGGGAAAAGAATTTGGGGCAACCATAATAGCACAATCAATAAAATCTACAAAAACAGTTGTGAGATTTGACATATGAAAGCCATTGGCAGACTATGAGAAAGTCAAAACGTAAGAGAAATGGCTCTTGATTTAGGATGTTGGCAAGACATGACAAATGAGGTATGAAAGAGGAGACATGAGGAAGACCTGGTTAATAGGAATGGAAGCCTTACTCTCTGCAAGCAGAGAAGTGGGAAGAACACTCTATCACTCCAAGGTTTTGATCCGGAAAATGAAGAAATGGAAACAGATGTGATGGGTGTGTGTGTGTGTGTGTAGAGTGTAAGCACTTAAAGAGGAAGGTAACTAACTCAACCTTCTAAACAGGTTGAGTCTAAGAACCAGATGAGAAAATAACTTGTGTGTGTGTCTAGCAGGTAGGTGGACATATAAGGCTAGTGCTTGAGAGTTTGGAATGATGTATTTTAGGAGTCATTTGCATTTCCATCCAAAGTTATGGAAAACATGCAAAAAGAAGATATTGTACAGAATCAATAGATGCCTTCAAACTTGGTGAGTAGAAAAATAGAGTAAACAAAGAGAAGAAGCAAGATATAAAATATCCTGAAGGAGAGCTGGTTTAATAGTGATACATGAGGGTATGGAATAGTTAAAAAGGACATTGATTTAAAAGTTGTTGATGACCTACAAGTGAACATTTTCACTTCTTTGATTGAGGTAGAGTTCATATATATATTTTATCCAATGTTCTCAAACACACTTACTGTCACATCTACCAATCAACAGTTAGGGAAAAGGCTTAGCATTTTGGTTATCTTGCACCTCTAAATTTAGCTTCAAACAAAGCTTTTAAAGCATATCTGTGTCTACTAAATATTAATTCAATAAAAAGTATACATTGAATACATATTTTGTGTTCTAAGTGCTGGGAACACAGTAGTGTACAACACAAAATTCCCTTACTTTGCCTTATGATGCAAAAGAAAATGAACAAAATATGTAACAATGTGAGGTGGCAAAATATGTTAGTGAAATAAGTAAAACATTCAATAAGTAAAGAAGGCAGGCATTTTCTCTTCAGCAGAATGCTGCATTTTAATGTAGGTGAGCCTTTTAATAGGTTCTGGATGACTTAAATTCTTAAAAACTTAACAAATCAATAAAAAAATGACAGTGATTGAGATACTTTAATCTGACAAATATTCTAAGGTCAGGACCTTTCCTGCATTCCTCTAATCAAATTGTGAAGGTGACATTTATTTCACTGTTAATTTGCAAATTTGATCACATGTTGCAACATTTAGCATTAAATGTTTAAGTATCCTAGTATACCACTGAAATAAAGGTATGCATTCATGAGGTTTCTTTAGAAACAACGTAGTCACAATTTCCAGGAAATGCTTTATTTTGGTAACATTCTCTAAGTGCTCTGTCTAATGTTGCCAATGCATAATTTATTCCATCTCTTTCCCTCTCTCTCTTTCTTTCTTTCTTTTTTTTTTACTACTGATTAAAAGTCATTTTAAAAAAGAAATACTCTTCCTTTCTAAACATAGAAATTTGTCTAAATAGCATAAGGTAGAACATATTTTCTGTAACTAATAAATGATTTAATGATTATTTGTCATGGGTAATGAATGATTTATTATTTGCCATAGGTAAAGAATGATTTAATGATGGCTACCTTCATCATTATTATTAATTTACTATTATTATTGACAATACAATTATGGTGCTGTCATTATTATAATGAAAACAATCGAATGCATTCTTACATGCCAACAGCATTGTCTTTTGCTAGTAGTGATGTGTTTTTGAGAGATACAAATCCTTTCATATAGGTGCCTTAAAAATGCAGGCATTTAAAAAAAATGCAGGCATCTGATGGACAAACAAGTTGGTTCTAATACAGGGGATTGCCCATAATTATAAATAGTTTCCATCTGCATGAAGCAGGTTTAAATAAGTAGTGTATCTAATATTTTGTTTTTGTTAGCAATATACTAACCCAAATAGATATGTATACAAATTCTATTTAAATCCAACTATGAAGATTTGGTTCACCTTGATTGCTACTTAAATTCCCTACTTGTTACTTTCCAATATTCTATATTAGGATTATGTTGACTTTCCACTGGTTTTCTATTAGTTAGTGTGAAATATATATAATAAATAATTTTCCTGAAAAAATAATTTTTCAGAAGCCATTTAAAACAATTTGCAAACTGTATTAACCTATTATTGGCCTGCACTCCAAGAATAGGAATTGATATTGTGCCAAGCAGCATAAGGATTATACAAGGCATGTCCTGAAGGTATCCAGCTATGTAGTATGAATAATAGAGGTATTTATTGAAGAAGATACAAGATATAAGCAATGTTGTACTTAGGACAATCATATCTCAGTCCCCTTCAAAGTAGGCACCTTGGGACTTCACACAGTTCTCCCAACAGCCATCAGCTGTCCCATCAATTTTCCTGAATCTCATCAATGGCCTTAAATCTCTTCCCTTTCAAAGGTGATCTTAGTTTTGAGAAAAGCCAGGAGTTGCAGGGTACCAAATCTGGCTGTAGAGAAGCTGAGTCATCTGGGTGACTGATATTTTGCTAAAAACTCTGCACAAGGTGTGATGCATGAGTGGGTGCACTGTCCTGGTGAGGCTGCCTCACAGCTGTCCTTAGCTGCACCTTCTGAATCACCCAAATAGTTTTCACAGAGGATTGTTCAAGCCTATTGCAACTTTGTTGCTCTATTTGCTCAGTCATTTTGAAGTCATTTTGAAGTGATGGCCACGCAGTACACATGCTCACTCAGCAGCATCTACCACCCCCACCAACTAGTATGTGTCATTATTCACACATTCGCATTCTAGTCCACTCTCCTCAGCTGTCAGGTTACTTAGATGTCATGCAAGACATTTTTGTTATATAAACAATGCACATTTTTCAGGATAGATCTTGTATAAGCAAATGATACTGTATATTTACTTGATGCAGATCACTATAATATTTTGCATTTGCAGCTTAGGTATATTTGGAAAGTTTTTTCACATGCATTTTTTAAAGGCTTTTTTTATTTATTATTTAGAGAGAGAGAGAGAGGACGGGAGAGAGGCAGAAAGGGAGAGAAATATCAATGTATGGTTGCCTTTCACCTTCCTCCAGCCATGGACTTGGCTGGAGACCTGGCTTACAACCTGGTTATGTGCCCTGGCTGGGGAATCGAACCAGCAACCTTTGGGTTTGCAGGCTGGTGCCTTATCCACTGAGCCACCAGCCAGGGCTCACATGCATTTTTTAAAAGTAAAAACTCATAAAAGAAACCACTTGGGTCTTGTGACTGAAAAAGAAATAGTAACCTCCTGTGAAACTAGTTTTTATTTTTAAATTTAATGAACATTTGGACCATGTATTGTTTTTATAAAAGTAGGTTATATGAAAATGTAGCAGGAGACAGGCAAAATCATAGATAATGTTGTCAGAATTTTAGTTTGTTTTCCTCATGGGTAATAATTTGAAAAACAAAAAACATATTTAAAAAACTATATACATATTATAAAAGATAAAACAAAAATTTGAAGAATCTTCAAGATGAACATGAGACTTAAAAATAATATATATTTTTTGCTTCTGCCTCTTAACATTACTGAAACTGTGTGATCACTCTCCAGGGAAGAACTATAAGGAACTGTGATGAAACTGTTCTGTTTTATATTTCACTTGACTTAAAATATTGACCAGGCCTGGCTGGTGTAGCTCAGTGGATTGAGCACCAGCCTGTGAACCAAAGGGTCGATTCTCAGTCGGGGCACATGCCTGGGTTGCAGGCCAGATCCCCAGTTGGGCTCACACTTGAGGTAACTGCACATTGATATTTCTCTCTCTCCACCCCCTCCTCTTGAAAATAAATAATCTTTAAAATTTGCCCCAAAATTCAATCTCTGAAAAATTTATGTAGCATGAATTTTTGACTGCTAAACACTAGCTTTATCTTGTATTTTCCCTCTTTCATCCCTTTCTTCTTATCCTCACATTTCTCCTTGTAATACTATGCATGTTATAAAACACTTAATGTACAGATTTTAAAAGGTAAGCTGTATGGAAGAAAGGAAATTATTTAGTATGAAGAAGGTATAGCCAAAAAAGAACACATAAAATCAGAAGGAGTTAAAGGATTAGTCCTAACAATTTTAGCTGATGTTCATAATATATGAGAGGGTGATGATTACTTGGACCATACACTTACACTACAAACACAATTCCTATAGTTCTTAAATGTAATGCGATGCTCCAGGACTGGAGTTACACAGGTGTTTGCAAAAAGAATGCAGTTACCCTTTCACCCTTATCTTGTTAAACTCAATAAAATGAAATGAAAGTTGAGGGAGGAAAATAGGATTATTGAAGCATCATCACTTATTTCAGCCCATCTTTTACAAATTTGAGCTTTGCTATATTTCATTATTCTAATATTGATAGATCATGTTCACAGAACTTATTTTACATATCTGAGGTCTATACCAACAAACTGTAGGCATTTACTCCTTAAAATGTTTTTTTCCTTCTGTACCAATGTCTTATGAATTTGGTCCTTGGTATTAATTTACATATTCTGTACTTGGAAAATTAAACTCTAAAATAGATTTAAGTGGATAAATTCTATGCCTTAACCTACTTCATATAGGAATTTACTGTGGGGTTTTAAAGTCACATTGGAATAAAGTCTCATGAATAATAATGAGAAGATGTATTAACGTACCTCATTCTAAATGGGTAAATAAAACCACTGTACCAAAAAACCATATTTTACATGGAAATGTTTTTTTATTCTCTTAAATCTAAACCTCTAACTGTTCAGAGAAAAAAAAAACTATTGATATGGTCACATAAATCTGGATTTTTGTTTTTGTTTTCTGAGCATGTGAGAACTAATGTCTCAGTGTAATTATAATTAACACTGGATTATTGGAAAAGTTATGTAAAGTAATAAAAATATTAACTTACAGCACAGTTAACTGACTTTTTAGTGATTATATTTTATTATTGAAGAGGCTGCAATCAAGCTAGTTTGCCTTTCATCACCTGTAAAACAACATTTGCCTACATTTGTAAACATAAGTGTAAGCTGCGGAATCATTCACTGTATGCTTTGGGTACACAGATGTGGGGAGTTCAAAGCAAACTACTTGACAAAAGCTGACATCCAGCATTCAGCTGAGTGCATCCTTCTCCTTCTTCTTAAAATCAGGCTGATTCATTCTATGTCCTCTTCTGGTTGGTTTATATATATATAAAATATATATATATTATATATATATATATATATATAAGACCCTTGTTGCAGTCATGTGAGTCTTTTCCCTACCTCTTTAATCAGCTAGCTGTATCGAACACCCTCACAAGCCTACTTCTTCAATTGCCGGCTCCCAGACTTCCTGTATTTCATTTGGCCACTTTTGGGTTTGGCATTTGCCCTCTGACTCCCTAGTTATTGGCAGCCTTGAAATGAATTTGAGGTTTCTCATTATTTTGACTTTTAACATCAACAATTGGCTTCAGTGCTGCTCTAGAAGTTCATTCTTGGTGATATTAATCCCCATTTCCTCAATTGGGCACTGCTCCCTCTCCCCTAGCCCCAGTTCAACCACAGAACCCAATGGAAAGAGGGTTTAGAAAGACAAATCCTCACTCCCAGGTTGAACTCTAAAGCACAAGTAAACAAAAGCCAACTTCTGAAGTATCATGTGTAATCTAATAATGTCATCACTTTGGCTTTAGCTGCCAAATATGCCCTAATTCTATAATCAAGAGATGAAAAATAGATGTTTTTCAACAGATGTTTATTTCTAGGTCTATATCACAGAGATGAAATTCCTTACATTAAATAAATGCTTTTCAGCTTTATTACCAATCCCTATACTATACCCTCACTCTATCAGGGTATTGCATTAAAAATAAACAAAAAGTCAAAATCTTAGATAGCTAAATAATTTTTACAAGTCTATTTACAAAAACTGATGAAATGATCTGAGGCAACAAAACAAACTCTAACAGATTTCAGCTCCAGTTTAATTTAGATCAAAATACATAAGCTAATATAGGATGCATCAGTAAAGTTCTCTTAAGGATGTGAAAACAGAGGAGAAAATCATAATTTCTTAGGAAAGATCCTAAAGTTCAGGAAAAAGGGAACCACTTTAGGAAATTGAAGAAGTTTCCACTTGAACTAAATTTCCCTTAAAAATGTATTAGACTTGTGATCTCAACACTATCCAAAAAACTTGCATAAATTAGCTAAAATACACATGATAAATATGAAAGATTTTGAGGTCAGGAAATTTTTCAAGTAGAGGAAAACAATGATGTATGGATTAAGAATCACAATTACAGCCTAAGGTAGAAGTTCAGATGGCATAAAAATCAAATGATAGTAGTAAGAGATTTTAGAAAAGTAGCCTAAGAACTTAGATGAAAAGGGCATAGTAATGTTCACAATAAGAGAAAAGATGACTGCCCTGGAGAACAGACAAGGAATAAGTTGATTAAAAATGATTATCAATAAATAACAAAAGAAAATATTAGTGGTAAAAAAAATGACCATACCTTGAAAATGTAGAGCATGAGTCATGGTTCAGGAATCCCTAGTGAAAATAAATACATACCAAAAGGAAACAAACCTCACAGGAGTTTTCAAACTCTACAGATAAAGAGAAAAGATTCCACAATAATCTGAGGAATTAAAAGTAGTACTATATAAAAAAGGGCAAAATTAGATTTGCCTTCAACTTCTCCCATGCAATTTTAAATGGTGTACTATAATGAAATATCACTCATTGATTAGTTAAGGAAAAATTGTGACACTGAATTTCATACTAATAAGAAATTTTTGCCTGAAAATGAATGACATTGAAAACAGAAACATGATCCACTTCTTTCATCTCTTGAAAATTGTGAAACTGGTCTTTGATGAGATATGTTTGGGTAACAGAAATAGGTTTAAGTCAGTGTGGATAATTAATCAAGCTAGGCAGTGTTTAAAACTGAATACAGATTAGGTCAGTAAATTCATATGTTATATTCACAGCTAGAAAAGAAAGAAATAGGATAAAGGGACCCTAATCTTTTGGGTTAGATGCATATTTAAACAGAAGTAATCCAGAATTTTCTACATAGCTTGCCCTGCAAACTTGTTGAAGTCTGATTCATACTGAGATGTTTATCAGTGTTTCCATCTCAGTGATGAGTTCTGATTCCTTGGATACTTAATTGTTCAAAAGACCTTAATCTTGTGAGAATTGGTTAAGCCAATTGTGATTATGTATCCTTTACATTTACTAAATGATTTCATTTTCCCCACTTAATAAAGGTTCATATTTTTATTTTGCTAAATCATCTATCTATTCTCAAGGAGTTTCTGTCAGTTGGGCCACTCATTCTGTGATGACTGAAAATGTTTCAGAAGCTCTGTTTTTTTTCTAAGTAAATATTTAGACCACAACCAAGGAACTGCTTTATGATATTTACATTTTCCTTCTGTTATAAATACTCTATGTATTCTTCCTTATATATACATGTTTTCTCATTATTTAATTTAGTAATGTTCAATATGATTAAAAGATTGTAGTTCCATGAGGTCAAGGGCCGTGTCTTTATTGTTATATCCGTACATTACAGTGTTTGAAATATATTGAGTATATAATAAATATCTTTTAAGTTCTATGGATTGAGTTGTATATTTAAATGCATTAGCAACCACATTTAAATACAGAAATCACATGTATGTTTAATTTTAATGTTGCTGAAGAAATGTTTAAAAATTCAAATTACTAAAACATTTTTATGTAGAAGTCATCAGTCATATAGCAAGATGTTGTTTGGGGGTTGTGGTTCAACTCAGTATTTACAAATATGAAAGTCTTCAAAATAGTTCTATTCTCTGGAAAACTAAGAACAAGCTAAGGACTAGTAAAATAAAGCAATGTTTATTTTTTTTAATCTCAAAATAAATGGTTCTGTGGCCATTGTAGCCAATTTAGCAGAAGCACATATTTATTTTAATTATATTTGAATATTAAAGTTTCTAATTTCTAAATAGAAGTGGATATTAACATTCTTACCAAAAATTGATAGCCAAACTTGAGGCATTAAAATAAAACTGTAGAATATTTTGAACCTCAAATTTGCATTTGCTAGAGGGAATGAAAGACTAAGAATTTCTCCCTCATTATAGTGCTGTTTTTGGGTATTATTTGGTTAGTATGCTATCAATATGATGTAATAAAACTTGTTTCAAGTTTAAAGCCAGTACAAATCTTTAGTTACCCTTTAGTGGATTTCTCACTTGAGTAAGTCACTTCTAATTTTTTCTGACTCAGTTTATTTGCCTATAAAATGTGGGATGATAATATTTGCTCTCCAATTGCTCTTAGGATTTAAGTAGGATAACAAAAGAAAAGGAAGATAAAAGAAGGGAGGAAAGAATAAATGAAGGGAATTGGAAAGAAGGAAGGAAAGAAAGAAAAAATAAAAAGGAAGGCCTGGGGGAGAAAGCTAGGAAGTGAGAGAAAAAAGTGAATATCACATTTTTAATATGTATTCATGCCATTTTCTTACCCAATTCACTGACTCTTTTTGGGAAGCAAAATAAACATTTATTTAACAACTATTGAGTGTTTTCTGTTTCCAAACACAATTCTAGGTAGTGTGAATATAAATAAGAAAGAATAAATATGTGCTGTGTATCAAATTAGTCTAATTAGCAAAATAGAAACTACATTAGGTTTTCCAACAAAGAAAATTTACTTTAGGGAACTGAGTATCAGGAAGCTAAAAAGAGCAAATGGAAAATATGAGGTAATAAGGAATAGTGAGAAGCGTTAGCAGCCCCTGGAGCAGAATGAACAAAAGGAAAGGTGCGGCCCTATGGAGCTGAGACAGGCTTCTAACAAGAGGATGCAGCTTAGTTTTTGCTAGTGCCCTGAATGAGCAGCACCACAGAGCCCAGAGCTCAGGCTTCTGCGGAAAGGAGACTGCTTTGCAGCTGTTCATACCTCCAAAGACACAAGGAGGCTGGTCCAGTAGAGCCAAAGTAAGCGAGAGGCTGGACTAAGAGTGAGGGGCATTCCAGAACAGGAAGTCATTTCTTTTCTTCACCTACTTTCCAATCTCCCTCCAGTGTGCCCGGGTAACAGATCCGTCAAGAAGGTAGCTGAGAAAAGGAAATGTCATTTATGGGGTCATGGCCATAACATTACAAAGGTATAGAAAGGTAGGTTTGGTGTTGAGAGACAACAGACTAATAACTGACAGACACCCATCCTCAAAATGTTCAACATGTACAAGGAAAATATAATATGTACTTGTTGTAATCAAGTTATTATTAAGGATGTTTTGTTACTCAGAGCTATAGAAAAAAGCAATTGAGTATTTGACTCAAGTAACGTAGCCATGATGCACAGTTTTGCTACTCCTAATAATACATAGTAACTTCTAAAATTGTGTATGTAAACAAATCCTGTATTGGGTTGTATAATTTCTCTGTATTTCAAATATAAGTGATTGCATTTTCCTAATGGCTAATAAGTAAAGTTCACAGTCAAAATTTCAAGATTAAAAGTGATTTTGAGTTTGGGTTAATTTTGGTTGAATATAAAGTTCTGATGACTTTTAAAGATTAATTTAAAATATCTTTTTAAATTTTATTATTTTTTAAAGATTTGTATTTATTATTTTTAGAGAGAAGGGCAGGGAGGGAGGAAGAAAGGGAAAGAAATGGAGAGAAACATTAGTCAATATATGGTTGCCTTTCACGGGCCTCCAGCTATAGACCTGGATGGAGACCTGGCTTGCAACTAGGTCTTGTGCCCTGGCTGGGAATCGAACCAGTGACCTTTGGGTTCATAATCTGGTGCCAAATCCACTGGGCCAGGACTAAAACCTCTTACTTTAAATTATTAATTAACCTCAAGTCAATCTTCTTACATTGTCCACAAATCATTACTGTCTAATGGTCTCCAAAATTGTTGCCAGTAAACTGAAAAGCAGAGATGGATATATTTTTGTTACACTAACAGTGTGTGATATCTGTCTAAAAATCTAACTTGCTTTTATGTCTATTGATTCAGCTTTCAAATTACAGTATATTGACAAATATAACAAATATTTAAAGTACATCACATCGAATATGTCTATAGTGAAAATGTAAAAACAAACCTCAAGTTGTCTGTTATTTATTAATAAGAATAAAAAATACATAAGCTTGACATGTTTTTAAAGCTAGTAAAGTTATACATTGTATTTAGTATGAACTGTCATATTTACTTAGGTTTTACATCCCCATGTTATTGAATTTGATTATATATTATAGGAGAAATAATAATGTCAAGACTTTGCAGCATTTTTGGTGACTGATTTCTTGTATTAGTTCAGAATTTCTTTGAATCATGAATGCAAAATGTAAATGGGGCAGTGAGTATATGAAAGAAAGAAGAATTGAGTTTAATAAATTTCTTGTAACACTTACAACCCTTTCAGAAAGCCTGTGACTCATTTTCCTTGAAACAAAGCCTGCAAAGGAGAAAGCACATTCTGCCTGTCACCTGACCCACATTACTGAGTGATGACCCCCGTGGCAGCTCCCATCCAGAGGGAGGACAATTAGCTGTGAGGACATTTACAAGACTGTTTCAGCCTCCTTTTCCCTGCTGTCTTGGTGACATTATTTACATTTCTTTTGTATAAGGATGGAGATAATTTTGCAAAATCTCAAGACCCAAAGAAAATCTATGCAACTATTTACTGAAGGGGAAAGAAACATTATTCTAAGGTTAAATTTAATTTTTAAAAATTTTACCTTGTTATAGAAACAAAGTGTACCAAATCAACCTTAATGAAAGGCAATTTAGTCTATAACATTGTTCAAAATTTTAAGAAAGAACAATAGATGGAATTGCTGAGCAGTCAGTCTGATGGGCTTAAGATCACGGTTGCCCATGTGTTTTGGTTCTTTTAGAGAATTTATTGGCCAGAAAGGACATTTATTCTTCTGGTAAATAAACCACCCTTCAACATGAAAAAGGGTCAAGTTACTGAAGTGCCTAGATACTACTTTATGAAGGCTTAACTCTTAGCTAATTTATACATAGCAAGCTAGAAAATTCTTCCAAGACTAGATCAATTATAGAATAGCAAGTCATGGCTATCTGCTTTGAAAAGCATAGTGTTTTAGTTTATTATTATAAACTTTACAGTGACAATGTCTGTTGGCTGTCCTCACTGGTGCAATTATGACACTCATGTTGATATACAGAACATTTTGATGAGATACATATATTTATTTGAAAGTAGGTCCAATTTTCAAAAAAATTAATTCCAAAATAACAAAAATATGTCTCTTTTGAGAAATATTTTAAACATTGAAACAAAGTATAAGGACTTGGTACTTACTTTTCCTGGTCAGAGTTATCCAGTAAGTTTCTCAACTTATAACTTTACTTTGTGGTTTTAATGTGGTTGGAAAAACATGAGGCCTCTATTAAATATTTGGAAAACTTCATAAAATGGTATACTTTTATGTAAATATTTTTTATACATAATGATTTTGTACAAATGCACTTCCATTGTTTTATAAATGCACCTTCCTCTATGTTCATATGTGTGTCATAGGTTTATTTCCTTGTTTGAATTAAATCTGAATAGTTAAAAATTACCTTCTAACTTGGTAGGTATTTGATTTCTGTTTTTGTAGAATGAGGCAGTAGGGTTCCGGTTTTAGAATATGTTGGTCCAAAATTCAGATCAGCCACTTGCTGTTTATTTAATTGAATCAAGTTCTTTCAGCTTCTTAAACCTAATATGTAATAAGGGATTGATGGGTTTTCTATATAGAGTAAGATAAAGCATGTAAGTGTTTAGCATTAATCAGGGCTCAATAAATAATCATTTTTAATATTTTAATAACATTAAAAGTGACCATCTCAAATGTTTAAATGTATAATGTTTTGCTTGCATCTTATTTTATTTTTCCTCATACATGAATATGTACTTATAAATTATACCATACAAAATAAACAGCCACTTTTAAATATAATGATCTTATTTAAACTGTCATAAAAACTTGTATGAATTGGGTATATTTTATAAATACATTAAAATCCTAACAAATTAGTTATGGCTAGGATTAGATTATAATTACAAATGAGAAACCAGAATCCACTAAAAATTAAGTAACTTTCCCAAGATTTTGGACTTATAAAAAAACAGATTTGAGAAACAAATTAATGTTTTATAAATATTTCCTATATATCATTTATGATTGTACCTAATTCAAATTTGACTTTTCATGTGACTCCAATTTTGATTTATTGTAGCTCTCCATCCATTTCAATAGACATATAATATTTGTCCAGTTCTGTTCTCTTGAGGAACCACCTCAAATTTTATTCATGGTGAATCACAATATCCTAATGCTTCTTCTGTTTTACCAACTGAGACTTGGCTATATAATACCAGACGCAGACATCACTTCACCTGGCTTTTAACAGATATCCCTACATTTGTTTACCTATATTGGAAAAACAAAAATTCTTAATTTTTTGCTATTTTAGTTGCTTTAGTACTTTTTTGATTCCATAGATTACTAATATAATAACCAAAACCCCCCATAATATTTAAAATGTATTTATTTATTTTCTAGCAGCTGCTACAGTGGGAGCCTTGACCTGCCATATACAACTTGTCCTGCCCAGACAAGATATCCATGTACTCTTTCCTATTTATCAAATATTATATTAACATAAAATAAAAGAGAAAAGCTGAGACTGGGGCTGTTTCTTCGTAGAGCTGTCTAAACACCATCAGCCACTAAAAAGAGTGAGCAAAATGAATGGCATGGTCCCTGTGGAATTGCCATTCCTTCGTTGCCAGGGTACTGAGCAAATAAATCTGCCCTGACCCCTGTCTGGAAGGCCAATGTTTGTGAACTTGTTCATCTTCCATCTGCCCAGTTGAATTTCCCAGATGGAACTCTGAGACCTGGGATAGATTAAATAGAGTGAAGGCCTAGGAGCCAGAGAGCCTGCATGTTCAATGGCTTAAGTTCACCGTCCTCCCTGCACCCACCCACAAGGGCTGCCCCCTAGTCAAAAGGTATAGAAGCAAAGTGAGAACTGCAATCAGATCCAGCTAAGCATGTTTGTTTCTTCCCCATTTGTCTTTTCTGTCTTAGATATTTCATGTTTTTATGGTATTGTGAATGATGTATTTTAATTTAACTTTCTGGTTGTTTTTACTCAGAATTTCTATTTTTCAACATATCTATTCATGTCTTTATTTATAGGTATAAAAAATGTTTGCACTGAAATAACTATTGTACTCAGGCTCCATTCATTTGAGGCAATACAATCGTTTCAGAACACCTAGTTCCCCACACTATTGAAGTACGAGTATCATTAACTCTTCAGAATCTGGGGTAATAAACATTCTGTGATCCCAGCTATCAAATCTCAATGAAACTCCTGGAGTGTCAATAAAAATTGCACTTGACAACCTGTTACATTTAAAAACTGAGCTGTCTTCTAAGAGCTAAACTATTCATTTTATTGTAACCTCAGTGAATTCACCTGTTTTTTTTTTTTTTTCAAATCTCTACCAGAGCAGTTATTTTCTCCAAACTAAAACTGTCAAGGCACATAGTGTCCTTCTACATCATTGTTTTCAATTTCAAATATTCAGATAGGCACTTCAAATTACTTTATAATCTTTTTACATTTGTTTGTAGTCACAATCTAATCACGAGAGGTTTACTTAGGGTGCTAAAGCTTGCTCAGTAAGTTCCCCAAACTTGCCATTATAGCACCATGAAGCCAATAGCACGCTGAATCATTTCCATCCATCCTTTATTACTCTCCCATGGCTGAAAGCTTACATGGAAGCATCATTTTGCCTGAGTCTAGATCAAATTTCCATCTCCAGTGGCCAGAGCACTGAAAATGAATCTGCCACAACCTTGCATGAAAACATTAGTGAGGATGAAATTCTTGCCTCTTGTTCTTAACATTCTCCCCCACAAAAGGGCTGTTTTTATTCTAATAAGCCCCCCAAAATAAATGTCCAACTTAGCCTCTGAATAATCTTTCTTCTTACTCAGTTTTTAATCTTCACCTGAGTATGTCTTTTATTGATTTTAGGGAGAGAGAGAGGGAGGGAGGGAGATAGGAGAGAGATCGATGTGAGAGAGAAACATCATCAGTTGCCTCCTGTACGTGCCCCCACCAGGGATTGAACCCGCAACTCAGATATATGCCCTGACCAGGGATCGCACTTGCAACTTTTTGGTGCACAGGACAAAGCTCCAACCAACTGAGTAATCCGGCCAGAATTTTCCTCCTATTCTCATAAATTTATTAATGACCTTCCTGTTGCCAAATAAGAGCACAATTTTAAGCCCTCATCTTACCTAATTTTTCAGCTGCATAATGTTGATATTCTCTTCTTGAAATATACTTTTATATATTTTATGAAACCCTGCTGTGCTACTAAATGAATTAGTGGGCCAACATTGTTCCACTACTCCATCTTAGTTTAATTTGACTATCCTCTTCTAACCCATTGATAAATGTTGGAATTCCCGAGGTTTGTCCTAACTCTCAAAATTTTCTTTCTCAATTTTCTCTTTTTAATGGTGCTCATCAGTTGCCATGGTTTTAAAACTACACACACACACACACACATATATATGTATATGTATGTGTATACACACACACACACACACACACACACACATATAAAGTCCTTAAACTTTTCATTAAAGCTGTTTTTGACCACTAGACACTTAATTCCAACTGGTTTTCAATGTCTCCTTAAATATCCCAGAGCCATCTCAAACTAATATATCTAAAGATTCATTCTTTACTTCCACTCTTAAATCTATGTCTCCTCACTTGGTGGTATGGTTTAAAAATCACTCAGATGTATTAATAAACTAAAACACAGAAATTCCTTGAATTCTTCATGTACACACCATAGAATCTGACTCTGGCTAACATCAATGTAAAATTATCCTTTACAAATTAAGATTCCACAAATCAACCAAATAATAGGAAACCAGGCTTTGATCCATCCAAGAGGCAAGAACTCTAACAATAGTCGCATGGCAGGAACTGTATGGTTAGAGTGCCCTCCAACCAGTGAACTCTAAAAGCTCCAATATCCATAACTCTCTCGAGATGAAAACGTCTGGGAGATTTCACCCAATTAGCTATGCTTTGTGCATCAAATCCCTGGTTTATAAATTAGGGAAAAGGGATCTGACAAAAGAGCCTAGAGGGCTAGTGTTTAGGTGAAGATGGAATATGTAGTTTTATTGTTCTATCACTAAAAAACAGGGATGAAATAAGCAAGATAACAAAATATAGTATCTACTACTAAACTTAGTATTTTATTCTTGAGTCACTCTATATTATAGCTCAAAATGACCCATTTTTCTCTATTCCCATTTCAAAGCAGTACATATTACAAAATATTTTATTATTTGTGTTATTACAGTTTTCCCAGTTTTGCTCCTTTGTCCTCTCCAGTTGCCCACCCTCCATTCCCACAGGCAATCCTCTCCCCACATTGTCCATGGATTATGCATATATGTTCTTTGACTAATCCCTTCACATTCTTTCAACCAGTTCCCCACATACAGCACTAAAAAATACTTTTGAATGAACAGATATATTTGTTTCTTAGGGCTTCCACAACAATGTACTACAAATTGGGAGGCTTAAGGCAATAGAAATGTATTGTCTCACATTTCTGGAGGCTATAAGTATAAAAGTGAGCTGTCCACAAAGCCATATTTTCTTTAAAATCTGGAGAGGAGGATCTTTTCTTGCCTCTGCAGCTACTGGTGGTGTTGACAATCCTTGGCATTCCCTGGTTTGTAGATGCACATTTCACTCTTTACCTCTCCTGTCACATAGCCATCTTCCTGTCTTTACATCATCTTCTTATAAGGACACTGGGTATACTAAATGAAGGGCCTACCCTATTCTAGTATGACTTCATTTTAAATTACCTAATTATGTCCACAATGACTCAATTTCCAAATTAGATCACATTTTGATACTAGGGATTAGGACTTCTAAATTATCTTCTTTAGGGGCACAATTCAACTAATAAAAAGATGATAGGAGAAATATGTAAACTCACCTTATATGAATTTTCATTTCTAAATCAGAGAGATACCTAAAATGTGTCTTCACAGTGAATTTATCAACTAGGAAGGCTGATTACCAACAAAAAAGACAGAAAAGAGGAGAAATAAGAGGTAGAATTTTACTGTGAGCATTTAAAAATCAAAACCATAAAATTCTGGCCAAAGAGCATGGATGTTCCACTTTCCTAGCAAAATTGCACAAAAATTACTGTATATAGAAAATATAAATGATTTTTAATTACATTAAACATATAAGCTTATCATTGGAAAGATTTCTATTGAAGTTACAATGAAGACAGCATACAACACCCATTACTATTTATAAAAAGTTAATAACTTTTTTCTTCTATGAAAATTTTCATATAAGAAATATTTGAGCACAGGAAATGTTTATCCAAGTATTTGAAGAGCTGTCATGGTAAACAGTGATTGAAATCATAGGCTGCTTTTAATAAAAATGAACCAATATTATAAGATGGAGGTTAGCTTACTTTATTTCAATAGAGAATATAACTTTCTTCAAAGCACATTCTTACCAGATTGACCACTAGAAAATTCAATATAGAATGAATGGCATTTTTCCCTACGTTGCAGCTGGAGTCTTTTTGTTTTGTCTTTAAGTGTTTCTTAAGGAGTCCTATAGCTTATTTCATGCTTGATTTTATATTTTTCCTCTCTTAAAAGTACTTTTGTTAGATGCTTACCATCTAAGTTTTTAGCTCACAGATTATATTTATAGCTTGCGCATTATATGTATTTATTAATTATATGTTTTTTCTTATCCCATAGGCTTGCTTCAGTACAATGTATTTTTTCTTCATTTTTTTCCTTTTGTATCTTTTTCTTAAAACTCTTTCATCTGTGATAAAATATATGAACATATTTTATTATAATCTTTTAATAAAATTATTCATCCTTATATTTGAAAGTTGTTGCAGGTTATCCTAACAAGAGAACCATGTCTTTCCTTCACAAATTTTTATTAAAATTGATATTTGAATAATAAAACAAATTGCCGAATATATTTCTGTGGGCATTTCAAAAACTCTCTAGCCTCTATTGGAAAATTAGGTGACTCCTCTTCAAGTTCCCTTATAAAATTTATAATTTATAACTTATAGGAAATTGGGTAAAGTAATATATGGCACACATTCTAATTAAAAATTAACATTAAAAGTATACATAAAAAACCTTAGTGTTTGATTCTGTGAAAGGTGTTATTTTAAGCAGCACATTAGTCAAAACTAAAGTAGTCCACAGGATGGAACATATTATGCAGAAGAATCCCAAATCTCACTGGCATTAGTTTATTGATGAACTTCCTTGTCACTGGAATTGTTTCTTCAGTCAGCAACACTTACTGCCCCAGGATTTGCCCTGCAGAATCTTTGCTAGTCCATTCTCTGATGCTTGCTTTAGACAGATGGTGGAGATTCTCTTATAGGACAGCCTTTGGGTCTAAATTCAGAAATGTCGTTGGCTTTTTTATAACCCTAAGTTTTTGATTTCCACATACCTCCCTTTTTTTTTTTTTTTTTTTTTTGAGCCAATTAAAATCCCTTCTTTTCATTCTTTAATTTTATTTTGCTTAGTGATGTTGACGAACTCTTTTTGTATAAAATAACAGCAGAGATGTTCATTGGGATCTTCCATAAATCTCTTCCCCTGACAAGCGGAATAGGGGGAATGTGTTGATGAATAATTTGGACATCTCTTCCATGTTATGTACTCAAAATAGCCCTTGCCTCAAGGTATAGCTGGGGGAACTTGCTGTCTCAGATAGCAGTACCAGTCCTGGGCAAGGATCTAATTTGTAGCCATGAAAGTAAGGAATCAGGGTTATAGTCCTGGGCTTATTTACTACTTGGTTCTGCCAGCCAGTTACTAGTTATTGGCAACTGACTTAACTCCTATGTGCCAAAATGGAATGAAAAGGAGTATCTACATCTTAGAATGTTCTGAGAATTAACTCAACCCTATTAAAATCCTTAAAACAGCATCTGACAAGTAGTAAGAGCTCAATATATGTTGGGCAGTATTTAAAAAATGACATCAGTGTTCATGTGTGTGACCTAATTATTTGTTTGGGCACACCAAATCAGAATATACACCTAGGCCCATAAATAAGATGAATAGGGCAGCTATATATTATGTAACTGTAACACAGCCTCCTTAATGCTCTCAGCACAGATTGTTTATAAAGAATAAACATATGGCTACAAAGGATTCTAAAGAGTGTGCTACAAAATTAAATCAGGTAGATTAGATAGATTGATATAGGGATAGATAGACAAATGGACAGACAGGCAGATGGATGGATGAATAGACGGATGAATAGCTTGGCTTTGTTTGTTTTTCTCTGTTACCTAAAACTTTTAGAGGTAGTTTAGAAAGAAAGTTTATGTAGTCCACACAAATTACTCATCTGGAAGGTTGGGTGGAGAAAGTAAACTATTAAAGGACATTATGTCAGTTACAATAAAAATGCACGTTTAGTAATGGCCTGTTTCTGACCTGTATACTTCAGAAAACAATTAAATCCCAAGATAACCTGCTTTTGCTTATTATAATTCTGGTGGACCTCTTTTCTGGTCCAGTATCTAAGTTTATGGTATAAATAAATACATACAGAAACAAACAAAATGGGCTTATACAATGTTTTGTAAAGTACATTTGCAATGGAATGAATGTTTGTGCTCCCACCCTCAATTCATTTGATGCAACCATCGTCCCCATGTAATGGTTTTGAAGGTGGGGCTCATGTGAATGGGGTTGGATTTTTATAAGAGTCCTGAGAGCCCACTCACTCTCTTTACCACAATGAGAGGCTGGTAGTCTGCGACCGGGAAATGGGATCTCGCACCAGAACTAGCCTAGTGCATCCTGATCCAGCTGCCAGCTACCATGTTATGGCGGAATGAATAGCAGAAGGGAAACAAAGGCAGGACCCTCATCTTTTACAATCTAACAAAAAAGTTAATAGAGGAGGCTAGGAATAGAAGGAGACCTGCCTCACCCGTTGAATCAGCAGCCCTGGACCTGGTCTGATAATATTGCCAATGTTCCAATATCACGAAGAAACACCATAGTAACATGAGAGGAGGGCAGTCCTTGATCTTCCATGTATCCTTTCCTCTATCTGGGAAGAAAAGCCTTCGAAACTTGCTTTCACTCTGAGGCTAGAAAGGCAGGAGAGGGTCTGCAGTACCCAAATTACATTTGAAAGTCATTAGATTTTCAGGTGAAGCAAGCATCTAAGAGAGAGGTCGATCACACTATAGAGGCGTAGTGGTATTATTTTTCCTTTTTCCAATTGTTCAAATTGGATTTTATACCAATGTTTAAAATTAATTGGGTGTTAGCTGAGGTGGTTAAAGGTTGTTTGGGGAGTTTGTTGTAATGGTTTTGTGGTAAAAAGTGTTTCAAACTCTGATGAAATGTTGCTGAAAAGCGTGGTGCTGGTAACAGTTCAACAATCCGTGGCTGCTCATTCTTACCTACTTTTACTCTCCTTCTGAAGCAGGTTAGCGTTGAAGGTGGTATGGAAAAGCCTGCATGCATGTTCAGTTCTTTGTTTCTTCTCCTTCCCTCTCCCCTATCCCCTCTCCTTCACTCGCTCAACCTCTTTTGTTCAGTATGTGTAACTTGAAGCTAATTTGTACTACTGGATATCTGACTGGCGCCACAGATACAGAATCTGTATTGTTCTTACTGAAACACAGCATGGAATTAACATTAAACGTAAATAAAACAAACCTAAATTAAAAATGCCAAATTAAAAAAATAAAACATAAAAAGTCCATAAAAACAACTTGGATTAACCGCCTCCTACCATGCATGCACAATGCACAAATGGAGCCTGGAGCAACATAAGGATTCAGGCTCAATTCAGGCTAATAGACCCTCACACATGCCTAAATTTAGGTAGTGATGCCCCCCTGAAAAAGCTGGCACCACCTTCATCCGCCAATCACAATATAACTTCTTCACCCCCATCCCACCAACGGTAGGTGTATGCCCTCAGAACTAAGGACTCTCTCTCTCGGCCCTCTTGCCACAGCCTTGGGCCATCCTTGCTTTTGTATAGATTTATTACAAATCTCTAATTCTTTATGGCTTCGGGGGAGAAGAACCAGGGTTTCTCTGGTAATAGCCAGAACTGTGAGAAATAAATTTCTGTTGTTTATAAGCCACCTGCTTTGGTACTTTGTTACAGTAGCCTGAACGGACTAAAACAATATTTCATTGCATAACATAATCATTCCTTCATACTTTCCGAAGTATTTTGCATAACATATTCATTAACAACAATTAAAAGGTGTTTTTAAAATTCCTTTGATAAGGCATCATTGAACAGATTATCTCTTTCACATCAGTCCTATAAAAGTGGTAATAAATGTGGTATTTATTTCATATGTACTGTATTATATCTTTCTGCTTTATTCTCTGGGTTATACAATGAGACTAAGAATAAAAATGTGAAAGAAAAACTTTGAATGAACTTTAGAAATCTGTGACTAACCTACAGACATTTAAATTATAGAACTCTCCAAGTGATAAAATGGAAATCATGGTTATTATAATCTATCAATTTATGTACCAAAAGCAAGTCAAAATTCAAAAGAATGTATTTAGAGTTACAAAAATAGAAAGAGGCTTGACTTTAAAAAGATGGTTTTGATTTCATTCTGGCTGTAACATATAGAACAAAAGTGCATACAGTTAGTTAATATATCCGATTTTAGACAAGAATAATTGCATTTTAATGATAGCATTTAAAAAACACCACATTTTAGAGACTCAAGTTCCCCAAGTAAAGGTTTTAGCAAACTTCTCAATTTAGAAATAGATAAATGGAGAGTATTAAGTCCAAAATATCTCCATGGTTCTAGTACATTTCAGCTATAGCCATGAAAAGACAATGTCTAATGTTAGGGACTGAGTGGATCCATCTGTGAGAAAAGCCCCAGGAAGTCCAGAACTATGACTCCTCAACAGTCTGGAGAGAATAAGGAAAACTGTGTGAACATTCTAATGGAAATAAAGGTCTCCATTAAGAGATACAGATTGAGCCTGGTAGCCTGAAGAAAAACATGTCAGTTCTACATGTTTGCCTGGGGAAGCTCCAAAGGACATTATGCCTGAAACAGCCTTTAATGAGCCCTTATACATTGAGTGGAATCCTGACTACTCTGCAAGGAGTAACCTTTTTGTCAATAATAATAATAATAATAATAATAATAATAATAATAAAGCAGTAACTTACATAGAGCTTTTAATGTGCCAGGAAGTGATTCTAAGTGATTTATAGCAAATATTCACAACTTTAGGAGGTGGGAGTCACTGTTTTAATTTTATATACAAGGAAAATACAGTATAAAAGTGAATTTGCCCCTGGATATACATACGACTAATGCATAGTCAGGGCAGAAAATGAACCCAGGTAGCCTAAACCCCCAAATCATAAGCACAATGACTATGTTTTGTGCAGCCTTCTAGTTCTGGTTTTAAAGAATTACTTGGTTTTGAACTGGAAGAAGGTACAAATATATTTGAGGTGTGTGGCATGCAATTCAAAATGCATATTACACATATAATCATTTTGGGGGCACATAGGATACCTCAAAAAGCTAAATGATCACTGGCTTTGGCAGAGTTTCTCATCCCTGGTACTACTTACATTTGGGATAGGATAATCCTTTGTTGGAGGCTTTCCTGTAAACTGCAGGATTTTTAATGGCATCTGGAGATGCCAGCAGCACTCTTCTCTCAGACCCCACACCAGTCATTGCCATCTCATCCTTCCTATAATTAACTCACATTACATTATTTTCCTATAGTATAATATCTGCTATACTTACAAAATGGAATGGAATTTATCAAGGATATATGCAAGTGCATACTGTATCTTTGTTTCCAAATAGCTGTGCTGTACTGCCTATGGTCAAAGTACCAAAGAAACTTATAGCACACAAAGATACTGATTAATCTATTCACAGTGTAAAGTATTCTATCTTTAGAAATATTTTCTTACAGCACTATCAGGTGCTAGTTGTTTAAATATCCAAGGAACTAGGTTTTGGCACTACAAAAAAAAAAAAAAAAAAAAAAGTGGACAGATGGCAGTTATCTGTACTAATTTTGAAAAAAGAAAATAGAAAGTTGTATATTACACCAAGATTAAAGTAATATACAATAACCAAATAAACTCTGGACCTAACACAATGCTGGGCTGTAACATATAAATGCATTTTTAAATTTTTGAGTTTAGAAAATTATGATAAACATTGGACTCACAGATTCAAAATTTGTTGAACTTTTGATGACTGAAATAAAACTTTCAAAGCACAATGTGAAAATATGAAAGTCAGAAAAGACTTGAGGCATACAGTTCCTTCAGATAATATGATTTAAAAAATGGTTTCGCCTCCAGATTGATTGTTTGGGGACACTGGAGGAGACACAGAAATAATTAGCATGCATGAGAGTCAACTTTTCCTGCATCCTTTCTCCTTATCTGTGATTGCTACAAAAGCTTACACTTAGTTGTTGGTAATTAAAAATTATATAACAGTAAGCAGAAGAAGACTTTAGATCTGTAAGTCTATTAAATGGATAATGGCATGATTCAAACAGTGAATATTGAACACTGAATGGCTTCTGAGAATGCACTGCTGTAAGCAGTTCAAGCAGATGAGAGTGGAATCTGGTTTCACCCAGTTTTATAGTAGTGAGTATGCAAAATACCTAATAACTATAGAAATTGAATAATATAAATTAGGTTTTTTTAAAAAGTCAAATTAAATGTTAAGTTTTCAATTCGGTCCCATGGAATTTCACCTAGTTTTAGGTGAATAATTAGGCCTTTGATTTTAATGAATTCATATAAAACTTTTAAATGCTGCATAATACTATTATTTAGTTAAAAAACCTTCCCTAACATGGTGTAACATGAATAAATGCATTAACAAAAAAAGTAATTAACTCACAAACAGGCAAAACAGCAAAGAGTTATAATCCCCCACACTTTACAATTTCCCTATATTGATTATATATTATCAACAAAGTTCAGGTCTCAAATAATGGAAAACTTTAAATCAAATGGGAGCTGACAAGATGCAAGGAAAAAAGCCAAACAATTATACCTGTGACAAATATCCTTGGCATGTACAATCTGGAGCTAGTGATGATGGATCAGATAAACCCTAGTTGAAGAATGTTCTATAAAATTATTTATGCAATATGCAAATATCTCAAGATCATAAAAGCCTAAGACTGAAGAAACGTTCCAGCTTGGAGTCTAACAAGAAGAGAATAAATACACATGATCTGAGATTGGCACATTTTCCCCTCAACATTGTTAAGACTACAGGTGAAAATTTGCATAAGGCCTAAAATTAGATAGCAACAGTGTATCAGAGGTAATTTTCTTACTTTCATGGTTTATTGTCTTTTCATAGAATAATATCCTTGTTTGTAGAATAGACACACTGAAGCATTAGGTGGTGATAACCTAGCATGTCAGCAACTTACTCTCAAATGTCATGGGGGTGGGGGAAAGCTACTTTTGTTAGTTTTGCAATGTTTTTGTAGTATGAAAGTATTTCTAAATAAAAATATTTAAAAAGTACATGATTTTAAAAACGTATTTTTTAAAAATATGTGATTTCCAAATTAATAGCATAATTTTTTTTTCTTACAGAGATTCTTAAAAGACTCATGTCCAGTTCTGTTTGTCACTAATTATATATGTCCAATTGGCCATATCTTTGGAACTTGCTGGACCTCATATTTTACAAGTCCAGACTCAGTAAGTCTATACAAAAGCTATGACCATTTTACTCCAATCTCAGACTCATCCTAGCGCCAAACTCAGTACAAAATATTCGTAAGAACTGAAGAACACTTTGAAATCAGCAAAATCACCCCTGTTGCTAATTGACTTCGAGTTTCTTTCCTGATAACTGAATTTTACTTAATTTTCCTGTACCCATTTCCTTTCTCACACGACATTCTGAAATTTTAATACTTTAACAACTAATATTGCTATTTCCTTGCTAATTTACCTCTCCAACATACTCTATTCAAATTTAACTTCATACTCTATCCAAATTAGAATTCTGCTCCTGGGACACCCTCGTATCTAACTGCTATTAGACTTCACTGATACCAGGTCTCCAAATCTTAGAACCTTTGAGGCAACTAGCCTTGGACTAATCTGAATGCTTTTCTCATTATGTTAATATATGGACTTCATATTTAAGACAGTCTGGAATATCAGCAATGTTGCCATACTCTTTAGAGATTATGATTTCATCTGTTTTGAATTTTCTCCCAGCAAATACAACAGAGAATGAGAAACTCCCCTAACATATGTCTTAACCAAAGAGACCAATCTAGTTGGAACTGTGGCTCTTCAGACTTTCCAGCCTTCATTAAAGTTTAGTATCTGCAGTTGGATTGTAGTGATTGAAAAAATAATGTTGCTTCGCATACTTTCATTTCTAGCAGATTATTTTCAAGTGAAGAAAGACTAGATTCCCATGTTTAAAAAAAATAAACAACGTATATTTTTATCTATTTCCTACAAGGAAAACACCTACTTATATAAGGGACTGTGATCAATATTTATGTAATCAAAACACACTGAACATAAAACATGCCCTTTGGGGGAAAATAGGTTAAATGTAGAATAGTAACATGACTTACAATATATTCTGCCTTGTTTTGTGAAGTGCCAAAGCCTCTGGCTCTATGTCTAGTTAGAAAACCTAGATTATTTCACCAAGAAACTGAATGATGGTTTTATTACCTTCACTAGAAGGATGTGCTTTATGCCTTCAGGTATGGTTCAGGTTTTTTTGCTTCAATTACTTATTATTATATGCTTATTGCAACATTATGCACTTATTAATTCATAGTAACTGAATACTGTGCCAAGCCCTTTGCCAGGTGATGGGGCTGCATATATAGAGAAATAAAATAAGTACCTTCATTCTCAGAACTCACAGTATAACAGGGAAGTGGAACTTTGCACATGCTTACAAAGACCTATGAACGGTATGAAAGCAGGAACTGATATTTATTAGGTACTATGGGCTTGATTCTTTACATATGTCATTTCATTTTATTCCTTCAAGAAACTGTGAAACTGGAATTGATTTATTTGTTCAACAAATGTAAATATGATCTGTTACCATGCATTAAGTAATATTCTGTGTCCCAGACAGAAAGCCCTTGGAAAAGCAGACAAAAATACCTTTTCTCCCCTCATGGAGCTTACAGCTCTTTGGGAAGGAGAAACCAAAAATAAACAAAATAAAAAGCAAACTATATGCTGAATGCAATGATGATAAGAGCTATGAAAAAATAGAAGATGAGAAAAGTGATCAAAAGTGTCGGGTGGTTACAGTTTTAACAGGGCAAAAGGGGATATCTTTTGCTATGTAATACTTAATAATTTACTAGACCATTACTATCACTAAGTATAGAAGCCAAGATTCAGGGCAGGTAAGTTAATTTGCTGAAGGCTGCCCAGGATGTAGAAGAACCCAGGTTTAAGTTCAGACTGTTTCCATGATTCCTTGTTGTCAATACAGCTTATCACCTATAAATGCCTATTCTTGCCACTATAGCAATTTTACATAGAATTTCTTTTTTAAAACATTATTTTCTACTGCCCTCCCCACCCAAGTATACCGTCAACTACATTGAAAAAAAGACTAACTTGGTGAAATGACTTTCCTATTAACAATGGAAAATCTAGAGATCTCAGGGAGGCCTGGAGCTTGGCCCCTATGTATCCTTTTTCTGAAGCATGCCACTCAGTTAAATGACTGATGCTCAGGTGACTTTTGGAAGTATGAGTGTAGCACTGTGCATCTGACATTTCGTGACTGCCTGCCTTTTGGAAATCCAGCAGAGCGCACTGGAAGGCTTCAGGCTTTCTTTCTCACTCCCTGGGAATCAAAACACATCTAGCAGCAAGACCAATGAACCTGGCAGTTAGCCAGCAAATCCCTTTTGAAAGCCAGCCTGGTGGAGCATGAATAAAGGAGGTTCACTATTATGCCTACTTACCTGGCAGCCTACATCACCTTTACATCCACTCCTTTTCTTTTCTTTATAAATAATACAGTGATTTCAAGTGGCTCAGAATTTTTCTAGAGACTTATTCAACCCGGGAGGATTAGTTTTTCACTCCAACCAAAGCTAGTTGCCTGGTCACTGCTTCAGCCTCTCAAAGATCTCCCAGCTGATTACCACTGCCGTTTCCTTTCTGTTACTAAAGGGTTTGTACTTTCTTTCTGGCCACGAATCTATCCAAATTGAATAAGATCTGTCGGCCCAGGATTGCTCCTGTGATATTTTTTCAAGCACCATGCAGGGCCACATTGTCTTGAGTTAATCCTATAAAACACTTTCAGAAAACCATTTGAGAAAGTTATTTGGAATACCACATAAAAAGAAAATGCACGTTATCATGCTGTCAGAGGCATTCTTACGACCACCTGGTATTTCAAATCAAATTGAGAATACTCTAAATGGGGTTATGATGGAAAAGGAAACTCTACTATCCTATTCTATCTTAATATATTTTCCTGGGAGAGCTTATGCTTTCTGGAATTTATAAAGAATCATCCATTTTCTGACACAACTGTTAAACTTTCTCTAGAGAAGTTTGTTGTATCCATGTTTTACGTATTCTTGCATCTTTCTAATATTAGTACACTACTACTAATATATTTCAAGTCAAGTTTTATAAACCATTTTATTAGCTTGGAAATACAAATTTGTAATTTGACAGGTTATGTGTCAACGTAAACTTGTCATTTTATATGCTAGATCATTAAAAGTATCCCAACTTTTACAGTTTCAGTCAGCTTTACTACCTGCTATGTCAAACCCCTCAAATTTCTAAATTTCCATGATGATTACAGTTCAATGAATATTTTAATGTTGCATATTATAATTGTAACCCATATCGGTTGAATGAGAAGGTAACAGGCAATAAACACTGTCCTGAATTTAGTTAAATACTTGCACTTGATTTCTTTATTTACTTGCTTACTCACAACTTTCTGAACCTAAAGCAAGCTTCCAAAACTATTGCCAGACAATTGGAGAGCACCGTAAACTGGTAAAAACATGCAAACCTGCCCTTTATCAGTGCTAACAGACATAGACTCTCTCCCCTTCACAGACCTTCAGAACCTCAAAGCTATGTTTCCTAGTGGAATTATTTAGTGCAATTACATTATTTTACAGATGACAACACAGAGGCAAGAGAAATAAATTGCTCCAAGTTACACAGATAAACATAAAGTAGTATATAGGACTCAGTGGTAAGCAGAATTTTAAGGTGGCTTCCAAGATTCCTATCTCCTGGTGTACATACCTCACATGATCCTCATTCCAATGTTAGCAAGTGAAATAATGGGTTATTAGTCCCATAGTTAGGTTACAATATATAACAGAGGTGATCAGATTTTTGAGATAGAATTCAGACCCGAATAAATTGACATGAAATTAATCAAATGGAAGATTGATCTTGATGGGCCTGACCCAAATCAGATGAGCTCTTAAAAAACTAACTAACTAACAACCTGAAGGTCAGAAATGAAATAAGCCAGAGATGAGAAGCAATGGAAGTCTCCCATGGGCCCTGAAGAACAACATGTTGTATGTAAATTACCTCTCCAGGAGCTGAGAGTAATGCCAGCCCATAGAAAGCAGTTCAAGGAGGATTTTGGCCTTATAAGACACTGAATTCTGCCAACAACCAGTGAGCTTGGAAGGGAACCCTGAGCCCCAGATGAGATTGCAGCCACTTACTTTGCCTGGTGAGACACTGGGTAAAGGACCCAGTTAACCTATCCCTCACTGTAACAGCTTAGAGATAATACATGTATATTGTTTTAAGCAACTAAATTTTTGTTACTTATTACACGGCAATAGAAAGCTTCTAAAAATTATAACTCGGGTTTTGTTTTGTTAATTTAAAAATAGTGACTTTTTCTATTTTACATTAATTGATAAAGTTTGTTTTTAAATTTTATTTATATAATAGCTTTATGTAGATTTACTGAATACATACTATGTATTAGACTGTCTTAGAGAACTAAAGCACAAAAATATTAATACTACAAACTCTGTGTCCTTGAGGAGTTATCAATTTAATTGTTTTCCGGGTGAAACTGAACAATAGCTTTAGCCATGTCATGAGGCTATTCCTAGGACATGATCGCAAAGCCACGCTATCAGAATATAAAAGTGTACTTATCTCCAGGTTTCCTATGCTCCAGGGACATGCATTTAAGTTGTTCACATATGAGGGGAAATAGATAGAGTAGGATATAGTCTATCGCCTCCCTGTTCTAAAAATTACAATTCTCTTAATGCAGCCCAGGGCCACATTAGAAGATTTGAGAGGAATATATCACTATCACTATGTCTAATCACAAAATTTACTGTTGTCTAAAAGCCCAAAGATGATTTTTTTTTTCTTTTGTGTCCACACAGACCCATGCTCAGCAACTTGCCCCCATTTCCGTTTTTGTTCTATTGGATTTCAGCATATTGAGCACTATCACAGTTTAGTTCTTAAAGTGAAGACCAAATAGATCACTGAATAAAAGGTGTTGACATGTCTTTAGATGAGCCATACAAATGAAGTAACATTTGCAGAAAATACAGGGTTATTGCTAACCAAAAGGAAGGCAGTTCATCATATATGTGTATATTCCATGAATATGTGGTCATTTGCTCTTGAAGAAAATTATATTCCAATGTCCTTTTTATGGGACTTTTATGAGTTTCTGTGCTTTTACCACTTAATACATGTTATATTACAGGTGAGAAAACAGACTTTCTGATACATATCTGGGTAATTCTTTTTTTCTTGCAAGATGTAGTTTATCATGAATATTTTTTAAAATATTTTATTTGTTATTTTTTTAGAGAGAGGGTAAGGGAGAGAGGCAGAGAGGGAGAGAGACATCAATGTTTGGTTGCCATTCACCTGCCTCCAGTTATGGACCTATGGCTAGAGATCTGGTTTGCAACCTGGTTATGTATCCTGGCTAGGAATTGAACCAGCAACCTTTGGGTTCACAGGCCAGCACCTTATCCACTGTGCTTCCAGCCAGGACATGAATATTCTTATATATGAGCTAAAATGATAGACAAAACCAACACAGAATTGCTGTTAAGTTTGGTGTAACGTTTTCAGTTAGCAAACCCTAGTACATTTCTCCTGAGGTACCTTTGATTAATCCTGACACAATTAATTACGCCCATTTCTCAGGGAAAACAATAGAGACATTGGGTATAGGTTTAATAAATAAGACTGTAAATGGTTTTCTAGAACAAAAGCACACTCAAATATTTAAAAATGAGTTTTAAAATAAAATTACATCTAGAGAATATAAGATAAAGGAACTTAACTTGAAAGAAAAACTAAGAAATGACTTTATGTTAAAATTTGGTTGGGTATGATATGGTAATCACTCACATTTAACCTATTTATTAAAATGAACAAATGACATAATTCAGGTTGATAATTTACTACACCCCTTTTTGCTGTGTGTGCATTCCAATGCATTAGTAATACTGAATTTGCTAAATACATTTACTGCATCTTCTATTCTAGGCTGCATATCTATCCTTTAATATATCTAGAGAAAATGAATTGCATTCACACTCTCAGAAGCCACACTGTGTGATAAACGTATCTCCAGAGATAATAAAATTTTCAGATATGTGAATAGGCTTTTTAATTCTTTGATTGCATGTATTACACTTTAGGTAACAGTCTATTAAATGCAAAAGCAGTTCAGATGGGCAAATAAACACCCACTCTATCAACTTCCTATTCCTTCTTGGCCATTGATATCCCTGAATCTGCATCACCAGTTCCACCTATTTGGATTTACTGATTCCTTCCATATGAAGGTTCCATCTCATCTCATGTTTGATCTCATTCTGTTTGAAGCATAATATACTTATTTTATCTTCAGTCTCCCTTACCAAGGTCTTTTTATAATTGGCCAATAGGTATAGGTGAAGCTACTGTTTGTTTTCTGACTCTAACTATTGATGCTCTGAGTTCCTAGCTGCTTGATTTCAAAATCGCACTTTGCCCACTTACTCCTGTTACTATTAAGTCTCATCTAGTTGTTTCTGTTGGAAGTGGTCTTTCACATTCACCTCCACTTTCCTACCAAAACACTTCTACCCTTTCTGTCCAATGCTGATCTCTATTCCATCGACAGAGGTGCAAAAGCCATTTTCTCTAATTTGAGAAACAAGATTGTGTTGCTACTCACCTGGTCCCAGGATACTTCTGGGTCTTTTAGTAACCCAAGGTGAAACAGAATTTTTTTCTTCAATTCTCTGAAGCACACTAAGGTCAGGATATATTTCAAAATAAATTTACAGGTTTTATTCCATTAATTTATTTTAGTTCCCTTAGTTTTGTTTTGCTCTTTTTGTTCATTTTGAATTTGAGCACTTGAACACTTAATGTACGATAGCTATTACTATTCTTATGTTTCTATTTGCACCATCACTTCAATGACATTGTGGGAGGGAATCTGGATCACATGTTCTAATCATCTATCTTAAACCAGATGCTTCTAGGTTCTATTGAACAGATCTATGGTGTACTATGTCTCTTTTGGATTCTCATTCCTGTGAAAAATGGCTTAAACAAAAATGCCCATCTTCACAAGAGTAAACAACACTTTGCAGGCTCAGTAAAGTCTAAATGAATCTTATAAAACAGACATTTCTCCAAAGAAAACATAAAGAGATACATTGCCACATCATGTGGAAGTGACAGAGACTCTTGATGTGGCTTTATCAGCTTCAGTCACACTGTGAGACTGATAAACGTGAAGGCACTTGTTTTAATTGTGCTGATGACTGCGATGGGGTGAGGAGCATCAGAGCTCTGGCACGCTGTGGCAAGATGAGGATAGGAGTGACTCACACTCCCTGTCATATTTGGAATGGTCTCACACAATGAAGAAAATGTATTTTCTCAACTCAAATCCCGATAGCTAACAGAAGACTTACCCTTAGTCATTTTATAATTCTAGTTCCCCAGAGCAGCACAGAGCTCTCTGGGTCTTAACATAATTGCTTAGGGCTTGTCAGGGCCGCAATGTTTAAAAATTTTGAGGCCAAACTTGTTAGTTTAGATCTATCCATGACTCCAAGCAGCATACTTAGTTAGTCACAGTCCTGTGGCCCCGACTGGATGTGATATGCTTGAGGAAAGGAAATCTGAGACTGAGAACTGCACAGTCCGCTCACACACATTACTCTAGTAGGCTTTTGTGTGCATGTTTGTATTTATTTCATTCTTCCTATGTTCTCTATATCATGACCATTTTCCGACAAATACGGTTTCTAGAACATGCTTATAATAGTATACAACACTTAAAATAAGCCCATACTCTTATAGTGATTTAAATGTTATTTTTTTTAACTTTTTTTTACCAACTCTGCAGCTCATTTCATTTCAGGACATACATCTTCTCTAAATAGTACGTTGTTGTTAAAAATATTGTAGTAGAGACAGTACCCTTTGGTATGATAAATATTGACTATAAGGCAAAACTATTTTTTTCTAAAATCTAATTTAGCAGAAGGACTAGGCTGGCATTTGGTTATTAAAGTGCTGCGCCAGGTGCTCAGCTGAACAGTCTTTTGTTTTAACAACAGAGGACAAACTGGAGTTACTGTATTTATTAAAAATGTTGGCATTAGGTTTCAATGTTTCCATAAGAGATTCCCAAGAGCAATTTTGGCTTTCAGTGACTTTCAGCTTTTTTGGGCTTATAGGTTGCTTTTCAATTTACATTGCTTTCCAAAGTGTACTGTAAATAGAGTCTAAGTTTCTATCTTAAGTTATTATTCTTTTAATAATAAAATTATAATGAATAAGCATAAGCAACATTCATTGAGAACATAAATACTTTGTTCTGGGCACTAATGTAAATGTTTAAAACATAATTTAATTATCCTTTAACGCTTGCAACTACATATGAAGTATGCATATGAAGTGCTCTTATCCTCCCTATTTTCTAAATGAAAAAAATTAAAGCACAGAAAAAAACTAACCCACATAATATTAAATAAGAGTTACAGGTATCCAGATCCACACTGAAGTATTCAAAAAAATGTTTTTTGAGCATTTACATCCTTTGCACTTCTGTTCCCTAAATGTGTAACTTGGGTTTGATACAGGTTAATTTTGTGCCCTACACTTCTTCCCCATTACTGTTTCCCATTCTGCTGTGAGAGTTCATTGTGGCCTCTTGTTCTCACTCATGATCCTTCTAAGCCCACCCTCATCCCTACTCCTATTCCTGCCTTTGTCTCTCAGTCTTAGGTTCCATGCTCCTGGCTTTTGTACCCTGACTAGCTGGGGTACCTTGGGTACCCCATGGGTGACACCTTTGATTTCTTCCTGTGGCATCTTAAAAATACAATAAACATTTGTAACTTCTTACTTTTTAGAATTCCTTACTGGATCTTGTTGAATATGCTGTATCTACACTTATGCCTCCATTAAATTTGCCTATCCAATACAGGAATATTTGAATTAAAAGAAAGAGTGTTATGACTCATTATAATAGTCCCTATGTTGTTGAATAATTTGAATCATCCACTCATTAGAAATACTTTCCTTATGACTATACTTTTCCAGATAAAAGCCAGGTTTATCTGAAAGCCAACACTAAGGAAAAAAATTCATTTTTATTAAGGCACTGTTTATCTGCCTGTCACTTAATTCTAATAATCTATTAGGTTTCTTTTCTTTTCTTTTCTTTTCTTTTTTCATTACAGTTCTTAGTAGGTGGGAGGCAAAGATAGTTCAAGCTGAAATTATCATACTAAATATTTTACATTATTGTTCCCGGTAGGACTAGAAACTCTGAATGCTGTCACATAATGGTGCTTTAATTAAGGCAAAGTTTCTTAGGCTAACAAATAGTGTTTAACCTTTACAAGAGAATCAAACAAAAATTAAATCAAATTCGGGTTCATGATTTTATAAATTATTCAGCCTTGCTTCAGATATTGCTCTATTCTATTCACTAAACTATCTCTTTTTAGTGAAAATAATAATTACAGAATATGACAATATAAGGGGTTCACAGTAATGAATACATTAAAACAACCTAGAGATTTTAAGTACAATAGTGAATACTATTCTGTCTGGGGTACTCAATTTTTTAAGGAATTTTGAATCTGAGTATAGTATTATATGGCTGAGTAACTTTATGGCAAATCTATCACCTAAAAATAGAAGGTTAACAGACAAATCCACATCAAAGAAAATTAGGCAACAGTTCATTAAAAATAATTTTTAATTTTTTTCACACACCAACTGTGCATATAATATACTTTGGTATAAGCATAGTGTAAGCCTTCATTAAACAGAAGTACTTTCTATTTTCATAAAAGCTAGCTAAGTGTGTTATCAGATCAAACTATGCACAGCTGAAAAAGAAAATGTCCAGACCATAGATTATAGCCTAACACTCTGAATACTTGAATAGCACTTTCAATGACATTTGCACATGTAAGTATTTATACTTCTGAAAGCAAAGTTATTTCAGAGGAAATTATAATATTCTGAATTATACTTTCTTGTTTACATTTCTGATTTCTTTGATTTTTTTATATTTTCTTCAAATGCTGCTTAATTTGAAGTAGTGCCAGGTTGTCACAGTGTCTCTGTGCCTACAGGTACCTTTCACTCTACATTTTTCCTTCATAAAAAGCATATTTGAAAATAAGACTCTGCAGAAAGTCTGGTCATTTATTTCAGTGTAGTCCATGATTTTCAAGCTGATGCATTTTCTTTTTTGAAATTTTTTGTAAAATGTTAAATTTATTGAAATGAAGAAACTATTGCATTTGACTTACATGCTAAAGATGCATATATTGATATTTCCAAAGAGGAATATTGTTACTTATAGAAAACTTTACTTTGTTTAAATTATAAAAATAAACAAAATTATATTTCTGTAAAAAGTCATATATATATATATGCTGTCTTTTATAAACATTAATATTTGTTTTGTAGATGCTTGTTAGGGCATAAACTAATTCCATTAATATATTAAGGCCAATTAACTTGTTACCTCTCTGTTATTTTTAACCTAATCTCTTTTTGGTTTTTCTTATATGCTGTACAAAAGTTATAATGCTTAACTAGTTATTTATCTTCATCATATTCTTTCAAGTTTAGAAAGGGTTTCTATATTTTAAGATTACATATTTCTTCTTTATTCTTACATATTTACTCATAGTTTATTCTTATATTTGGTTCCATTATTCACTTATTGATTCTACTGTACAGGGTGCACATGATACATTGGAAATAATTTTGCATCTCCTTACTTCACATGCTTCTTAATTTTGAAAAGCTGTGTTTCCAAGGTTATGATTTAACATTACTGTTTCTGATATAAAGTATTAAATTCTGAGAGCAACCATCACATTGAAGGAATACAATGTTAGAGCAACCATAATTTCTGGACTGCTTGCAGGGCGAAATGCTGAGGAAATTTCAGACTTCAGTAACAACTCTTTATGTACAGTTGACAATGTGAAGAAGGTGTATGATGCTGATTCTGATGTTCTCCACACCAACAAGGAAAATACATAAGGTATGAAAGGCTTGCACACGTCGAGATATTGTACACAGAATCCAGGAGGTCCTCAATGAAGATCCATGAAAGTCATTGTGCTCCATAGCAAGAGAGCTGCAGATGTTGGATGCAATGGTTCACAAGATTATTGCTGCAGATCGTATGTTCTTAGAAGAGGCCAGTTTATGACATAGCAGACAAAGGAAAAGTTCTTTAAAAAAGCAAGGACACTACTAACAAAATGGAAAAGTCCCCTCTAGAAAAACTCTGATTTTCTTCTCTGATGCAAAGAAGTTTCAGCAGGACCAAATAGTCAATAGAAGAAACAAGAGGTGGTTCTGTGAGATTCTTAATGAAGTCTCAATTGTCATGTAAACAAAATTTCCTGCTACAGTGATGATCTAGGTGTTGTCAGCAATGAAGGAGATATCATGACCCCACATTTTTCCCCACAAGGCTTAAAGGTGACTGCTGATGTTTTCCTTGACATTTTGAGAGAAGTAGTTATATGGTAGATGAAGCAAGTTGCAAATGGACTTCATTTCACCTTTCAACAAGATGGTGCACCAGCACATGATGCCAAAAAGGTGCAAGAATTTCTCAATGGCAATGTTCCTGAATTCTGGTCAAAGGAAATCTGGTCACCTAGTTTACCAGATGCAAATCCTTTAGACTATTGTGTATGGAGCATTTGTGAGAGAGAAGTTAATAAACAACCTCATTCCAATGAAGAGGCTGCTAACGCTAAGGTTGAAAACATGATGATGTCCATGGATAAAGAAAAGTTAATTAAAGCATGCTTAAAGTTCCAAAGTCAAATCAAGTCTATTATTGTGGCGCATGGAGACTTTTTTGAACAATAAAAAAAATAATGGCTATGTTTATGTATTTACATATAAGAATAAATTTATTTCAAAATATCATACTTTTATGGTATGTTGTTCACTAAAATTTTGCCAATTTATCATGTGCATCCTATATGTATGAATATAAATATTCATTTTTTCATGGAGTTGTACAACTATCCTTACAACCTAAATTTCGAACATTTTCATCACCCCAATAAGCAACCCTGTAACCATTGGCAGTCATTCTCCTACCCTCTACTCTCTGCCTAGGAAGGCACTAGTCTACTGTGGTCTCTACAAATTTGTCTATTTTGGAGATTTCATATAAATGGAAAAATGCAACATGGGGTCTTTTGTGACTGCTTCAGTTGTCAAAACATACTGAATAATATTCAATTATATCAATATGCCACATTTTGATTATTCATTTACTAGTTGATAGACATCTTGGTTGTTTGTAATTTTTGGCCGTTATTATTATAGTTGGCCACATATTGTTATTTGTGCCATTAATCTTATACAAGGTTTTATGTGTGTGTGTGTATACATTTCTCTTGGACATGCAAGTATATCTAAGAGTAGAATGGCTAGGTCTTATGGAAAGTCAATGTTCCACATTTGGGGAACTACCGGACCGTTTTCTAAAGTAGTTTTGCCATATTATATTCTTGGCAGCAACGGGTGAGCATTCAAGTTTCTCTACAGCCACTCAAACACCTGCCATTATCTGTATTTACAGTCATATCCACCCTAGTTGCATGAAGTGATGGCAGCTCATCATGGCTCATGGTTCTCTAATGTTCAGCATTGTATGTTTCCATTGGTAATTTGCATATCTACTGTAGAGAAATTTCTATTCAAAGTATTTTGCCTGTTTTAAAACTGGGTTCTCTTTTTGGTATTGAGTTATAAGCTGTAAATTGACAATGTTGAAAGAAGTGGGGACAGTTGGCTATTTTGTTTTGCTCCTGCTCCTTAGGTAGAAATAATTTTCTCTGTGTTTATTCTATTTAGAGTTTGTTGAGGTTTTTAGATATTAATGCTTTTCAGCAAATTTGGCAAAATTGACCTAATATTTATTTGAATTTTTATTCTGTCCTTTTCTTTCTTTTTTTTTAAAAGACTTTATTTATTATTTCCAGAAAGAGAGAAAGGGAGAGAGGCAGAGAGGGAGTGAAACAGAGAAACATCAATGTATGGTTGCCTTTCACCTGCCACCAGCCACGGACCTGGCTGGAGACCTGGCTTGCAACCTGATTATGTGCCCTGACTGGGGAATCAAACCAGCAACCTTGGGGTTTGCAGGTTGGCACCTTATCCACTGTGCTACCAGCCAGGGCTCCTTTTCTCTTTTTGATATTCACCTTACATGTATGCTGGTGTTGCTAATGATGTCTCACATTTGAGTCTTTTTTCAGTTTTCTTCATTTTTGAATTTTGTCAGTTGATATAATCCTTACCGAGCTATTTTAAATTTTAGTGCCTTTTTCTTCTATCACTCCAAATGTATTATTTAGCCCTTCTAGTAAACTTTTAATTATTGTATTTTAATTTCATATATCCCATTTTGCTTTTTAAGTTATTTACATATTTTATTGATTTCCTGTGTTTGATGGCATCATACCTTCTTCCTTAAACTCTTTATGTATGGTCTTCTTTCATCCTAATAACATATTTATAATAATTGCATTAAAATCTTTGTGAAGTATACCTAAGCATTTCTAAAGCATTTTCTACCTCTTGCTCTTTTTCCTGCATATGAGTCATTCTTTATTGTTTCTTTGCATGCTTTATATAATTTTGTGAAAATTGGATATTTTAGAAAATATTTGAAGTAAACTGTAGGTGCTGCTTTCCTCCTCCTCTCCCCAAATATATTAATATTACAGATGTTATCTGCTTGGTTATTTATTTATAAAATGATTTGCCTGAAGTAAATCTGTAAAGTCAAGTTCCCAGCAGTGCAATCTCTGCTATCTCTGTTCAAATTTTATGTTTTAATGTTATCGTTTAGTCCAACTATATAGGGGTTGTCCCATGCTTTTTTTATAAACCTATTTATTTGTCAAAGTTTCTTCTTAAACACTCTTAGCAAGTTAGTTTTAAAATTTTTACCATTAGGTGTATATGTGTGTGTGTGTGTGTGAACACACACATGGGTTTCACAGGCTGCTATTACAATTCAAGGAATGTGTTTTGCCCCTGTCTCATTCAGTAGGTACTAGTAGTTTACATTTTTCCTATCTGATCGCTATTTAGATGCTTTTTCCTTTGGCATGTGCAGTCTTCCAGACTAGGGACCTATGTTATTATTTTTTTTTTCAGATGACTCCTTGGAGTTTCTTCTGGGTTAGAGTGGATTATTGTTTAGCTAGTGTTTGGTCAGAGGTTGTGCTTAGGCCCCTGGCCAAAAAGATTTCCACCATTTGTCAACTGATTTGTGTATAGCTTTAGGAATATTTTCAAGTCTGCACCACATCATTTAATTCTAACTTATTCACTCAACAACAACAGGAAAAGTATGAAATGCTCATATATATACACACATACATACATACATTTAGGATATATACCAATCAATCAATCTATCTATCTATCTATCAATCATCATCTATCTACTTTATGTGGACTGCAAGTTCCAGGAACTACTATAAATGCAGGAGATGCAGCATTGAACAAGAAAGGCAATTATTCTGTCTTTGCAGATCTAGCATTTTAGTGAAGAAGAAAACCAATAATCAAAGAGCTGTTATGAAGGAGAGATTTTTAAAATTAATTTTTAAATGAGGAAAGGTGTGTTGCAAATCTCTTACCTTGTAATCAGACTTTCTTGAGAAAAGAAATAATGTTCTTAATTTCTTCAGCCCCTAGTAAAACAACAAAACACAGGTCTGTCTTACCAGATGTTTAAAAGAAAACTATAGACAGGGTGATGAATGATAAGTAGATTTATTGTGATAATCATTTCTCAGTGTATACAAGTATTGAATCGTTATGTTGTACAAGGAGGTAGATTTAATATTATTTTATACATTGGGAATTACTACTGGTTTATTTATATACTAGTTCAGGGCTTTATCCTCATCACTCCCAAGAGTTAAAGACAAACAAACACACCTTAACACAGCATGCTGACATTCCTGAGGACAATGGCAGGTAGAAGAATAGAAAAGGTAGCTAAATTAACCCCAGATTACTTTTACAGAGATCTAAGAAACCATTGAATGATCAGGCAAACTCAATGCAAACACAAGAAGATCCTAGGGTTAGACACACCTAATTCTATTAAGCCTGGGTCAAAAATTGTCATCCAGGAAAATGCTCTCATCTGGGTCCCTAATCTTTTTATTATCATTATTTTAATTTTTCAGTTACAGTTTACGTTCAGTATTACATTGTATTGGTTTCAGGAATACAACATAGTGATTAGATAATCATATACATACTTCACAAAGTGATCCCCCTGATATGTCCTTTACCTACCTGGTACCACACATGGTCATTGCATTATTATTGACTATATTCACTATGCTGTACTTTACAACCACGTGACTATTCTTTATCCAAATGCACTTCTTAATCCTTTCACCTCTTTCGCTGAGTCCCCCACCTCCATGCCCATCCATCAATCACCGGTTTAGCCTCTGTGTTTATGAATCTGTTTCCATTTTATTATTCATTTATTTTGTTTTTTTGTAGAATCTTTTTAAAAATTGTGTTTATTATTGTTGCATTATAATTGCTTCATTTTTTCCCCCATAGCTCTCCCCTGCCCCACCCTTCCCGTCCCTTCTTCCACACTCAACCCCACCTTGTTGTCCATGTCCACAGGCCTTCCAGATTGGCTCCTCCACCAAACTCTTACCCTACTTCCCCCTCCTCAGAGTCCACATACAGTGGTATCATGTGGTATTTCTCTTTCTCTGACAAACTTCTTTCACTCATCACAATAGTCTGTAGGTGAAACCCTGATCTTGACTTTTCCATCCATCTCCTAAATTTGCACATCTATTACATATAAGAAGTATTAAAATTTTATGTTAATAAAATGTGTTATGCCCTCAGTGTTTACTTTTCTGTATAGGAGAAATAATATGAAATTTTACATTTATAACTGATCAAAATTATTTTATATGACTTATGGAATGTTATCCTCTGAATAATAACTTAGTGAAGAGCAAAGCCATGTCTACTTACTTCAACTCTCTGTACCCAGTGCCTGAATATGTGCTTAGTATTTATTTATTCATTCAGCATATATTTATTCTTTGTCCCTCTTTTTCAGGAATTGTCAGAGTAAGCAAGCTATTTTCTTAATAAATATTGGGAGAATTATATTTCCTTAACTGAAGACCATAAATCAAAACTACACTGTATCAAGAATGATTGGAAACCTAAATGAATGTCAGGCATGTTTCATATCATTTCAGACCTTATACTATAATTTGAAATATTCACTGCAAACACTGGAGAATCAATTACCCTTGATGTACCATCAAATGAGAGATACAGTGCATATTACAACCCCTGTGCTGAAACTGAGCTTACTCCAACAAGCATGCCATGTGACACAAATCAACAAAAAAATAAATAAAGCAATCTGTAGAAGAAAATAATTTTCACTGAGTTTTCTTTTTTCAGACTAAGTCCACAGCTGGCAAGTTTTACATTTTGATAATATTGCTAAATTTGGCATCTGCTTACATATGTTTTTCTGTACCTTTTTATACACAGAGCATTTATTACCCTTAGGCTCACAAACAATGTCATAGCAATAAATAGTAGTCCTCCTTAATTGTATAGTACATTATGCTGAAGAAGCCATGGGCAAAGATTTGATCCCTTAATCATGTCAGGTGAAGCCCCTTTAATTCATCATCACAGACTGAATATCCCAAATGGCTCACCTCCTGAAGAACTCATGCCACAAGTAACTACAGAGACTTGTATCTTCAGTAGCATAATTTGCTTCCATGCAATCATTATACCAGAGGCAACCAGAGATGAATATGTGGCTAGACCAATAATCGGTGTTAACTCACCACAAACGTAGGAGTAGTATCTTAACATAAAAATTATTTCTAGCAGATAGTTTGGTGCAGGAAATAATGCCAAATAAATAATAACATGGTTCTGAATTGGTTTATGTGATCTAAACTGTATCAAAGGACATTTCTATTTCTTCCTTTCTTTTAAAAAGATTTTGTTTATTATTTCTAGAGAGAGGGGAAGGGAAAGAGGCAGAGAGGGAGAGAAACATCAATGTATGGTTGCCTTCCACCTGCCTACAGCTACAGACCTGGCTTGTAACCTGGTTATGTGCCTTGGCTGTGAATCGAACCAGTAGCTTTTGGGTTCGCAGGCCGGTGCCCTATCCACTGAACCACCAGCCAGGGCCTGGATATTTCTATTTCTTATTATGGACTATATCACTTGCAACTCAACTTGCGTATTTCATGAAAAATGCAGAAGCAACAATTTTACCTTATAGCTGAAATCAATAACTTGGTGAATAAGTGTGATATATGTAAAGTATGTACAAGGCAGAGTATTTAATTAAAATGTAAATTTGAAAATAGTGTGTTTTTTGGTTAACATTCTATGTAGTACACACAATGGTACATAATTCTGAAATATTTCAGTATGTGCAACTGTACGTGTTTATTTGACTTTACCCCTTACATAGTAGTTTTCCAAGAGAAAAGTTGGGGTTTGAATACTTAGAACCTTGCCCTTCGTTACATTTTATATCTGCTCAGTGACTGATAAACTGAAATAGCATTGGGTTTACAACTCGCCTAAATTAAGGGTTCAGGCATTTAATAATTATTGTTTGATTTTTATCTCATATACACAAAGGGAACTTAAAATATCAGACACAAAGCATGCATTTATATTGGCTTACTTTACAAACATATTTGGGATCACATATACACATTCTAAAGTGTAGCACCTACATACATAATGGGTGCTGAGCTCTCCTTCATGCAGGGGTTCTGGATCTGTAAACTGGCTCAAACTGGGGCTTAAGGAACCATGAGAAAGATTTTGTATGTATATATATATAATAAATGAAAAGAAAATGCATAACCGAGGGCTTTAAAACTGGGTACTTCTGTGATACATTATGAATAATCAGAGAACACCTGAGAGAATGTGGGGGGTGGGGGCAGTGGGGTCAGGAGATGAGGGGGTGAGGGATGGGGCCTGGGAATAGGTTTCTCCAAGCATGACTTGTTAGTCATATCTGGGAAGCAGAAAATGTGTAGTGGAAAACAAATTTCTTCAAGGAGCTGTTAACAAAATAATAGAGATTTAAAAGAAAAGTCATGACTGGGAAGTTGTCTGGTAGAGTAGGGAGGGAATGATGAGAGTAAGTTTGGGGAGGATTTGTGGAAAGGGAAGGCTTCACAACATCAAATATTTATATTTGCCTCTGTGTTATCTTAATAGATAATGACATATATTTATTTCCACTTTCCCAATTCTTGACAGTTGAATTATATCTACACAACTATATATAAAATTTATATACTACTCTAGCACACTTACCTCCTATTCTTTAGTTTTAATGTTACCTTTATTTATATTCAACATGTACCATCCTTATGCAACAGCATTTCCTATGCTTTTTGGTTATGTAAAGCTGATTTTGCTGTAGTTTGTTTTGTAATATTAGGTGACATTTCTTTCCTAATCATTGTCCTATTTTTTCTGGTGTACCTCTATCATTTAGATAATTTTCTTCTCTTTTCTTATAAGATACTGGTATTAGCAATTCTTTTCTGTTATTCCTGTTTAAATGAGTTTGCTGGGTGGGAGCTGATGGGTGTGTAAGTGGCTCTATTTACACATCCCAGTGTTTAAAATAGTGCTCTTCGTGCAGCCTCACCACTGTTCTGAGTCCCGTGTCCCCTGACACAGTCTCTATCTTTTTTAACCACCAGTGATTCTGCCTATTAAAGTAGGATTCTACTTTCAGTCCAGTCCTCAGTCTGCAAACTTATTTTGGTGGGCTTTTCTGACACCATCAGGACTTTTGCTGTGCTCCTATTAACTTCCCTTTACCAAGCCGAGTTGCAGTGAACCAGTTGCTCAGTATCACCACTTGTTCTCAAATTCACTTCCTGGGTTTTGATTGACCTGCTCATTGTTTTTGTGAGATTACTTATCTGTTATTTAAAAGAACTTCCTACCCATTTTTGTATTATTATTAGAATGTCTTAAGTCTATAAGAATCTACATCTGAATGCTGTTAGTTCTGTGCTTAATTAGCAAATATCCTGCTGGTTCCTTCACCCTTCTTGTCTGTCTGTTCAGGCTCAGGGACAGTGTACCCTTAGGACAGCTTAACCATCTATCCGGCATTCAAGCAGGTTTTTCCAGAGGCATCCCCACCTTTTGGAAATGCTTATAAATCACTGTACAATCACCATACTCCATTATTTATTTCCAAATCATTTTAATGGGGGAATGATCATAATGGTTCTGCTTACATCCTTAGAGCTCAGCAATAAATGAAAACGTATGATCATTTTTGTCCCATTTCCATTTAATGACAGGCTCTTAAATCTATCTAGTGTGCTAATTACCTTATAATTGCTCTTACACTCTTTGTTCCTTTTACTAGATCATTTAACAACATGTGGTTTATTTGTATCTGAGTGAATTCATAAAGAATTTCATATAATAAGCTACATGGCTTATCTTCCCTACCTTGATACTTATAGGTAACTGAAATTCTATCTTACTGACTCACCCAAAGTACTAAATAAAATTGAACACATTTTATTGAACTTGAATCTCTAAAGATGTTTTTTTTTTTAACTGTTACAGAATCCCTGTGATTTATCATAACTTTTGAAAAAGCTTTTCATTATTAGTCATATATTGATCTAAACAGAAAGTTACTTCATTTAACTTCAATTTCGCACCATTTTTTAAACTAAATGACTTTATTTTGGATTCTATAGCTCCATAGCTTCATCAGCATTTGGTATTGTCAGTGATTTCTATTTTACTCATAATAATGGATGTATAGTGTTATCTCATTGTTTCACTTTGTAATTCCCTAATAAGATATTGAGCATCTTTTCATATGCTTATCTATCATTTGTGTATTTTACTAGGTGAGAGGTTTATTCAGATCTTTTATTTTTAACTGGGTTGTTTTCTAATTGTTGAGTATTTTGGATAAATGTATTTTATTAAATGTGTCATTTGCAAAATTTCCTCTCAGTGTTTGGCTTGTCTTCTCATTCTCTGACAATTGTCTTTTGCATAGCCAAAGTGTTTACATTTAATGATGTCTTACCTATCATTTATTCCTTTCATAGATTGTACTCTGGGTGTTATATCTGAAAATTCATTACTAAACCCAAAGTCACCAAGACTTTTCTCCTAAATTGTTTTCTACATTCATGTCATTTAAGTTTGTGATCAATTTTGAAATAAATTTTGTACAAGATGAAAGGTCTGTGTCTAGGTTTATTTTTTGCATTGTTGATGTCCAGTTATTCCAGCACCATTTGTAATCCATAAATATACATTGTGTACAAATAAGTACTATATTATTGCTTCTAAATAGTTTATTTGTAAAATCATAGTAATGAACATATTTCTCATTTTACATTTAGCATTAAGATATGCAATTATATCAGGAAAGACTCTAATTAAAGTTTCTAAAAGTGTAAAATAGTTTAATCTATGAGTTTCAGTAAATTTGTGTTGCAAAAAAATGCCTTCTGTTTCAAATTATGCTTCCTAGCTAATAGTGTTTTGTGGGGTTTTGTCTTCAATTAAGCATTTAGTGATGCCTAACATACAGAGTTGAAATGGAAATATTCTTTACTACACTGAACCTTTTTTCCCCCTAAACTGGGTTCATGGGAAGACATGTAAATATATAGAATTACATGAAAAACCTTACTTAAAATATCAGTTTTTCTTTGGTTATGCCAGGAAATTAAATACTTCCTTTTCCCAAACTTCATTATTCTAACTAGTGGACTGAAATAATTGCTTCTATCCCTTGGGTCCAATAAAACAATTTAGTTCTTTAATGGGTCTTGTTAGACTTGAAAATCAGTGCCTTTTTGGAATATACACATTTTTGCATGGATTGTATGCTACCTGCTGAGTCATCAGCACAGGAAGCAAAGGTTCATTTCCTTCCTACTAAATGAAGCAGATAATCAGACATCGGAGGATGGTTCCTATGCTGTAAATAAGCCTTGACAAGCTCAGGGAGAGCCCAATGCATCATTCAGTCCTACTCATGCCATCTGTCCACAAATTAAGTCAAAATAAGAATATTAATTTGTCATATTCCAAAAGCTATACTGCCAAACCTGCATGGACATTTTATTTATTTATTTTAAAAATTATTTATTATTTTTAGAGAGAGGGGAAGGGAGGGAGGAAGAAAGGGAGAGAAACATCAACATATGGTTGCTTTTCACCTGCCTCCAGCTACAGACCTGGCTGGAGACCTGTCTTGCAACCTGGTTATGTGCCCTGGCTGGGAATCGAACCAGTGACCTTTGGGTTCACAGGCTGGCACCTTATCCACTAAGCCACTAGCCAGGGCTTCACATGGACATTTTAAATGGCAATGGAAACTGGAAGCCTTTACTAATATCCCACCAAATCATGGGTTATAGTTTTTGTAAACTTACTTTCTAGTAACCAGTGTGTGAAGAGTATTTTTGATCAAATGTAAAACTAATGATTATCAAAGCAGATGTATCATAACGCATTACACAGGAATTTTTGTAAAAATCTAATTGATAAGTTCTATCAACTTCATGACATAAATGTATAACTTTTTAATCAAAAACAAAGTATACAGATGACTTGAGATTGCCACAAGGTTACCAAAAAATTGTATTTATAAAGTGCCCTTATGGGCTTCCAAAGAAATCTGTGTCACAGGCTTGAACTAAGAAACTACAAACGTTGTTTCCTGGTATGAAGGAAAGACATGTGCATAATAGAAAGGCAAAGGTCTGGTTCACCTTCCTGGGAAGAACCCTGTGAGGGAGGCAGTAATAGCCATAGGAAGCTTAGCTTCTGTCTTGGATTAAAAATTAATGTAATATATTCGTACACATGAATATATTTCAGAAGAACTGGATAACACATTGATACAAGTTTTTTATTTCTGTCTTTTTTTGTTTTTAAAGATTTTATTCATTATTTTCAAAGAGAAGGGCAGGGAGGGAGGAAGAAAGAGAGAGAAGCATCAATGTATGGTTGCCTTTCACCTGCCTTCAGCTGGGGACCTGGCTGGAGACCTAGTTTGCAACCTGGTTGTATGCTCTGACTGGGGAATTGAACCAGCAACCTTTGCATTCACAGGCTGGCGCCTGTCCACTGAACCTCACCAGCCTGGGGTATAATTTTTTTAAATTTAACTTATTTATTTCATTATTTTAATTGTATTTACTCTATTACCAATTATCCTCCTTATACCCCGCCCCCACAACCATCACACTATTGTCCATGTCCAAGAGTTCTTTTCCCTCCATCACTCCACCCCCTTACACTCCCCCATAGCTATGTAACTCTCATTCTTGACAAGGTGACATTAATACAAAATGTCATTATATGAAGTCTTTGATGATATTTTTATACAATTAATGTGATAACTGGTGAGATATTCCTTCCTTAAAATATTTTTTATTTTCCAACTTTATTTTTGAAATATGTGGTCAAGATACATAACAGTTTGTTCTTTATGCCATTATTCTAAATAAACAGGGGTGCATCAAAAAGATTGTTTCATGCAAAAGATCACTGGTATTTATAAAGGAAAGCAAGTGAAATTTTACCTACAGACGTGTGGAGAGTAGTTCTGATGACTAACTGCATGCTAAACAATTCTTTTCCAATATATCATATTTCACCTAGTAGCTACAAAACCTGCTTTTTGCTTTTGAATAATGACTTCCTGGTCTAGATAGACCATACAATATTATCTCCATTTTACAAATAAGTCAACTGAGACTCAGAAAACTTTCTTGATTTGCCCATGATAACATCATTTTGGCTTTGACACTGATGCCTTTTTCTTTACTTATTTTTGTTAATCACACAATGGATACTCAGGAATATACTAACCTAAATAAATATAACAGCATGTGTCACTTTTTGTCAGTATCTTAAGATACCACCCATCAAGTCCTGTGATTAAAACCTAAGATCTGTCCCTATTTTTAAATTGTGCTTTATAATAAAGACAGATAATATTCTCAAGAATTTAAAAATATTTTGTGATAAAAGAAACATTTAACTTTTAATTGTTCTGACAGTCACCACTGTCATCACCTATTGCTGAATGGTGGAAGGACTGTATCTTGAGTCAGCATTAATCACATCTGAGATATAATTAGAGTTGGAACGAGATTCAACTCTATATCATTGTGTGAAAATACCAAGAGAAATCCAGAAAAATGTACTTTCTTACTAGCCTTATATTCCTTCATCAACTTTTCTTTTGAAGATATAAGGAGGGTAGAGCTTTAGAAGATTCATGGAGCTGGTTCCAGCATTAGCTGATACTGGGTCATAGTTTAATATGCACATTAAACATTAAATCACAATGATCCATACTTCACATGAGAAATAAGGTTAGCAAGAGTATAAGGAAAAAAATAAGTGGATCTTCAGAACTCACTAAGTTCAAAGCTTGTAGGCAGGGTTCAGATTTGAGGTAGAAATGAATTAAAAGAAGCTAGATGTTGGGTAAGTTAGATATTTTAACTATGTAGGGTTAAACAATCCTTTTGTTTCTTATTTAAATTAACAACAGTGTAAGAAAATAGTATAAAATTACACTCCAGTAATTCTATTTCTTAGAAATTGAGAGGACAGAGATTATGAAGGTTTTAAGGAAACAATTTTCTAGAACAAACAATTCCATGACTTGCCCTGTAGAAATATTTCAGAAACATTATTTTGATTCATACACCTTTTCTTCCAACCTTCCACTTATTCACTCCAATAGGAATGACTATTAAAATGTAAACTGTGTTTGGTTTACCAACATTTTTAAACATAACCCTGTGTTGTACAGAATGTCAATCACAATAGACAATGAAGAAAAAATGCTAATGACAGTGATATGATATCAGGGAAATTCATAGGACTTGTCACTTGAAGGATTAGGTGACCCAAAGCAATTTTACACCGTTTCCTTCCTCCTGTGTTGTTTTTAACTATCTGCAGAGCTTTAGGGGCAGCCAAGAAAGATTTATTCCTACTATTTATTTCTAACTGTTCATATATCTTTCTCAAGCCATAACAAGAACCTACACTGAAGTTGGTTTTATGAACAAAGACATGTTCTTGTCATGCTACATTTTACTGCTAATATATAACAGTTTAATGAAGATACACTGCAATTTTTTTTGCTAGACTCCCAAGATTTACTACTTTTGTGTTGTATTTTTGTGGCACTATTTTTGCCTGACTACTTTTTGATGTCATGTCATGAAGGGGCTATTAAAAAAGAGGCAACAGGAAGGAGACCCTGATATCACATTTTAATCAGGCCTTTAGTTTTTATTAAATATTTACTCTTAAGTTCACCTAAGATAGAAATGTTATTTGTCTTTAAGTTCTGTAGATCTAATTCACAACAACGTGATTATAGCTAACAATGATGTATTTTTTATTTTCTCCAATTTTAAAAATATATACTATTTTATTTTTGTTCAATAATAGTTGCCCCAATTTTTCCCCAGTTGCTCTCCATTGCCCCACCCAACCCCCATTCCCACAGTCAATCCCCACCCTATTGTCCATGTTCATGGGTCATTTATAACTCTTCCTTTTCTTTCCCCAGTTATCCCCTTATCCCCACCTTTCTAGTCACCATCAGTTTCTTCTTTATCTCCATACTTCTGGTTCTGTTTTGTTCATTTGTTTTGTTCATTAGGTTCCACTTACAGATGAGCTCATATAGATTTGTCTTTCACCACCTGGTTTATTTCTTTTAGAATAATACTCTCCAGTTCCATCCATGCTATTGCTAAAGGTAGGAGTTCCTTCTTTTTGTCTGTTGCATAGTGTTCCATTGTGCAAATGTGCCATAGTTGTTTGATCCACTCATTTACTGATGGGAACTTAGACTGTTTCCAGTGCTTGGCTATTATAAATAATGCTGCTATGAACATAGAGGTGTATAGGTTCTTTTGAATTGGTGTTTCAGGATTCTTAGGGTATAATCCCAGCAATGGGATCACTGGGTCAAAAGACAGTTCAATTTTTAGTTTTTTGAGGTATCTCCATACTATTTTCCACAGTGGCTGCATCATTCTGCATTCCCACTAACAGTGTACTAGGGTTCCCTTTTCTCCACATCCTTGCCAGCACTTGTTGTTTGTTGATTTTTTAAATTATTGATTTATTATTGTTGTATTACAATTGTTTCATTTTTCCCTCATTGCTCTTGTCTGTCCCTACTCCCTTCTCCTACCTCCTTGTTCATGTCCATTGATTGTTCACTCTAGCTCCCCATTTAAACCCTTCCCTTTCTCTCCCCCTCTGTCTTCCTCTCTTCTCCTCCCCTGCCCTCTGGTGTTGATTTGTTAATGATGGTCATTCTGGCTGGTGTGAAGTGATTTCTCATTGTGGTTTTAATTTGCATCTCTCTGATGGCTAGTGATGTTGAGCATTCTTTCATATGCTTATGGGCCCTCTGTAAGTCCTTCTCCCACAATACGTTAAAAAGACCCTACACCATGATCAAGTGGGATTCATTGCAGGGATGCAAAGATAGTATAATATTTGCAAATCAATAAATATAATACATCAAATAAGTAAAATGAAAGACAAAATCATGTGATCATATTAATAGATGATGAAAAAGCATTTGATTAAGTACAGCACTAATTTATGATAAAAAACACTCCACAAAGTGAGAGTCCAGGGACCATACCTTAATATATTTAAGGCCATATACAAGAAATAATATTATTTTAAAAACAAACAAAAAATATTTTTGGAAATATGATTCCAAAGATGATTACTGGAAAAATATATAGATGGAATCCTTTTATTCTGAGAAAAGTCTATCTGGATCTTGAATAATATAAAACTAAAATCATAGACATACTAGAATGATATTAATAATTATATATAATTTTACTTCTTATTGTATATTTTGGTGTTTGAAATTAGTCTATGTTACACCTATATTATATTTATAAACAGAAAACCCATTAAGTAAACAAGTAGCATTTTCACTTATAAAAAATAGAATTTTACTATTAAAATGTTTTTGATCATTTCATTATTTTGGATAGGTTTTGCAAATTAACTGTACAATATTCCATTGTATATTTAGAGGTGTGATAGACCTTAAAGATAGAAAAGCAGCACCAGCTTTATCTAATTATCATTTTTGACAAGTATATTATTCTAGTAAACATGAACTTATCTTGTATGATATGATTTTTCTTCCTCAACACATTATAAATTTCTTCACTCCAAGGAATCTTTAATATGATAGTTTATTTTCCAAAAGATCTTAACACTCCTGATCTACTGCCTAAAGTAGATATTCGCTAGCTAGGTTGCCTTCAGTAAACTATTTAAACCCTCTTAGCATGTTTGCTTTGTCAAACAGAAAACACAATACAATAAACATACTGATCCAACATACAGATACAGTTGAGTAAGACAATATGAATGAGATATGCATTATGCATAAAGCTCAGTATCAGGTATAAGGATTCAAATAATTTTAGCCATCAAGTTTACTTACTGATATATAATTTTATAGTTTTCTATTTTTTTAAAGATTTTATTTCTCTATTTTTAAAAAAGATTTTATGTCTTTTTTTTTTTTTTTTTTTTTTTTTTTTTGCGAGAGGGGGAGGGAAGGAGAAAGAGAGGGAGAGAAATGTCAATGTGTGGTTGCCTTTCACCTGCCTCAGCTATGGACCTGAATGGAGATGTGGCTTGCAACCTGGTTATATGCCCTGACTAGGAATCGCATCAGTGAACTTTGGGTTCACAAGCCAGCACCATTCCACTGAGCTGCCAGCCAGGGCTCTATTTTTAAATTGAGATATAATTGACATATAACATAATGTAAGTTTAAGGTACACAACATATTGACTTGATACACATATATTATAAAATGATTACCACTTTAGGGTTAGCTAACACAACTATTCTGTCACATATTTATCATTTCTTTTTGTGGTGAGAATATTTAACCACAAACAGAAATCTTTAGCAAATATCAAATATCTAATATCAAATCTTTAGCAACTTTGAGGTATATAACAGAATTGTTGACTATAATCCCCATTCTGTGCATCTGATCCCCAGAACTTATTCATCCTCTAGTTACAAGTTTTATGCCTTTTAACCAGCATGTCCCCATTTCCCCACTTTCTAGCCCCTAGTAACCACCACTCCACACTGTTTCTTCAGGTTTGGATTTTAGATTACGTATATAAGTAGTATAATGCAGCACTTATCTTTGACTTATCTCACTTAGCATAAAGCCCTCAAGATTCATCTATCTTGTCATAATGGCAGGATTTCTATTTGTTATGGCTGAATAATAGCCCATTTACATTTATCTATTTAACTACTTATCTATCATCATCATCCTCTATCTATTGATATATCATATCTTCTTTACTCATCAATTCATTGATAGCCATCAGATTGTTTCCATATCATGCCATTGTGAATAATGCTGTAAGAAACAGAGGAATGCAGATCTCTTTTCATATCCTTTCTCATTTCCTTTGGATACGTACCCAGAAGTGGAATTGCTGGATTATATGGTATTTATATTTTTAATTTTCAAAGCAGGTCATAGCAAACAATAATTCTCAGATCAAAAATGGCCTGCCACGTGTTTTAATGTTTATTAGAATTCAGTCACACCTGTTCATTTACTACATCAGTGTTCGCTTTCCTTCCACAGCAGCAGAATTGATTAAACATAACAAAGTTCATTTGTCCCTTAGAGCCTAAAACGTTTACTCTCTGGCTTTTAACAGAACAAGTTTGCTGACCCCCAGTCTTACAAGAGTCAAACCTCTTAGCTTGGTTTATATGACTCATCATTATCTAGTGACAATTTGATGTTATGCTCATTCTCATAAACACAATGTTCTGTTGTTATACAGAAAATGTGTTTCCCAACATTCTCATGACCTGCAGGTATAACTAATTTGCATACTCCTATTACATAGGATTCTCTTCTTTCACCTTTCATATGCTTACAGCAGTCTTGTCTTTCTAATCTTTATATAATGAATCTTTTTTTCAAGTTTTTTCTTCCTCCCATGGATGGTGATAAATGCCTGTCTTCCATGTATTCTTGGCCTGCTGCGAGCTTATTCACTCAGCTTGTGCTATAAGGACCTACTGAGCTACATATAGACTCTGTGCCCAACTGTGTAACTAGAAATAAAGGCATCCCATGTCCTCAAAAGATTACTTGTGCTAAAGTTGACAATATTTCTCATTATTTGTGGTAGCTTCTTATATAACGTATCTCAAATGGTTGTTTTGTTATGAATATTAAATTAACAATGGATGTAACATGTTTGTAACAGTGTCTCATGCAGGGAAAGCACTCAATAATATAAGAGCGAGCACTTAACACATCATTGACCAGTCATAAAAAAACTTGTGCTTTTAAGTCCAAATGTTGTTGGCCAATAATGAGCTAACTTGTTTTTGCAACTGCATTATATTTTGTATAAAATTGCCAGCCAACAATGTGTTAACAAGCATTTTTATGTCCCAGACATCATGCAGAACAGTAAACACATAATAATAAATCATTATGTCAAAGATGTTATTTTTGCATACACTTCAGAGGTAAGTGAATTAAGACACAAAAACATTAACCAAAAAAATTACACTGCTAGTGAATAACAGAGTTGGGTTCTGAACTCAGGTAGTCTGTTTTCAGATTCTACATGCTAAATCACTACATTATTAAACTATTTTTTTCATAATGATTAGCTACTATTACTTTAGTACATGTAGTGGTTCCTAGCATATAGAAGGCATTAATGTTGAGTTGACCAAAAAGTCAGTATTGTCTTTTCTATAAAATAAAGAATGCATTTTTCAGTTTCACCAATAATTTTATTGATCTGGATATTATTCAGTATGTCAGCTATTTTCTGTGTGGTATAGAGTTGATTGTTCTCAATTTGATTACTATCAACTTCAACTGATCAACACAACTTTGGAGCTTCATCTGCCAAGAAATCTCTAGCATGAAACTTTGCAAACCACTTTTGAGAAGTTTGATTAATCATGGCACCTTCTTCATATCCTGCATAAATCTTTGTTTTTCAGTTGCTTTTTACTTTTCATGAAATGATAAAACATAATATACTGAAAATATCACATTAAAATTTTTTAATATAAAGATGGCTACACAAAAATTCACCAACTTTGTTTTTAATCAGTTGATGTGACAGCTGTCACAATACAAACTAACAAAATTGTTTTGAATGAAGTTAAAGGCAACTGTGTGCTATTAGAGTCATCTTACAGAAAAAACCTTTTGGCCAACACAATATATATTCAATAAATGAGTTATCGATGGAATAAATATAGCAAAGAAAATACAAGTTGTATAAAATATAAATTTAAAAAAGTTGTTTCTAAAGCTGAAGAATTTTTCATGTGGCTAGGGGCCCGGATGAATTAAATGACTTGCAAAATTGAAAGTAAAAAATATTCACTCAATATTCAAATGTTGAGCCAGTGGTTCTTAAACATGGATCATCACCAGAAACTTCAGAAGTGATACTTTAGAAATACAGTATCCTATATTCAAACACTAACCTATTAATACAGGCCGCCTGGGAGTGAGACCCATGGATATAGTAATATATGAAAAACAAAAGCAAGCAAACAAACAAACAAAAAAAAGACATTTAGAACAGTGAGTCAGAATGATGATACAAATTTATGAATAACTTCATTAATGTCATGACCAACCTTTCAATACAAACTAATGATAGAAAAAAACCAAACTATTAATCTGTCTGTCCCTGTAACAAAGATACACATCCCCAAAATAACAGAGCTCAATGGGAGATGAATGGAAAAGACTGAAGGAAGCTTTAGCCTCTGATTACAAAAACCAGAAGAAAAACCCAGGAGCACTATAACTGCTACAGAGTAAAAAGTTAAGTAGTACACCAGGTACTGAGGGGGTTAGAGCCACGCACAGTCTGTAAAACCATTGAGGGAGGCATCTCCAAACAAAGACTGAGAAAAAGGAAGACTTCAATTTACTTTTAAGTATATTTTATTCAGTATGCTATTAAAGTTGTCCCACTATTTCTCCCTTTTGCCACCTGCTGCCCAGTATCCCCATTCCTTACATAAATGCCCCCATTTAGTTGGGTCTTGCATATAAGTTCTTTAGCTTTTCTATTTCCTACACTGTTCTTAACATTCCCCTGTCTATTTTGTTTCTACCAATTATGCTCCTTAATCCCTGAACCTTTCCTCCCATTCTTTGGCCTACCCCTCCCAGCTGATAAGCCTCCAAGTGATCTCCATATCTATGATTCCATTCCTATTATAGTTGTTTGCCTAGGTTTTTTATTTCTTTTTTTTTTTTTTACATTTGTCAATAGTTGTTTGTTGTCATTTTAATGTTAGAAGTTTTGATCTTCTTTTGCTTAAATAAATCCCTTTAACATTTCATGTAATAAAGTCTTGGTGATGATGAACTCCTTTAGCTTTACCTTGTCTGGGAAGCACTTTATCTGCCCTTCCATTCTAAATGATAGCTTTGCTGGGTACAGTAATCTTGATTGTAGGTATTTGTTTTTCATCACTTTGAATACATCTTGCCAGTCCCTTTTGCCCGCAAAATTTCTTGAGAAATCAGCTGACAATCTTATGGGAACTTCTTTGTAGGTAACTCTCTGCCTTTCTCTTATTGCTTTTAAGATTCTCTTTTTATCTTTAACCTTTGGCATTTTAATCATGATGTGCCTTCGGTGTAGTCCTCTTTGGATCTAACTTGTTTGGGACTCTCTATGCTTCCAGGATTGTATATCTATTTCCTTAGCCAAATCAGGGAAGTTTTCTTTCATTATTTTTTCAAATAAGTTTTCAATATTTTTGCTCTTCCTCTTCTCCTTCTGACACCCCTATAATTTGGATGTTGGCACTTTTGGAGATGTCCCAGAGTCTTATAGTATTTTTTAAAATTCTTGTTTCTTCTTTCTGTCCTAGTTGAATATTTATTCCTTATATTTCAAATTATTGTTTTGAATTCCATCTTCCTTCCACTCACTGTTGGTTCCCTGTTGATTTTTCTTTATTTCACTTAGTGTAACCATTTCTTCCATTATGTTGTTGCTGAACTCAATAGGTTCTCTAAGCATCCTGACTACCAATGCTTTGAACTCTGCATCTTATAGGCTGGCTATCTTCATTAGTTCCTTTTCTGATGTTTTGTTCTTTTCTTTCATTTGGACTATATTTCTTTGCCTCCTCAATTTGTCAGCTTCCCTGTGTTTGTTTCTGTGTATTAGGTAGAGCTGCTTTGACTCCCTATCTTGGCACACCTGTTAAGTTGTGTGGGGTGGAGCCTGAGATATTCATCAGGACATGATGAATGGCGACTCAGTTCACTACTTTGTAACTCTGTGTCGGGGGAGGGCTCAGAGAGAGGACAATGCTGCTGCCTGGCTTCTGGAGGTTTTCCTAGCACTTGTCTCATTTCCAGGCACTTCACTCATTTCTGTATGAAACTGGTGCCCTTCTAAGTGGGTATTTTGCATTATTCTAAGTCCGTGAGGAATCTTTAAATGGACTCTCTTGAGAAATGGGCAATTTTTTCCGCCACTCCACAATTTCTTTCCCTACTCCAAACTCCATTGTTTTTTACAGCCAGAAGTTATGGGGCTTTATCTTCCAGGTGCTGGAACCAGAGGTTGTGCTATCTAGTCTGGGTCTGTAATTGCTCATTCTCAAGGTATGCCTCCCAATTTTTTTTTTAAAGATTTTATTTCATTATTTTTTAGAAAGATGGGAAGGGAGAGAGACATCAATGTATGGTTGCGTTTCACCTGCCTCCAGCCACAGACCTGACTGGAGACCTGGTTTGCAACCTGGTTATTTACCCTGGCTGGGGAATCGAACCTGCAACCTTTGGGTTCGTAGGCCGGCACCTTATCCACTGTGCTACCAGCCAGATCCAATTTTTTTTTTTAATGGTGAATCTCTTCATTTTTATTTTTAATTTTTATTATTATTTTAAAAAAATTTAAATATGTTTATTCATTATTTTTAGAGAGAAGGGCAGGTAGAGAGGAAGAAAGGGAGAGAAACATCAATGTATAGTTGCCTTTCACCTGCCTCCAGCTGGGGATCTGGCTGGAGACCTGGTTTGCAACCTGGTTATGTGTCCTGACTGAGAATCGAACCAGCAACCCTTGGGTTAGCAGGCTGGTGCCAATCAACTTTTTTCCACCACATGTCGATTTGGGATCACTCATTCTGCCATTGCCTCTCTGCATCTCCTGGCCTCTCCACCCTGAAGCTGTGTCTGAGCCTACCCATCTTGATGAATGTGGCTTCTTTAAAGCCTTGGTTGGTAGACTTCCATACAGTTCAATATTCTGGCAGTTCTGGGTGTTATTTGTTTTGAGGTTATTTGTAATTCTTGTGGTTGCACAAAGAGGGGATGCATATCTACTTATGCCTTCATCTTACCTGGAAGTTCTCAGCATTCAGGAAGATTTGATTTTATATATCATTAGCTACACATTCACTTTTACCCCATCTCTAAAAGCCTATGGGTTTATTTAACTACATGTAGAACATTTTTTTTTTTTAAGATTTAAAAGATATTATTTTTAGAAAGAGGAGAAGGAAGAGAGGCAGAGAGGGAGAGAAACATCAATGTATGGTTGCTGTTCACTTGCCTCCAGCTACAGACCTGATTGGAGACCTGGCTTGCAACCTGGTTATGTGCCCTGGCTGGGAACTGAACCAGTGACCTTTGGGTTCAAAGGCCGACGCATATCCACAGTGCCACCAGCCATGGCCAGAACAGTTTTATTAAGTGAAAATATTGACTCCTAAAGCAGTTTCATGAAATTCTAATAAAGCAATAACATAGCCACTCTCTTAGAACATACCATCATAAAGAAATAATAAAAATAGTCACACATACTCATATATTTAGAGACCTAAAAATCACATTTGAGGGAATGATGTCACCAAAGAGTAGAATAGTTTCCTATTGCCTTCACCTCAAAGAACTCTGACTTTGACAATCACTCACAGATGAGAGTGTCTCTGTGAAAGTCCAGGAGTCCCACACATGATTAGAGAAAAAAAATCAAATCTGAGACTGGGTAAATTTCATTGAGTAAGAGAAACAATTAGCTCTTTTTCTATCACTCCTTTCCCAGGGCAGCCTATCAGAGCCAAGAGAGATCTCAGCTCATGATTTCCCGGGGAGAAGGTGTAAGTGTTTGAGTGGGTGCCTGGCTTCTCCAGTTACATGTGACACTGGGAACAGCCCAGCTTTATGACTGATGTGCTTTATGACTGAAAGGAACAGAGAGGCAGGGGACCAGCACCCAGGGTTCTTGGAGAGCATCAGATGGATGCAGATCCTGCTAATGATTTCATGGACTCCATCAGGAAGCTTGCTCATGAGCCTACCAAGGCTGAATCTTGAAATAAATAGGAAATCGGAATATACAAATAATGAGAAAGGAGACTGAATCTGTACTGAAAATTCCCAAATAAAGTGAAACCCAGAACCTGGTAGTACCACCCAAACATGTAAAGAATAATTACCAATTCTTCTCAAAATCTTTCATGTATCTGAAGAGAAAGGGATACTACCAAACTGGTTTCAGATGGCCAGGATTACTCTAAGACCAAAGCTGAACAAGAATACTATGTGAAAATAAAATTATAGGCCAATATCCTTGAAAAATATAGATATAAAAAAATCCTCAAAAAATACTAGCAAACAGAATTAAACAGCACATTAATTAATGGTATATGGATCATATACCATTATCAAATTGTATTTATCCCTCAGATACAGGAATGACTACATATGCAAATTAATAAATGTGATATACCACAATATAATAAAAATGAAAATCATATGTTCATCTTAACAGATACAGAAAAGTATTTGACAGAAGTCAATACCCCTTTGCCATAAAAACTACCAATAAAGTAAATATAGAACAAAAGTATGACAAGGTATTAAAAATTATTTGTGATAAGCCCATGACTAGCATCATGCTCAATGGTGAAAAGGTAAAAGTTTTTTCTTTGAAATTGGAAATAGTACATGAGGTCTATCCCAAAAGTATTTATTGGCTGTGCAAATAGTATTTAATAGTATTGATATTGGCTTGATACTTTCAGGACAGATTTTGTACAATGCTCAGGTTGACCCTTCTTTTCAGCACAGTGCTAGAAATTCCAGCCAGAGCAATTAGACAAGGGGGCGGGGGGTTATCCAAACTAATCAGAAATGAAGAAGTAAGACTCTGCAGGCCACATGACCCATATAGAGAAAACTAAACATTGCACAAAAATCTTTTAGAACAAATCAACAAATTCAGTCAAGTTTCAGGATACCTCATTGATATACAGAAGTCAGTGGCACTTCTAAACTGTTGAAAATAGAAATTAAGAAAACAATCCCATCTACAATAGCACCAGTAACAATATAATACTTAACAGTAAATTCAGCCAAGGTAGTGAAAAACTTGTACACTGAGAACTGTAAGACATTGATGAAAAACTGCAAGAAGAGACAAACATGGAGATATTGGTGAAAAGCCATGGGAAAATAGGGAGTAGGCAGCCATCTGCAAGCCAAGAGTGGCCTCAGAAGAAACACAACATGACACCTTGATATTGGACTTCTAGCCTTCACACCTGTGAGAAACAGATGTCGTTGAAGCCTTCCAGTCTGTGTTACTTTGTCACAACAGTCTTAGCAAATTAATACAGCAACAAATGAAGACATAACCCAATTCATGCTTCTTTTCAAAATTATACGAGAAGCCATAAGAGATGCAAAAGTTACATGTTTTAGAAAGGGAAAGAAACGAGTTAGTAGTTGGTGTTGGTTCAATTGCCTTAACACACATAATAAGTAAAATCTAATGAAAACTATGGGAAAGCATTACAGCACATTGTCAGGGCCCAGGTTAGGCTACTTCAAGATACCCCACAAGGGCATTTTTGACTGTTTTGAATTAGTTGCTTGAGAACCTGCCAATGTTAAAGAGAATATTCTAACCTCCCTGTCTTTCTAAAGATGTCGTCTTTGTACTTGGAGGTACCCCATGTCATCAGAGTTGAAGAAACCAGACCAAAAAGTCTGTATAAACAAACCATGTTGCTTTCTATTGATTTTCTACTCAAGCCAAATCTTTGTTGAGATTCCTCACTAATAAAAATCCAAACCTTGCTTATATTCCTTTCTAATGAGCATTCATTTGTTTTGTTCTGTTAATTCTTTGTCTGGAAAGTATAAAGTGCAGTGGGTTTATTACTTTTCTCAGTTATCATTTGTGATTCTTCCATACATCAACATTAAATTGTATTTTTTCTTTTCTCCGGTTAATCTGATTTTGTGTCAATTTTATTACCAGTTCAGCCAAAAAGAACTTAAGGGTGGAGTGGGTGGAATTCATCCTCCTTTTTGACAGTTCCAGTGAGCCAGCCAAGAGGAATTCAGGAAGCAGGTTTTCCTGAGTTGATCATAGCTAACAGATCTGGGGACATCTGGCCAAATAACCAGCAAACAGGTGACCCCTTTCTTTCCTATCAGCCTCCCAAAATCTGTCTGTAGGGTCTGGTATATAAAGAAAATCATGAAAATTTTATTATTTATCTCTACATTTAGATTAACAGGAAAAAAAATGTCTATGAAGCATTCAGGTTTTATCCTTACCTAGAGATTTTTTTCCTCCCAGAATATTTTACTAGAAATTAAAGGCATTAATATATGTAATTGAAGTTACTAAAAAATAGAGGGCCAGCTGTATACAAGAGAAGAAAAATATGTTTTAGCTTAAAAAGGATATATAAGATAAAAATGCATTTTGTTATTGACATTGAGAGTAATTTTGTCTAAACTAGAACTTCTGGATATGAAGAACTAAATGCATATACATATACAAAAGGCTAAAAGCTGAATGGCATTATAATGGCTTTAAAAATTAAGCTCTAGTATCAATGACATACTTATTACTTATATAAAACCAATGCTTACTTTTTTCATTTGCTAAAGTCAAAGAATTTTATTACAGTTTGGTCTGCTTTTGACAATTGGTTATAAAAGGCTTTTCTTTATCTTTAAAAGTATTTTTTTTTTTTTTTTTTCAATGTATGGTTGCTTTTCACCTGCCTCCAGCCACAGACCTGACTGGAGACCTGGCTTGCAACCTTGTTATGTGCCCTGGCTGGGGAATGAAACCTGCGACCTTTGGGTTCGCAGGCCGGCGCCTTATCCACTGTGCTACCAGCCGGGGATAATTTTTGTAGAAAATAAAGATTTTTGTTTTACCAATTGCACTTCACACTATCTTCATTAGATATTAATATTTTAGAAAAGCTAAATTGACAGACATTAAGCCTTCTGTATTTGCCTAAACGTCTTTAGCTGTCACCATAAATACATAACTGTTATTTCACAGTGACCTATTTGACTTTTAAAACTTTTGATATTTCTTTACAACTTTACCCCAAATCAAATTCAAAATGAGTATTATTGACCTGAAATATCTTTGGGGTCTTCCAGAGGGCCTCTAAAACACCTAAAAAATGTTACTGTCTCAACTTATAAAAGAAAAATAGTAAACATATTAGGCTTTTTTTGTATATTAAATTATATGGAAAATTTTGTCAAATAAAGTAATACAAAGCCTTCTTTATGTTATGTCTCTATAATGAAGTAAATGCTCTGAAATTATATTAAATCCAAAAATTCTGATATATGCTAATATAAGGTTATCAGTCATAATTCTGGTTACTATCTTAAAATGTATATTACAGAAATAACCCCCTTTCCTTAATTGTATATAATCTGATTGTTAACAGACTTAACTCAGTTTTAAGCCTTTGTCACTTTGTTATTTTTTTTATTTTTTATTTTGACAGTCTTTACAAAAATGATTCATCTTCAATGACTCATAAAAAGAAATCTGAATATACATTTCTGTATATTCACATAACTTTAAGATTGTGAAATTAAACTAGGTAAAAATGTACAAAGTTTGGAAAAAACTGAGTTCATAAAACTGCTATTATTTACACAGACTCTAAATAATGCATTTGGAGTCTGTCATGCTGTTAGCATAATTTAAAATGCCCATGGATTTTTAACTTTTGCAGGTACTCCCATTGCTAATGGGCATATAATTGCCACCCTAATTCAAGCCATTTTCTCCCCTTCTAAAATTGCTTTATTCACTGTTCAGCCTGTACCAAGGAGATTGATACTAGATCTTAAGGAAATAACAGTGCTAACAAAGCTGCTAAATATGCAGTTCAAAGAGAACTCCTTATCATTTCTCTACCCAATTTTAACCTGCTTTTATATCTGACTGCTCTTTTTAACTACCAGGAAACACCCATAGTCTACAGGAAAAAAAAAAAAAAAAAGGATACAGAATCATGACAAATAATTACCAGATGGATTATATATTGGGCTAAATGGACTTCTTGTAGCTCCTTTTCTTTTGACTTTTTGGCTTGTACTTATAACTGACCAAGTTTTACATATATGATGGGAGATAGTTAAACTAAAAACACCCTCTAGTATTCACAAAATTTCTGATCATGTGTCCCCCAGTGTACTACTTGCAATCTCACCAAACTTTTGAAAGAAAGAAATATACCCCAGCAAGTTCTCCTAGGCCCACCCTGTCCCTTGAGATACTTCAAATAAATGTGATCGGCTTGCCCACAGCTTTTGGCTATTCTGTTTGGTTATTGTCTGCATGTTTAGTGGGTGGGCTATATTATCCAACAAAATGTGCTGATCCCACAAATGTGGTGTAAAAATTCACAGCAGAGATTATTCCACATTTTTGCCATTCCTTTATGGACTAAATCAGACAAAGGAACTCTTTTTATATAGGAGATAAGCAAGCTGCTTATGAAACCATGGTGTACTCATTAAAATTTCATACCTTGTACTATCCCCAATAATCAGGGCAAATGGAACATTTTTTAAAAAGATCTGTCAAGAAACTACACTTAAATGGCCAGAAGCTTCAACGTTGGTTCTTATAAAGATACAGAGTACCCCAAGTAGGAGACATATATCAACCCAATACATATTGACATCTCTAAGCCTGCCATTCCTGGATTACATATAAAGTATGGGCACTAAAGTGAACAATTTGGGACTATTAGCTAACCATATCCAGGAACTAACTAGTATAGCTAAAGTGTACCTCCAACAGATGAAGGCAGTGTAGCCTCTACCAAACTGCAAGCCTTTCTGCTCTTTTCCACCTAATCTCATCAAGATTTTTAGAAGAAAACATGTGCTATAACCACTCAAAAGGGCCATTTAAGATATTGCTAATTTACTTATACTGCCACCAAAATTAAAAAAAACAAAAAGCCCTCGATGGACCCAGACCATCACTCTAAACACAGCTGAGAGGTGGTCCACACAGGTGACCTTAAACTAAGGATTTCTAGGGCCAATTCCCAGAAGCAGGTAGCACCACAATGCGATCATTTCCCCCAAAATCATAGGTCAAGAATGTGGAGGCCCTGGCTGGTAGCACAGTGGGCAAGGCGCCGGCCTGCAAACCCAAAGGTCGCAGGTTTGATTCCCCAGCCAGGGCACATAACCAGGTTGCAAACCAGGTCTCCAGTCAGGTCTGTGTCTGTAGGCAAGTGAAAAGCAACCATATATTGACATCTCTCTCCCTCTCTGCCTCTCTCCCTTCCCCTCTTTCTAAAAATAATGAAATAAAATCTTAAAAAAAAAAGAATGTGGAATAATCTCAGCTATTAATTAATTTGCCATAGTTGTACATCAGCATATCTAGTCAGATAGCATTCAGCCCACCCACTAAAGATTTAGACAATAGCCAAAGAGTAAGACTAACTTACAGCCAGAGGAAAGTCTGTGAAGTCCATGTGGCGTGCCTCAATGGGCCTGTGGGCTTAGAAGGACTTCCCTGAGTCCATTAATTATATATGGAAACATTTTCCCTAATTTATCAACCAGTTATTAGAAGGATGACTGGAGATTGCTGGTCTCTCTCTACCCTACTTTCCCTCTGTAAATTTCTGCTATGCTCTTTTTTTCAACCTGAGTATTGCTCTAAGGAACCCTCTTTTTTTTAGCAGGTTGGGGGCAGACCTAATGCCCTCTTAGGTCAATTTACCAAACGCTGGCTCTGTAACTAAGCAAGCTTTTTGTTGGTTTTAAGTGCAAAAGAAACTAAAGTAGTCTTCATTGCTGATGATGTGAACACCTGGTGGACTAGGTACAGAAAATAAGTGAATGATAGGTTATAATATCCCTGGCAAGACAAATGCCACTCTATCTCTTGTTCCAGTGAGTTCTGGGCCTGCAGAAAACTGTACAGAAGCTCAATGACTGTTCCTTACTCAGATATGACAGGTAAAAATTTCTCCCTTTGCATTCAAAACAGATATAACACAGGACTTTACCAGGACAATATTTCAATCAAACTCTATGGTTTGATTCCCCAGGTGGCACCTTCAGACCTCCTAAAAGGATTAAAAATGACTCTAGCATAGCCCTTTTTTGACATAAACACCTGACAAATTACGAAATATTTTGGATGGATTAAAAGCCATAATATTGTATAAACTGTAACTAAAAATAAGAAAAAAAAAGATTTTTATAAAAATGGAAAATATCTATTGAAATAAAGAATTAATACTTTCATCAAGAAGATATTTTATTGGACTGATCTATTCCCAAGGGCTGAGAGACAGGTTTAATGGGGTATGAGGAATGCACTCTGATTCTTTTGTTTACTTATCCTCATCTAATCTGCGTTCCTTTTCCTCCTTGCAGATTTCTTACCATTCAGCTTCTAACTTGGTTTCTCTCTCTTTCTGCAGCTGCCTGCTCAGCTTTTAATATGTGAAACTTCATGGAAGTTTCAGAAGAGAGAACTGTCAAGCTCAGAGCAGTCTACTCCAAGATATCCCACAATAGCATATTGATTACTTCAATTAAAGTCACTTAAAAAACTGCCAGTGCAAAAAGAATGCTCTGACTTCTCTGTCCACCAAGAAGCAGGAGATAAATCTCCCATGTGAAAGGTGTCCTCTTTGTACTTGGAGATGCCTCCTTATCACCGGATTTAAAGAAACCCAAGTTGAAAAGTTTGTATAAGCACCCCTGGTGCTTTCTATTAATTTACTACCCAAGCCCAAACTTTGTTTTGATTCCTCATTAATGAATACTCAAATTTTGCTTAGATTTTTTCTAAGGAGCACCACCTTCTTTTGCCCTGTGAATTTTTTCACAAATTAATTTTTTTATATTCCTAACAAGTATAAAGTGCTGTTTGGTTTAATTTCTCTTGGCATCATTTATAATGCCTTTGTGTGCACATATTAAATTTTTTTCTGTTAACCTGTTTTTGTGTCATTTTTATTATTAGTTTAGCCAAAGACTTTAAGAAGAATAAAGGGCAGGAATATCTCCCTCTCCAACATTTTGTCCCAAGACTATTAATCTTTGATACAAATACTAGAGTACAAGCAATACAAAAAATAATTCGTTAATATTAAAAAACTACTTTTTAAAATTAATGTATTGTTGTTCTATTACAGTTGCATATTTATAACCTACCTGAAATTCAGTTTTTCCCCCATTTCTCTCCCCTGCTCCACTCACCCCATTTCCTCTCCCACAGTCAATCCTCAGCCTGTTGTCCATGTCCATGGTCATTTATACTAGTTGCTTGACTAAATAAAAAACTACTTTCTAAAGTAAACTGTTTAAGAGATTAACATTTCAGTCAAAAGCTAAATAATTTTTCATTTGCATATTATCTCTAATAGTGGGACTTTAGAGTATTATAATTATGTGTTGAAGCTGCCATACACTTGTCAAAAATTAGATTCTCCCATTGCATTTTGTACATTAGGGTTAAACAAGAACACAAAATGTTTAATTCATTTGCTTACAGTGTTAAAGACTTTCAATTATTATCTTGTTAAAATAAATAATTTTTTGAAACCTTTTTACTTTATTTTTCATGTTATTTCATTTCACTGAGGTTTCATAAGTCTTGTTGCTGATCCAATTATGAATGGGCAATAGGGATTGTTCTGTTACTAACATTTGACCTTTCTGACCTCCTCTCTGTCTTGTAGACTACTGAAGATGGTGGAATAAATGAATTCATCCCTTCCACAATCTACTGGCATAAGTAAATATTCCTATAAAGAGATTGTCACCACTTCAAAAATGGGTTTAACTATCAATTCTGTTGTTAAACCTACAGCAGAAAGAGTTAATCAGCTGTAATGGGACATATCAGATTATTTTATTTAATTAAACTATGAAGAACCAAGTAGTACATTAATTCAATTTTAGCATACTATTAGTAGATTGTTTGCTGTAATTTTTTACTCATATCCGATATATAGATATTGTTATTTCTGTTCAAAACATATGTGGTGATGTTCTAGTTATTTTTATTTTCAGAGAACAGGAGCATCTGGCAATCCAAAGGAGGTAAAGAATCCTCAAGAGAGCAACTGAGTGTTCTTTGCGGGGTAGGCAATACTCAGTTCCTGTAGCAACAAGCATTTCTAAATGCTTAAAGCTCTTCTCTTGGGAACTGTGTCAAGTTGTCAGTTGCAACAATTACATTAGACAAAAAGAATGAAAAGGAGAGAAGCAGAACTCATCTGTAAACATAATAGAAAAGAGTTAAAGTAAAAAACCAAGAAGTTGTCTCTTGGAAATGCTTTAGATTTTTATTTAATTAATTAAGTTATATATATTTTCAATGTATGGTTGCCTTTCACCTGCCTCTAGCTACAGACCTGGTTGGAGACCTGGCTTGCAATCTGGTTATGTGTCCTGGCTAGGAATTGAGCAAGCAACCTTTGGGTTTGCAGGCTGGCACCTTATCTGTTGAGTCACCAGCCAGGGCATGCTTTAGATTTTTTTTTTTTTTTTAAATGTATGGAATGAACACCAGCCTGCAAAACCAAGTGTTACTGGTTTGATTCCCACTCAGGGCACATACCCAGGTTGCAAGACAGGTTTTTAGTCTGGTCCCCAGTCTGGTCCCCAGTTGGAAGCATGTGAAAGCCAACCATTCATTGATGTTTCTCTTCCTTTCTTCCTCCACTCCTTCCCTTTTCTCTAAAAAATAATGAATAAAATCTTTTAAAAACTTTAAAGTATGCCATTATGAAAAGAAATAAAATAAATAAAAAATGTTCCTATACTAAGTAAAGGATAGGTATAAGACATCATAGTTGATGAAAATAAAGTGGAGTAACATTTAAAAAATCATACAAATCAACACTTCCAGGATATGAATTTATAAACTTAAAAGTTTAACTTAGAAATAATGAAGTTAAAAAATTAATGAGAAATATTGATATGACTGATATAGACATCTCCAAATAAACAAAGATAAATGCAAGTGAGAAGATGGGAGGAAATAATATCAATAAAAGAAGAAAAATGTAAACATACATATAATGTAGTGATATTCAACAAAATTAAAGTTTGATTATTTTCAGAAGTTTGCTTAGTAAGGTAGAAAATTGTTTCATGAACATGGAGATGTTAAAGTATAATTTTTAAAAAGCTAACCCATTACAAATATAAAATGAACACAGGCCCTGGCTGATGGCACAGTGGATAACGCACCAGCCTGCGAACCCAAAAGTCACTGGTTCAATTCCCAGACAGGGCACATAACCAGGTTGCAAGCCAAGTCTCCAGCCAGGTCCTTAGCTGGAGGCAGCTGACATTGGTGTTTCTCTCCCTCTCTGCCTCTCTCCCTTCCCTTCTCTCTAAAAATAAGGAATAAAATCTTTTAAAAACATGAATACATGTAAAATATTTTACACAAATCACTAACGAAAAACAAAATCACTAAGATGCTGAAACTTTCCAAAGCATACTTGAGGAGCTGTGTATGTATAGATAATTTAATAAAAGGATTTCAGTATAAGATTTCCAGTAATTGTCTCATAGGACATACACTGTACACTTTATATTTCCCACAAGACAGGAATTCTTTGTATTTCTACAAAATAGAAATTTACAAGGTAGATTCTGACTCTAGAGAATTGCAAAATAGTGCATTCAATACACAATCCATAAAAGGTGCAAGCCTAACAACTGACATGTTTCCATGTCATAAAATTTTCCAACAAAGGTAGAAAATAACTATAGATAGAGCCTATAACATAATTCAATAAATGATTGAAAAATTAAGTATGAATTATGTATATATTTTAGTATATATTAGAAAATGTTATCAAAACTGAGTTAAGACAATTAGTTAACTTTTAACAACTACATATATTCAAATATATTTGCAATGTCAGGTAAAATTTTTTATCTGGAAACTCCTTCCTTAAACTATCCTTGGAAAATTTATTTGCCTCTAAATATACAGAACTCAGACTGATGACCTAGAAAACTATTTCATATATGCACAAGAAAGTATATATAACTACATTCATTGCAACATTATTGGCTTTAAAGCAAACAAATGGAGAGAAATTAAATGGCCTTGGCAGAAGAATAGATAGTTCATGGTGTTGTCACAAATGAATAACAACTACATATGTAAAAATAGAAGTACTAAAAACAAAATACTTAATTTCTAAAAGGCTGCAAGGTAGTAAGAGTCTCATGGTAGTATTCAAATAAGTTGTTTAATATGCATAAAAATTCACTTACAGATTCATGAATATTTGATAAATATATGAAAATACATACAAATGGTTGACCTCAGCCATATCTATGATCTATGTTGTTTTCATTTAAAAAAGTTTTCATAAATATACACATATAGAATCTTGAGGTTTAATAGAATTCAATTCTGAGAACATGAATGTGTCATATTATTCTTTATTCCCATTTGCTAAAAAAAATTAAAATCACAAATAGGAAATAAATAGTCATACAGGATTTCTGGGTGAGAAAAACTGATGTAGAAAAATACATACCACAGTATAAAAATCTAAATTATAAGTAGAAAAATTTTGTGGTAAAAGGCTGATTTGGGTTGCAAAATAATTAATCTGAAGTTATGATGTAATATGGATAAATCAGAAAATCAGGCAGAGTGTCCTGGTTAAAATTAGGTAGAGAAACCTAAAAAAAGATTTTAAATTAATTTATCTCAATTTTCTTGCCTGTAAAAGAGAATTAAATAGGTCTTGCCCATGCAGGTTTTATATGGTTTATATGTGATTAGAAAAGGATTATCATTTGCAAAAATTTTAATGTGGTTACATACATTATTGGAATCTTATAACTTAAAGCTTATAGCTTAAAACACTTGGTTGATTACCTATAAATTATCTCCATTGTGAGACTTTCTGTTTATCTATATCTATCTATACCATACAAATATATTTATACATACACCTGTATATTTTACCTTCATTTTTATTTGAGATGGATTTAATACAATAACTGCCATTTGTTTAACTTAAACTGTCTGGTTTGTTTAAATATTTTACACACTGTTCATTATCTTCAAAATTTACATTTTGCCAACTTATAACATTTAAATAAAATTTCTTCATAAATATCTATGTAAGTTAAAATTAAATTAAATCTTACCCGCTTTAGCTTGTGGCTGTTAAATTATGCATACACAGTACATATGCACTTATTACATTGTGTAAACATGATCTGAAATGGGTTCTGAAGTGTCTCTAGATCTGACTAAGAGTGGAATCCATGGAATGCAAAGCCACATCATATATAATAACACATATATTCAGACCAGAGAAATCTTTGTAAAAGAAACCATTCTAGTTTAAAATAAGGAAAAAGGAATAGCAGGCACATGATTTTCTATATATTTTTTTATATTTTTAAAAGATAAGACATTTCTTTATCAGGAAAATTGGAAGACTAATACAGTTTTAAAAATCTTTACATTGTGATTTTCAAATAAACTCAATCCTCTGCCAGTTTTACAGCCTCGTTTTCAACAACTTCTGACAAATTCCTAAGTGCTGTTTTCATTTTGAATTGTGGTTAATTGTTAACAACAAAAAAACAACAGCAAGGGATTTGGTTAAAACAGGTATGACAATTTCTTGCTCACTTAAATGTTCAATTCCAAATTACTGAAATTATAGCCCTTTGCTGCAAATGAGATCATTCCATTTTCACCTTCATTAAAACTTCTCATTTTCAAAAAAAAAAAAATTAGTTCTTTTATTTCCCAATATCCCAGTTATATCACAGTTTTTGTTAAAGCACCAAATCTCTTTAAAAGGTTCTTTATTGACTCCTCTTACATCATCCACTGTTTTCTTTCTATCTTCTTGACCTTATATTTAGCCTCACTAACCAATGTTTGCATTCCCTTCCCATAAATGTTATTTAGGTGCTCAATAAGTGTTTCTCCAATAAATATATTTAAAATAATAAGGTGCCGGCCTTCGAACCCAAAGGTCACAGGTTCAATTCCCCAGCCAGGGCACATAACGAGGTTGCAAACCAGGTCTCCAGTCAGGTCTGTGGCTGGAGGCAGGTGAAAGGCAACCAACCATACATTGATGTGTCTCTCTCCCTCTCTGCCTCTCTCCCTTCCCCTCTTTCTGAAAATAATAATTAAAAAAATAAAATCTTAAAAAAAAAAAAAATATATATATATATATATATTTAAAATAAAAATACCAAATGCTAACTAAATCATCTTATTCCCAAAGAAGACATATACATGTCCAACAGACATATGAAAGGATGTTCAACATCACTAATTCAATAGGGATATATCACCTCCTTTCATATTTTATACCCGCTTTTCTTCTGTTTAGTGTCATTAATAGTATATCAATTTGCCCAAAATGTAGCAAATGCTTATTGAACTTTTGTCATGGAATTATTCTGCTATACACAAAGCAAAAGAAATGTGATTATTGCTTTGTATAAGTCATGTGTCAGAATAGTAAATATAACTAACCACTATATATTCTAATAAAAAAAGTTAGGCATATTCACAAATATGTATTTTTTTAACAGATTGGTATAGTCCTTGTTCTTCCCCTTTCCTTCAACTTTGTAAAAGAAACCATGTCATTTACATGAGAATGTTAATAAAGAACATGTTGTCAAAAAAGTATGGGTACTTACATATTAGTACTTTATGTTTTAATTCTTTTATAAAACCATTCCTTTATTCAGGCAACAAAAATATATGTGTGGCATGAATAGCCTTGTATCACATGTCAGATCAACTCACAAATATTTTGAACCTGGAGTAATAACTGGCAAGGTACACATCATATAAAAATTCATCACTGAAAACTACAATATTCCCAAAGTACAATAAAATTCAGTTATGCCTCGATTAATTACTATAATCCTTCAACTAATTAGAAAATTATCATCAAATTTCAAGGAAAATAAGACTTGTAGAAAATCTGAAGATTTTGTTTTGCTTTTAACATTCTACATCTTGTTTTTCCTTCAAATTGTTTTATGTTTACATCTCTCACCATTTAAAATGAGCTTAAATGTGATCTAGATTATTATTCACTCCATTTAATTGAATATCACTTGAATGCAATGCTTCCTACTTTCCAATTTCTTCACACTTGATGATGGATTGCTAAGGACACTATGTAAATGTGAACTCATTTCCTCAAATTTTGTAATTTCCTTTCAGGGAGCTATTAAAGGTGTGAAAATTTCATCTTAAAAGATAAATATGTAGAAAGTATAGAGCAACTTGAAATGGCATTCTAAGAAGGTTCTAGATCTCTGTTCTCTATCTTGTCATAAAACCTCCTTATTAATCCTTTACTCAAAGATTTTTTCTACTAAATGTGTCAGCTCTAGTAAGCAATGTGTTATGTGTTAACATACGAATGAGAACATTTAATTTTTCAAATTATTTGCACATAGATATAATACATATTTAATATATTTATTATCATCATGAAAACATGAAAACAGGGGTTTTCCCACAGATAATCCCACAGTCCAGGGTTTGGGGAATGGGGGGGGGGGAAGGACATGATACAGCTTTTAAAATACTTTGCATATCTTTGGCAAGATGGAAACTAGATAATAGCTGTGCTGCAGCCCGGGGCAAAACATACTGACTTTCAGGGTTTAAAGAAAAGGTGGGCAGTCTTGTGACAGGGGCATTTGGAGAAGCAGGAGGAGGGTGCCCTGGTGTAGGAGCAGGCTGTAGCAGTCACGTGAGACGCAGTCAGGGTCCAGCCAGGCCGCCTGGGCTACTAAGAAAGCAGGCGTGCGAAGGCTGTGACCCTGCCCGCTCCGGCTGACTCAGAAGCCACCAGGGATGCTTCCCTGCAGACCCAAACTTTATCTGGACTCCTGGAACTCAGGACATGTGGAGAGGATGCTCTCAAGACTTGTGCCTTCCCTGGACTTCACCATGATCCAGTGTAACTGGATCCAGTGGCACATGCTTTTCTGGATTATTATTCAGAAGCTGATGACAATGTATCCCAGATCCTAAAGGAGAGAGCTGACAGGTAAAAGACGGGAGATTATAGGCTTTGTTTTATAGCCTTTTGAGAGCAAGGGAAGTGCTGAGTCTGGTGGGAGAACAGGACTCCGAGCAGGAGTGCTCTCAGGTCCCCCTCCCAGGGTGGACTATTGTAAATAAAGACCTGTTTCTCTCAATGCTAATTGTTGGGTTATACATGGAGGCACCACCTGAATAAACACCGATTTGCTTGACAACAATCAAATAATTACCTTCTATTGCTCTAGCCAGGTGGTTCATTTGGTTGGAATGTCATCTTATACATCAAAAAGATGCAGTTTCAATCCCCAGTCAGGGCACAGAGTTAGGTTGCGGATTCAATCCTTTGCTGGGGTACATGCAGGGGATAACTAATTGATGTCTGTCTGTTTCTCTCTCTCTGTCTTTCCTTTCATCTCACTTTAAAAAGTCAATAATCAAGCCCTGGCTGGTAGCACAGTGGATAAGGCGCTGGCCTGCAAACGCAAAGGTCACTGGTTCATTCCCCAGCCAGGGCACATAACCAGGTCGCAATCCAGGTCTTCAGCCAAGTTCGTAGCTGGAGGCAGGTGAAAGGCAACCATACATTGATGTCTCTCTCCCTCTATGCCTCTCACCCTTCCTCTCTGGAAATAATAAGTAACATCTTTTTAAAAATTTTAAAAAATTAAAAATAAAAAGTGAATAAACATCTTGGGTGAAGATTTATAAAACAATTGCCTTCCATTTATTTCACTTAATTTTACATTGTAAGAATTTTCATATAATTCTGACTCCTTCCTATAAAGGAAGAATAACATGTCCCTCTGGGCCTTTGACACAATTTCCCAAATACCTCTCATAATTTGTGTGTAAATTAAATAAAAATAGCTGGGGGCTTTTGTCAGGATGGCAGTTCAGGTAAACCCAGTACTCTGACCTTTCACAACTGCATCAAAATGCAATTAAATTATAGAATAACCATCATTAAAAATATCTGAGCCCTGGCTAGTGTGGCTCAGTAGATAGGCACCAGCCTGAGAACCCAAAGATTGCTGGTTCGATTCCCAGCCAGGGCACATGACCAGGTTGCAAGCCAGGTCTCCAGCCAGGTCTCCTGCCAGATCCTTAGCTGGAGGCAGGTAAAAGGCAACCATACATTGATGTCCCTCTCCCTTTCTTCCTCCCTCCCTGCCCTTGTCTCTGGAAATAATGAATAAAATCTTTTCTAAAAAATCTGAAATCTAGCTGAATAGAAGTCCTGTAGCTAAGATATAAAGAAAAAGCCACACTGAGACAGGTAGATGGGGAGGAGATACGGGAAGGCTGGTTCTACACCCGCGTGTGGCAGATACAATTGGAAGGGTCATCTTAGCTGCAGAGGTTACCCCTGAGGAGCAAGGTGGTCCCAGACCTGCACCAGAGCCACCAGCTCAGGGTTCTAGTGCCAGTAAGAGCAACCTTCATAGCTTCTGGCTGCAAAAACCAGTGAGATGTGAGGCTAAGTGAGATGGAAGCTTCTAGAGTCCAGGAACATAGTTGGACTCACTAACACCGAGTTCCTGTGTTCAGGCAGTAGCTCTAAAAATGCCAGGAACATATGGGGAGAAAGTGAACCATCTGGTATCAGGACAAGGGCTGGAGGGGAGCTTTCTTCAGACAGCAGGGCTGAGCCTTCTCCACAGACTGGACAGAACGGCACCACACCATATGTGAGTCACCATTAACCTAGCTAACACACTGCGTTCTGCCCTGCTGACTTCCAGACACCATGCCCTACCAAGCTTGGAGATCCACCCATGCTGTTTCCGGTGGCTTTTCCTTACTCATGCTGCAGACTTTCTTCAAATCTCTAAAGCATGCAGTATATGTCCTCTGTATAACCCATACCTCTGGCTAAGTGGCCCCAGGCCCAGCACTAGTGACAGCTAACCATGGTTTGCAGGTTGGCCCCTCCAGGGCACCTCCAAGCCCAGCACAGGTAGCAACCATCTTTAATTGCTCTGTAGTTTATGCTGAGTCACCCCAGGCAGGGCACGGACGTTCTGGGAGGTCTCAGAGCCAGTGTACCCAGTGGACAGCTTCAGACTATGACTGATTGCAACCCTATCACCTCCATGAGCCACACACTCAAGGGGAAAAGTCAACTGGTAGTAAAGACCCACAGAAGCAACACTTCCACATCAATTCCTCTGCTATAGTTGCAGCTGGTCCTTGCAACCAACTGGCCAATGGGTCAGTCCCTCCTAGTGATAAGCCAACAGCCATCATAGCTCAGCTACAGTAGTATAGTGCACACAGCCCCCAAAAGAGGATGCCTGGAGCACCCAGCAAGGGTGACCAGGGAGGATGAACCACTGGGCCCTATAGGACAACTACCACACAAGGCTACTCTACCAGGTCCAGGAGATGTAACTATAAAGAATATAGTCAATTATATTCTAATAACTGTACATGGTTTCAGATGGGTAAGAGATTTATTAGGATGATCAAATAGTAAATTATATAATGTTTAATCACTAGGGTTTATACCTGAAATTCATATAAGGCTGTCAGCTGATTTCTCAGCAGAAACATTGTAGGCCAGAAGGAATTAACAAATATTCAAAGGGTGAAAAGCAAGAACCTACAACCAAGATTGCTTCACCGAACAAGACTAGAATTTAGATTAAAGAACAGATAAAGGACTTCCTAAGAAGAAAAATTGAAAGGAGTTCATCATCACTAAACCAGTATTATAAAACATGCTAAAGGGTCATCTGAAAGAAGAAGAATTAAAAAAGATAAAACATGAAAAATAAAATGTCAATAAATATATAGCTATTAACAATTACTTTAAATGCAAATAGATTAGATGCACCAATCAAAAGACATTCAGTGACTGAATGGATAACAAAACAAGACCCTTGTATGTGCTGTCTACAAGAGACTCACTTCAAATCAGAAGATAACATAAACTGAATATAAAGGGATTGGAAAAGATATTTCATGAAAATGGAAACAAAACAAAGCAAGCTGGGGTACCAATACCTATACACACACACAAAAAATAAGACTTTAAAATAAATGTTTTAACAAGAAACAAAGAAGGACCCAGAAACTCCATTTCTGAGTATTTATCTAAAACCCAAGACACTAAATCAGGGAGACATGTGCATTCATTGTTTATTGCAGCATTGTTTTCAATGTCTGGTATGTGGAAGCAGCTTAGATGTGCATCTGCAGATGGGTGGATAAAGAAGAGACATTGCATGTAGACAATGAAATATGATTTGGCCATGGAACTGAATTTAAGAGTCTTGGCATCTGCGGTAGTGAGGATGGAGCTAGAGGGTGTTGTGCTGGGTAAAGTGGGAGAAAGACAAATGCCAGATGATTTCATTTATATGTGGAATCTAAAAGACAAAATAAAACAAGCAGAAGCAGACGCATAGATACAGAGAATATTTTGATGGTTCCAGAAAGGGAAGGGGTTGAGGGATGGGTAAAAAAGGCGAAGGGATTGAAAGTACCAATTGGTAGTTACAGAATATTGATGGGGATGTAAAATGCAGCATAGGGATTATAGTCAGTACTATTCTAATAACTACATATGATGTATATGGGTCCTAGATTGATAGGGGTGATCAACTTTATAAGTTACATAAATGTTTTATTACAGGGTCATACATCTAAAACATATAATATTGTAGGTCAATAGTAATTTAAAAAGTAACTGGCATTCACAATTCATTGCCATTTTTCTTTTCTTGCTCTTGGAAGAGATTTATTCATGAGAAACAGGAGTCCTGTTTCTCCAGTGTTTTATGCTGTTCAAGGCCTAACACTTTTGGAAAGTGTGTCCCAATGTGCTGCAATCTCAACACTGTCATCTAAATCTACTCAACTTGGGGGCTTACAAAGCAAGTTGTTTCTCACATTAAACACCATCCTTTATTAATAATTTATTTCTTGTGAAGTAAGTTTCCACTTCGGGGTGAGGAGATAGGTGTGTGTGTGTGTGCACGTGTGCGTGCACACACCACACAACCTTATTATTATTTTTTTTTTTTGTAAATATACATTAATTCTTAGTTGTAAAAGTTTTGTTTGCTGGTTGAATTTTGTTGCAGTCTTTGATATTAAGATGGCTTTCTAATTTTCTCCTTTAGATACAGTGTAATGGTAAACTAATATTAATATGTTTGTTAATATTAAACCATTCTTGAATTCCTGAAGGAAAATCCTTGATTTTGACATGTTACTTTTTACTGGGATTTCAGGAGGTTTCTTAATATTTTGTTAAAAGTTACTGAACTATAATATGCATATATAAAAAGGCATTATCAAACTTGTACCAGATTGATGATGAATGTATAAAAACAGTAAACACAATGTACCAGAAACCAGATGCATAAAAAGAACATTATTTCATGATAGTCTACTCTGTGCTTCCTTTATCTCTTCACCTATCTTAACCCTAGGATGTTTAATATCCTTGCTTGTAATAACAGATTGGTTTTACCTATCTTGGTACTTTATATAAATACAAATACAGAGTAACACTTATTTTTTACTCCTTTAACTGAATATTACATATGTAAAATCCACCCATGTTGTTGCATGAAGTTTTAATAAATTATATCAGCACTATATAGTACGCCACTACATAAATTTTCTACAAAATATTAGTCCATTCCATTAATTTGTAGAAACTTTAATAGTTTCCTGTTTTGGATGGTATTTGAAAGAGGACTACAGAGAGACAGAGAGAGAGAGACAGAGAGAGAGAGAGAGAGCGAGAGAGACAGAGACAGAGAGACAAAGAGAGAGAGAGAGAGAGAGAGAGAGAGAGAGAGAGAGAGAGAGAAGCTGACTAACAAGCATTCTAGCAAAAGATTGAGTGAACATACAACATTTCTGTTGAATGTGTACCTTAAACTGGAACTTCTGGACAATAAGTGGTGTCTCTTTAGCTTGAATAATTAATACCTAAAAGTTTTATAAAGTATTTGTACCAATTTGTAGTCTAATCACAATGTCATAGTACCAGCTACCTGTCAAATCTATAATTTTCTTTGTTTTCTGGGCTATTCTAAAAGGCATCAAATCTTTGTTTTATCTAACTTCCCATTGAAGAATGAAAGAGTGCTTTTTTTTTTTTGTAGTCATTTGTATGTTCTTTTTTGAAATAATGAAGTACTTTGCTAATTATTCTCTTACTTTTCCCATATTTTTCTTATTAATATGTAGACATTTTGTTATATATTCTACATGAAAGCCATTTGTTGGACAGATGTAGAACTTCCATAAATCTGATGATTACTTTTTACTTTCCTTTGATGATTTTTGATAGATAGAACACATTTTTACATAGCACTTTATCTTCTTTATAGTTAAATAGGTTTTAACTATAAATAGATTTTATTATTCCAATAGTAATAGTAAGAAAATGTAAAAAAATAGCCTCTTCAATAAATGGTGTTTAGAGAATGTGACTGGTTCTTGCAAACAAATGAAACTAGACCACCAACATTTGGAATTTATGTGTCTTCTCGATGAATTAGCCTTTTTATTATTATGTAATGCCCTTAATAGTCATGGTAATTTTAATTTTCATTGAATTGAAGTCTATTTTTCCTTTTTTTTTCCAAAGCACTCAATTTATAATCTTTAATTGGATAAAACTTTTCTTTTTCTTTTTTTCTTTTTAAAGATTTTTTATTTCATTATTTTTAGAAAGAGGGGAAGGGAGAGAGGCAGAGAGGAAGAGAAACATCAATGTATGGTTGTGTTTCACCTGCCTCCAGCCACAGACCTGACTGGAGACCTGGTTTGCAACCTGGTTATGTGCCCTGGCTGGGGAATCGAACCTGCGACCTTTGGGTTCGCAGGCTGGCGCCTTAACCACTGTGCTACCAGCCAGGGCTTATTTTTCTTATATAGCCACTTCAGCTTTCTTTTCATTAGTATCTCCATGGTACTTCTTTTCCTTCATTTAACTTACAGAATCAATATATTGATTTTTAAAGTAAATTTGTTTTGTAAGCATATATTTGGGTCATTGTTTTTTGTTTACAAACACTAAGAACAATATTAAACAGGTTACTTTCATTGATGAAACATATATTTTTAAATATTTAATTTATTATTTTTAGAGAGAGGGAAAGGGAGAGAGGCAGAGAGACATCAATGTATGGTTGCCTTTCACTTGCCTCCAGCTACAGAACTGGCTGGAGACCTGGCTTGCAACCTGGTTATGTGCCCTGGCTGAGAATTGAACCAGTGACCTTTGGGTTCGAAGGCTGGCCCCTTATCCACTGTGCCACCAGCCAGGGTTGAAACATATTTTTAAAAGCTCAAAAAGAAAACAGTCTATTACCCATGTATTTACCTTTTTTCTATTTCTTCATTCTGTTTTTAGCTTCCCCTTATCTTTTCCTTTCTGTTTGAAGGATTTCCTTTACCAATTAAAATAAAGCATGTATGCTAATGACAAATTCATCCAGTTTTCTTTTATATCATCTTTATCCCGGATGGATATTTTCACTAGATACAGATTTTTAGTTTTCATTTCTTTCAACACTTGAAAAATGTTATGCACTTTTTTTCTGTACTCTGTGATTTCTGAGTAGAAATTTGCTGTCATTCTAATGACTTTTCCCCCTATAGTTAATAATTATTTTTCTCTGGATGCTTTCAATAATTTTTCCTCTAATTTAGTCTTTAAAATTTTGATTATAATGTTTTTTAGTATGTATTTCTTTAGATTGATCCTGTTAGGAGTCTTCACTATCTTGAATTTGTAAACTCATGTCTTCTGCCAAATTTGGTAAACTTTTAGCTATTATTTCTTTGAATGCTTTTTTAGAACCACTCTCTTTTTCTGCTCCTGGGACACAAATGGCACAAAAAATAAATTCATTATTAATGTCCCACAAGTTTCTGAGTCTGTGTTCATTTTTTAATATATTTTATTTTCAAAATGGATAATGTATATTTATTTATTTATTATCAAGTACTCTTGATTACATTTCTCCTGTTATCTACTTTCTAATATTCAGCTGATTCAGTGTTTTCTTATTTAAGTTAATGTATTTTTCAGTTTTGAAATTTTTATTTGTTGCTTTCTTTATATCTCCTTTTTCTTGCTTGGTAATTTTTAAAAGAGCTTTTGTAACTCTTTCTGAGAGTATATTTATGACAACTGTCTTAAAATCTGTATTAAAAAATTCTAACATCTGTGCCACATCAGTCCTGGCATCTGTTAACTGTCATTTCTCATCTGAGCTATGATTTTCTGGTTATTGGTATGATGAATAATTTTCAATTCTGTGCTGGAAATTTTAGGTATTGTTACAACCCCCTTGTTCTGTTTAAATCTTCTATTTTAGCAGGCAGTGAATCTGTTTAGGTTCAGAAAGCATGTCAATACGATTTCGTAATAAATAACTCTGAAAAAATCCAGTGTAGAAGGAATGTGCCTCAAGTTAATGAAGACCATATATGGTAAGCCCACGACAGCATACTAAATGGTCAAAAACTTAAAAGCTACTGCACAGCAAAGGTAACAAAAGAATGAAACGGCAACCTATGGAATGGGGGAAAATGTTTGCTAATTATAATCTGATAAGGGGTTAGTATCCAAGATATTTAAAGAAATGTTGCACCTTAATAACACATAAATCATCTGAGTTTCAAAATGGTAAAATATCTGAATAGACATGTGTCCTAAGTTTATACTGACTCTTGAATTCTCCAAGGACTTGCTTGGATCGATAGGCTAATACCAAATACATTGCAAGAAGAGCCTTGAAAAATGCACATGCTTTAGGGCTTGCCCTCTGCCTGCTCCTGAAAACACTGCAACTGTCCTTGTATGAATAAGCCCAGACACTCTCCTTAGGGGTAGGTACCCCAATCACCTCTGTCAACTCAGGGGACAGCCAGTAGCAAGTAACAGCGCTAAGCAACAGAAATGTGAGGGAAGCCACACTCCATCCATCAGTCCCCAAGTGTCTCACAAGCTGACTACAGATGCATCCATGAGCCCAGGTGAGATCACCAGCAGGGTTTCCCGCCTGAATCTGGTCCATGGTGCTGAACCACAGAAAACTGAGCTAGTGTATAATTTCTGCTCTCAACCAAAAGCCATGAGGACTTGTTAAATAACAAAGTAGGCTATGTAATATAGCAATATGTTATACATTATATGTATAAATATATAACCTATATAGTACTTAACATAATGCCTATAAACTAGTAACTACTCAATCTACCTTAGTTATTGCCACTGCTATTTTGTTTTTATGTCTCTATATAACAATATCTGTGGTAGTTTTTCCAACCACAAACTTTATGAAGATGGGAAGCATTTGCTAAGAAAAACATAGGTCTCATTCTTTAATGATATTTAGTTATAGGTACTAAATTATGTGCACTATGAAAGTCACCCTATAGACATCTTAATGCATGTCTATACAGTGACTGTGATTTTGTAAATGTTTATATACATCATTATATAAAAGAAAATTTTTATTCATCCCTATATATGTTGTACCAAAGAGAACTATTATCTCATGTAGCTAAGAGAAAACTTCCATGCTGCTTGAATCCTCCTCTCCATAGTCAGCATTGTCCTATTATAAAGAGATGCTTCTTTTCAAATTATCTTATTGAAATGTTCAGAAATAGTCTCTTTCTAACCCCCAGCAATATTAGGGTACTTAATATAGGAGATCACCATTTAATTAATTTACTTAAAGATTGTATTTATTAATTTTAGAGAGAGGGGAAGAGAGAGAGGCAGGGAGGGAGAGAGACAGCAATGTATGGTTGCCCTTCACCTGCCTCCAGCTACAGACTTGGCTGGAGACCTGGCTTGCAACCTGGTTATGTGCCCTGACTGGGAACTGCACCAGTGACATTTGGGTTCACAAGCTGGAGCCTTATCCACTGTGCCACCAGTCAGGGCAGAAGGTCGCCATTTTAAATCTCTATTTCTGCCTTAAGTCTAAAATGCTCATTATCAGTAGTATAATCTGAATTATATAATAGCACCTTGTCTTAATTTAACAGGTAGAGTATGGCTTTCTTTAATTAGTACTAATTTAATTAGAGGTCAAATGGAAAAAAAAATTGAATTAAATCTTTGCCAGTAATAAATTAATCATGATAGATTATGGCAAATCTAAGCTCTCCACTCAAAAGTTAAAACTGAATTTTATTTTAAAATATCAAGAGAATTGTTCATGCCACAAAGAGTAGAGTCAGTAAGTTTCAGGCAAAATATGTTTTTGTTTAAAGGTTAGAATAAAATAAAAAATGATCCTTTATGACCAACTAGTCATTGTATTTAACACATTTACTACATTTTAGTATAAATGTATTTATTTTCATAAATTATACATTTTAAGCAGTCCTTTGTACACTTTGAAACCTATTGGTAACATATTGAAGAGAAATCCAGTAATATATCATTAGAATATGGTTCATTTTGGGATAAAAATAAATATGAATATCCTTGCAAATATCACTGACTCTTTTTGGAAGAGGTTGCATTAAGAGTTTGATGGATTTTTATCAAGGAAGCTCAACTGTGCTACCTGGAACTTATCCTGTCAAATGGCTTAGAGCAAAGAATCATATTCACAAACTTACAAACTTACAGGGTACCACAAAGCAGGTAACTTAATTTGTCCCAGTTAGAGTTTAATTATAGAAATGCTACTATACTTGTTTAAAAGGAGGAAAATCTCCATATTTTAAAAATTGAATATAGAATTTTATGTTACAATGGTCAAATTATCTTACTAGAAGTCACCTCCACAAACTCCCTCAAAATATTAAATAAAGTGAGCTTGGGTTGATTATACTTTGACAGCTAGAACCAAGAGACTATATCTCGTCTTCTTGAATCATTGCAGTATAGCTAAGCTCATGCTGTCAATGGTGAAGTATTAGAAGTCATATCATGTGCTCAGTTTTAAAGAAAAATGTTCAACAAACCTCAGTACTATTGCTTTCTTTGTTTTTTATAGCATTTAGCAGAGTTTGTCATCTGGAAATGTATATTGCTGCAAAACTGGCAGAAACGTACTAAGAAAAGAGCTTAGGGGGCAGTTTAAAGCAACTTGGAATGATGCAAAGCTCAATCAAAGGAAGACACATGAGACCCCACTCATTTACTACCGTAGTCTCAACTACGTAAACTTCCCATTCACAGACAGATCCTAAGACAATGGCACATCTTATACACACACAAAGAAAGTAACATGATTAGTTCTTTCCTATGACATGTAAAGGAGAGGTTAATATAACTCAAATATACTAGGTCTGTTCAGAAAGTATCAAGCCAATGTATCAATATAATTAAAACAGTTTGCATTCAATACTTTGGAGACAGATCTTGTATATGAAATATATTTTGTTTATGTCTATATAGTTGAAAAGAGGAATGACTGAATTTACAAAAAAAAATAGATTAGCCGTATTGGAGTAAAGATACATACTATGTACAGTTTCACTGTTATTTGATGGAATTAGGGTTACTTTGTTATTGATTTATTATTGTTGTATTATAATTGCTTCAGTTTTCCCCCAGTGCTCTTCCCTGTCTCCCCTCCCCTCTCCCACGGTCAGTCCCCACCTCCTTGTCCATGTCCATGGGTCTTTTACATTCGCTCAACTAAACCCTTCCCCTTCTCTACCCACTCTCCCTGCCACTGTCCCCTCGTATTTGGTCACCATCATTCTGTTTTTTCCATGTCTTTGGTTTCATTCTGCTCGTCTGTTTGTTTTGTTCATTAGTTCCCTGTCTTAAGTGAGATCATATGGTATTTGTCTTTCACCGCCTGGCTTATTTCACTAAGCATAATTCTCTCCAGTTCCAACCATGCTATTGAAAAAGGTACGGGTTCCTTCTTTCTTTCTGCTTCGTAGTATTCCATTGTGTAAATCACTACAGTTTTTTTTGATCCATTCATCCACTGATGGGTACTTAGGCTGTTTACAGCACTTGGCTAATGTGAATAGTGCTGCTATGAACGTAGGGGTGCATAGGTCCTTCTGAATTGGTGTTTCAGGATTCTTTGGGTACAGTCCTAGTACTGGAATCACTGGGTCAAAAGGCAGTTCCATTTTTAGTTTTCTGAGGAAATGCCATACTGTTTTCTACAGTGGCTGCACCAGTCTGCATTCCCACCAGCAGTGCACTAGGGCTCCCTTTTCTCCACATCCTTGCCAGCACTTATTGTTTGTTGATTTGTTAATGATGGCCATTCTGAAAAGTGTAAGGTGGTAGAACTTATACAATTCAATACCAGGAACACAGACAACCCAATTAAAAATTGGGCAAAGGACCTAAACAGACATTTCTCCTAGGAGTACGTACAAAGGGCTCATAAGCATATGAAACAACGCTCAACATCATTAGCCATCAGAGAGGTGCAAATTAAAATCACAATGAGTATTACTTCTTAAGTAGGCACAATTCATTATTTCCTTTAATATGTTTAATATGATGTATAGAGTAGCTATTTCATGCTAAACCCCATGTAAAACACAGAAGACATGGCAATGTTGTATCCTTGCACTGCTTATGGTTCCATATAAAGCTTAAAGGAGGCTGTATTTTGTATGCCAAAAGATTGGTGATGTCTAGAATGACAGCAATATCACATTCCTAGTGTAGTAACTTTTAACTAAAAAAACAGAGGAGGAGGAAGAGAAAAAGGAGAAAAAGGTAGATCTGTATTTTAATTGGAGGTAGCAAATCACTGATAAATTTTATGATCCTTAGCTTCTTTCTATCTCTGAGGTGAAGAAAAAGCACATTGGCTCTACCTGCCCCACCTGATTACAAAAACTGGCAGAATTCATAACATGTTTAAAATCAAAATATGCTTATTTCAATAGTATGCTATTTTACAAGTGAAAAGAGATGCATGTTGGCTAGCTTGGATTCATAATTTATGTTTGATCAAAATTTTATTTTTTCCCCTTTATTAACAGTAAGAGATAGTTTCTGCTTCTGCTAATTTTTTGAAAGACTGATTTCCATATTTTATATCCCATATAGATCAAAGAGTTCATGAAAACCAAATGAGGACAATAAACAATTTTAAATGACCTATTTTCTCTTTGTTGTTCTAATGACAAAAGGAAAACCTAGTATTTTATGAATGCCATGGTTTGAATATGTGAGAACATTTAGAGACTTGAAACATTTTGCAACATATTCATTTATTCTTTCTTCAGTAAATGAATACTTATTGCAAACCTGTGTTAGTAAAGAAATAAAACTCAAAATAAATTTAAGAATACTTCTTGCTATCCAGGAGTTTGTATACCAAATTATGTTTTTATGTCAGTCAACCAAGGTCAAACTATGGCAATAGAGTACAGTGGTTTTGATTAGAGTGTTGCATGCAGACAAAAGAGGTCTGACAATCCTAGCTTGGCAATTTTATTAGGCAAAATCTCTGGCAGGTTATTTCATCTCTGTAAGACTCAGCTTCTTCTAAATGGAGGGTAAACACAAATGTCAAAGGAGAATAATAATAATAATAATAATATCTTAAAGAGTTGTCAAAATTAAATGAGTTAAGAGATGTAAAGTGCTTTACATAATATGTGACATACACTAAGTATTTGATATATGGTAGTTATTATTTTTATATTATGTCAAGCACATAGTTCATCTTTGTTCTTCTTTATAAAAAGGAGCACTCTTCTCAAATGAATAATAAATGAAGACAAAGAAAACTCCAGGATAATGTGAAATTCTAGAAACATGTTATATAGACTTTCATTTTTATGATTTAGTTATTGAAAACTCAGAAAATTAACACTTCTTCCTTTTACTTCCTCTTCTAATAGTACAACCAAATCAACATCCCAAGGTTGTAGAAATGTCGGGGACAGAATGAAGGGAACTAGACAACCTGTTAAGAAAAACATATGGCTTTTGTTTGGAAACATGCTCACATAAACACTTCGAGGTAGGAGATAAGCTGTCGAGGAAGGGGAATGTTGCCCTCTTCCTGAAATTGTCTTCATGGGAAAATAACAACTGCTATTTACTCCTGAGAAACATCTGGATTTACTTTGGGGAAGGACAGAGAAGAAAAGGTGGGGTGTGGTAGGCAGGGAACAAAGACTAGATGGATGAAAAAGGGAACTTCATGGAAATACAGTAAAATTTGCATCAGTACCTAATGGTGTTGCCTATTTTGATAGCTGCTTTTTAAATCTTCCCGCTTCCTCAATCCCCTGCCCCCCACCTGTTTCAGTGCTGATGTCTCTGTACAATTCTGTGGCCCTTTCATTGCCTTCAGTGTCCTCCCGTTACCATGCCTTCATGTTGTGATGTCATATTACACACACACCCAAAATGGGGGAAAATAGAAACCTAAAAAATGCTAAGTGCTTGATTAAGGTAGTCAATCAAACCTAGTTTACCTAGTGAGAAAATAGTCCCTTGAAAAGGGATAGTCAATCAATTCTGGTTTTGGCTTTATGTTCTCAAGTCTGTATGCTTACTTTCTGGGGCAGGAATCCTCATAATAAAGAAAAATTGATTTTAAAATAGTTGGGAGTGCTTGTAAATATACTTATTTATAATACTTAAGAATAATGGATAAATGACCATTATCAACAAACTGAAGTTAAACACCTGTTTAACATTTTGGATGTTAACTTGCTTGCATTTTCGCATCATCTCAAAGTGGACTGGAAAAAATGACTTTCTTCTACTTCAAACATCTTCATGCAGCTTAAAACTGCCTCTACAAAAAGACCGTCTCTGAAAACAACCTTCCCCTGAAAATGTTACCTTAGGCCCACTCTTTTGGGCAAATAATACAATAAAATGGGTTATTTGAAATAGGTTATAAATTACATTATTTCCTGGCAAACTTGCTGTTACAATTATCTATTGCATTGTAACTTATCACTCCAAATTTGGTCGCTTAAGACAATAAGTCATTTTATTATCTCAGGATTTCTGTGAGCCAGGAATACAGGAAGAGTTTCTGTGGGTGGTTGGTTCTAGTTTGGGTTTCTTGTATGGCTGCAGTTAGATGTCAACTATGACTGATACAACTGAGAGCTGAAGCATTCAATGGCTGCCATGTGTCTGCCTGTCTCTCTCTCTCTCTCTGTCTCTCTCATCTCTCTCATCTCTCTCATCTTCATGTTGTATAAAGACATCTCCAGAAGGTCTCTTTAGTTGGGTTAGTTTGGGTTTCCTCAGAGCAGAAATATCCAATATTATTTTCTTTTTTTTTTAACTTTTTATTATTTTTATTTAAAAAAATTTTTATATTATTATTTTTTAATTTTATTGTTGTTGTATTACATCCAAGATTTTATTATTTTTAGAGAGGGGAAGGGAGATAGGCAGAGAGGGAGAGAGATATTAATGTGTGGTTGCCTTTTCACCTGCCTCTAGCTACAGAGCTGGCTGGAGACCAGGTTTGCAACCTGGTTTGCAACCTGGTTATGTTGCCCTGGCTGGGAATCGAATCAGCGACCTTTGGGTTCACAGGCTGGCTCCTTATTCCAATATTATTTTCATTCTAAGTAGAATACAGGGAAATTTGCAAATATTCTTTATTTTTCTATATATAAAAAATTATAGGAGCTTTGGTTTACAAAATCTTGAATTAGAGTTGTGTAAATTTGTCTATTATTATGAGAAAAAGAGCCCCAGCTAAGTTCTACATCTTCTATTTGTTTAATCTTGAAAATTTATCTAACCTCAGTGGGCCTGAATTCCCTCCCTTGCAAATTGTGAATAAAAATTTCTCATAAGAATGATTGTGAATATGATGTATGTCGGTCTAAAAAAAAGTATCAAAAATATAGTGTCTAAATTTACAGTGATAAATCCAAGGATCATGATAATGAGCCATTATATATGAATTTAATAAATCAGAGTCAGGAAGATTAAATAGTTTGACCTGGATTATAGAGACCAATTGGAAGTGCCAGTAATAAATAGATTTTTAAAATTTGTTTCCTTGTATGTTCACTTTAAAGCTTAAATTCTTAGACTTCAGCAACACTATTTGTAATGTAGAGCCATAATAACAAGGTTGGGGAAATTGGGGAGATGGTAAGGGTACAAACTTACAACTAGAAGATGAGTAAATTTTGGAGCTCTACTGCACAACATAGTGATTATAATCAACAACACTTTATTACATACTTCAAAATTGCTAAGAGACTGGATCTTCGATGGTCTCATCACACAAAAAAGAAATTATAATTAAGTAATGTGATGGAGTTGTTAGCTAAAGCTATAGTGGTCATTATATTGTAATATGTAAATCTTACAAATCTACATATTGTATACCTTAAACTTACACATCACCAATCATATATTAACATGTGATATTATGTGTCAATTTTACCCCAATAAAAATCATAATAGGGTTGGGAATGGGATATAAATAAAAACTAGAGCATTTTAGGAATATACCAGTCTTTAGCACCTTTAAAATATAAACACTCCATATAATACAATATAATTCATCTAGCCAAGTAGTGAATAAGTCTGACCATGTATTTGACGTTCACCATCCTTATGTTATTAGGGAAACACTAACTCCAGCAAAACTACATAGAAATGAGTCCCAGTAGCAACAAATACAGCACAGCGAACGATCATTGAACATTTTTTGTGAACTCTCTTTAAGCATTATTCCAAAAGTGCTGTTTGTTTTAATTCATTTTACCACAACTTCATGAGGTAGGTTACAATAATTATTCAAATTTTACAGGTGAGGAAATGGGAAACCCAGATCTGTTAAGCAATATAGTAATATCACAAGGTTCATGAGGAATGTGCTTCAAGTCCAAACCACATAGTTCATTCTCTGAATCTTACATAACTACTTACAGATACAACAGAAACAGCCTCAAGCATGAACAGGAATAAGAATTGTTTTTAGTCTTCCAGTCTCTCCTTTGGAGCACAAATTAATGAAAGACTCACTCCTTATAAATTTGGAGATGGCTAACATGATTCATTGCACTTGACTGTGCCTGAACTGCTTCATAATGGGCTTCATCAGGGTGCACTGTGGAAATCTCACCTAATGACTAACTAGGGAACATTCTTACTGGTTCACTTCACATGCCTTCTTTATCTGAAGTCTTCCAGTTTCATTGAAGACTCAAACTTAATCTAATCTCTCTAAATAGATGACTATGATTAGAAAAAATAAGCTTAAAATATGTGCCTGGTCAATTTTGTTAATTTAAGACTCATAACATAATGATGCCAATACTTCTCCTTGATGGTATAACTACCTGCTCAATCACATAATTACTTTAGGGTACAGATAACAGGTTCCCAAATTAATTATGACCACAAAATATCTAGGCTAGGGAGGTGAATCCACATGCATTCATCTATAGTTTCCTGCTACTCTGTAATTGCACAAGGACATTAAAATGTTTCTTCTAATGGTAAGAAGTATAGAAAATATAGTGCTACATAATAACAAGCTAGTTTAGCAGGTCAGAGTGGCCAAAAATAATGACAATAGGATAAGTAATAGTTAAAAATTGAGAGTACAAAGATTCTCCCAAGTAACATGAAATAAAAAAGTAATTTGTTATGAAAATGGAGTTTAAATGTGAATTTAGTGCCTTAGAATAGAATAAGTAAAAATACTTCTATATAATCTATCTTTACCCATTTTTCCCATACTATCTAAAATTCTTCTTGGAATTAGCAATTTAAATCCCAAATGTAAACAAATTGAACAAAATATATGTAGTGATTATTTTTAACTCTTATAAACCAAAGCCTTTTTAAATTTTTGCTACAGAGACTATTTGCTTTGAAAAACTATAAAACAATACATTTTGAAGCTACAATTTTTCTACAAATTACTTATTTTGAACATAAAATATAAAAGACCTGGAATTTACCCTGGCTGGTGGCACAGTGGATAGGTACCAGCCTGTGAACCCAAAGGTCACTAGTTCGATTACCCAGCCAGGGCACATAACCAGGTTGCAAGCCAGGTCTCCAGCCAGGTCAGTAGCTCAAGGCAGGTGAAAGGCTAACATACATTAATGTTTCTCTCCCTTTCTTCTTCCCTCCCTGCTCTTCCTCTAAAAATAATGAAAAAAAAAAAAAAAAAAAAAAAAAAAAACATTTAAACCCTGAAATTTTAAAATTGATTTAGAGAAATTTGAAAAATATATGAACATATATGAATAATACTAAAAGAAGAATTTATATTTTACATAGAAATCTAAATCAGAGAAATAAACTTTACATGATATCTAAAGTATTCTAAAGTTAATACCATTTGGGTGTTGTTAAATATGTGAACAGATATTTGAAGAAGTTTTCAGTATTTACCTTTTTGGAGAATGTAAAAATAATTAAATGGATCTTGTTAATGCCCAATTCAAAAATTCCCTCTATCCACTTTTATTTGGTGCTCATAGTCACATTGCCAGTATAATTTTGACTAACTGACTCTTATTTCATCAACCACTACTTTTGCTTTGGCAGAGTGAGGTATTCTTAAATCGAAGAGTGTGTCCTTAAAACTTTCAAAGAATATACATTCACAATAATCAACTTTTAATGGAGTATACAAGAGAAAGTAGTTCTGCTTAATGACACCTTATTGTTAGGTATAACATTATGACCATGTGGTCTAACAACAATATACAACAAATGCTAAAAACAAAGTTCTGCTATGGCATTTGTGTTATACTTTAACCTTATCTGAAGAGAAGTCATGTCCTTAACCCTTGGCTCCTGAAAGGCATGCTCCAGGCCCTGAGAAGAATCTTATTTATCTGAAAATCTTTAAAAAGCCAAAAAACAACAATGTGGTTTAGGAGGGATCTTTAAAGTCACATAGTATCAGCTAAAACTTCCAGAGGGCTTAGAGACTGAGGTTGACCACAGGGCCAGTCAAACAGGTTTATGAGATCAAGCCCCAGTAAGGACTCTGAACATTAAGATGTGGATGAACGTCCCTCCTTGGAAAACCTCCATGAACATTGTTACACATTAATGCTGGGGATGTAATGCTGTATGAGTCAAAGGTGAGAGAACAAGTGGAAACTCCACAATTGGAACTTTTTAGACTCTGCCCATATATCCCTTTTCTTGGCTGATTTTAGTGTTTCCTTTTCTTTTCTTTCCAGTACATTTTAAAATTAAATTTATTGGGTTGAAATTGGTTAGAAAAATTACATAGGTTCCAAGTGTATAGTTTTTATGATACACAACCTGTATATTGCACTGTGTCCCCACCACCAAAAATCTAATCTTCTGTTGTAATAAATTTGACCCCTGTAACTTTACTGACCCTCCACCCCAGTTGTTCTGGTAATTGTACTGTTGTCTGTGTCTATGAGTTTTGGTTTGTTTGCTTTTGTTTGTTCATTTGTTGCTTTCAGTTTGATATCCCACATGCAAGTCAAACTATGTGGTTCTTAACTTTTTCTGCCTGCCTTATTTTTTCTTCTCATGATGTTTTCAAGATCCATCCAAGTTGTCTCGAATGGCAGTATTTTATCTCTATTTATGGCAAATGGTATTTCATTGTCTATAACTGTGAGTATAATAGCTTTCAATAAGTTTGTGAATCTTTATAGCAAATTAGGTAACCTGATGTTTTGGGAACCCACTGAGCTTTCACCTGGTGTCAGGAAAGAGGGTAATTTTATGGACTATACTTTCTCAAACTCTGCAACCTCCTACACACAAAGGATAAAAAAATATTATCATCAAATATTTTTTGTTACACCAGTGCAATGTTATAGTGAAATCCCTTTCACTGGGTGACCATAAAAATTGTCCTTGAAAGAACTTACATGTAGTCAAGGAATGGAAGAAATGTTTTTGTTTTTTTTTCATTTTTCTTTGATTCCACTAACTAAACCCACATAGGGATTATTTTTAAAATACTATAATCACCATAATTTAAATAAAAATATATTAATATGTAATATAAATATATAATAAAAAGTGTAGATAATATAATCTTGCCAGCAAAAATTTACAAAAATCTCACATGATGTGTCATGTACAAAATATCTGGAATTCCAGATATAAATACAAGGTAGAAGGTGTGCCTATCTACACATTCTGACTAACACTTAGTTCTCACTTCTTACCTTTTTCATGATAGCCATTCTAACAATGTGAAGTACAATCTCTTTTTGGTTTTGATTTGCCATTCTTTGATATTAGTGATATTGAACACCTTTTTATAAACCAGTTAGCCATTTGCGAATCTTCTTTGGAAAAATGTCTATTTAGTTCATTGGCCCATTTTTAAATCAGATTGTTGGCTATTTTGCTACTGAATTACATGAGTTATTTATATATTCTGGACAGTAATCCCTTACCAAATCTATGATTTGAAAATATTTTCTCATTCTGTATATGGCACTTTCATTTTGTTGATAATATCTTTTGCTATTCAGAAGCCTTTTCCCAAAAAAAGAAAAGGCCATGACCAGATGGCTTCACAGGTAAACTCTACCAAATGTTAACAGAAGAATTGATGCCAATCAATAGATATAGAAAAAGTATTTAATGAGATCAACATTAATTCATTATAAAATCCTCAACAAATTGAATATAGAAAAATGTACCTCAACACAATAAAGATCATATAGGATTACTCTACTACTAACATCATATCTAGAGGTGAAAAGCTTTTCTTCTAAAATCAGGAACAGGAAAAAAATGTCCACTCTTACATTTTTATTCAACATGGTACATGGAGAACTAGCCAGAGCAATTAGATAAGAAAAAGAAAAAGCATTCAAATTAGAAAGGAAGAAACAAAATTATCATTATTTGCAGATGACATAACCTTATGTAAAGAAAACTCTAAAGACTCCACCAACAAACTGTTAGAACTGATAAAGTTACAGGATACAAAATTAATATAAAATTAATTGTTTTCTACAATAATGACCAATCAAAAAGAGAAAATCAGGAAACAAATCCATTAAAAATTGTATCAAGATGAATAAAAGACCTAAGAATATAACTAACCAAGGAGGTGAAAGACCTGTACACTAAAAATTATTAGATAGTGATTAAAAAATTGAAGGAAACAAAAAGTGGAAAGATAATTGTGCTATGGATGACAAAATTAACATTGTTAAAATGTCCACATTAAAACATCCATAAAAAAACCTATAGATTCAGTGCAATTCTTATCAAAATTATAAGGGCATACTTCACAGAAACAGAAAATAAAATTCTAATATTTGTATAGAACCACAAATAACTCTGAATAGCAAAGCAATCTTGAGAAAAAGGAACAAAGCTGATGGCATCACTTTCCTAACTTTTTAGTAGGGGAACCCCCAAAAAACAGAATTTATAAAAAACTGTGTATTTACTTGTACATGTTTAAACTTCAGTTACCTTCAAAGTACTTTCCATATGATGCAACACACCTATAGAGACATTTTTTTCCACTGCTCAAAAGAGTTTTTGAATTCTTTGATTTTGATGCCTTTTAGCACTTCGTTGGTTTTCTGTTTTACCTCTTTCACACTGGCAAAACATTTTACTTTGAGGACTTTTTTCATCAGAGGAAAAAAAAAAAATCTCTTGAGGTGAGATTGGGTGAATAGGGAAGGTAGGACATAAGGATCACGTTTTTTTTTTTTTGTCAAAAACTGCTGAGCAATCAGTGCAGTGTGGGCACATGCCAACTCAAAATGGATTCAACAACTGTGCATAAGACCTGATAGTATAAAACTCCTAGGAAAAAATACAGATGTAAGCTTTTTATATTGGTCTTGGCAATGATTTTTTGAATTTGATACTAAAACAATAGCAAGAAAAGTAAAACTAAACAAGGGGGACTACATAAACTAAAATATGTCTGCATGGCAAAAGGTTAAAAATACTATTAACTAAAAAAAATTACAAATAAAATGTCAGCTAGTAAACTAGGAAGATTCCTATTTTCTAAAGTCTCACTGTCCTTAAAGAGAACCCAAGTGTCTCTGTGATGCATTTGTTGTGGCTTTGTCTTCTACTGATAGGGCTCCATCACCCATTCTTCTCACATTTACAAGGTGGGAATATCTGTGACAGTGAAGAAATAAATTACTTGGTGCCCAGTTGTCAAGAGTTGGTATAGAAACTGCATACTGGATTTGCTTATGAGATAAAGCTTCTCAGCACCTGGGGATATTGATAACCACAGTGGCCTGTTCTCTAAGGGAAATTAGGTATTCCTCCACAGGAGAACATAATCTTTACTCATTATCTTCCAGATGCTATATTTTGCCTTCTTTATCTCTAATATTCTTTCCCAAATATTGATTTTTCCCTCCAGTATTCTATCCCTATTTGTCACATCCTAGAAATTATCTTTTTGGATATGTTCTCAGGTCTGTCTGTGTTTTTATATTAGTGTATTAGCCTTCTATAGCTGCTGGCAAAGTTCCTAGATAAATGGCTTATTAATCTCCCTAAAAACCCTGAATTATAAAGAGGAGTTTTCCTATTAGAGCAGGCTGCAGCCTCCATAGTAATGTTGCATTTTGTATTTAGCCATTATCCACACACCCATTTTATGAATGTGGTATATACATCTTCCTTGTCCAGATTAACCAGTATAGTACTTTATTCTGAAATAAGAGGCTCTACACTACCTTTCCTCAATGCCTTACCCTAGCTTCACTTGGCTGTATGGAGGGAAACAAACAAAAGCTAAGCTTACTGTAATTTCTCCAAACAAGGAAGAATCAGTAGATTGAGATTTATTCTTTTTCCAGACATTGTGATATTGCATATCAACCTGACTTTTTTTTTTTTTTTTAGTTTCTATGAAATAACTATCCCATGGAGTGCTCATTAATGTCCTTTGTAGTTATAGTCATTTGGGTACAGCAAAACCTGTCAATTCACAAGGGGAAGTCAAGAGGTCAAACTAAAAGTATCTTTGCCCTTTCTCCATGAAGCTGGACAACTCAAGCAGGTCAATTACCGGTCTAAAACACAAACAATTCATTTAAGTCTCCCTTTGAGGAGGAAACATATTTTTCTGTTGATTATCTATAGGTACCATATTAGAACTTCAAGAAAGAATTGGGTGCAAATGATCACTCTTCAATAATCACTCTCTCTTTACTGTTTCATTTATGGGCAGGATAATTCTCCAATGAAATGGAATGTATTTGATAAGTGCTGATCACCAGAGTGTGCATTGTGACATGCAACAAGTAGATTAGAAGTGACTTTAGAATCTCACTGTGATTTAGCTCAATAATAAACTACATGGGACTCAGAATTCTATTTCTCCAGGGTGGGTTTCATTTAAACATAGCTTCCTACTAGACTTATGAGTTTGTTCCCCCTAAAAGGGAAATTAAGTCTAATCTAATTCTAATTTCCCATTGACCTCAAGCTCTACAGTTATTTGGTTGATGGCTTACCTATTACCTTTTGCTAAATGGTTTGTGCAAAGCAATCTGTTTACAGACCAATGTTAAGATTGTAGTTGCTCTTGCTTGGGGTAGATACACAATCTTTCCTTAGAAAGATAATTCACAGTATGTGGCAGTGATGGCAGGATTACTCAGATCTGTCTCATTAACTCATTTTCACCATTCATCTACAGTCCTTCCTTCATTTTCTTCTATCCTCCAACATCCTAAAAGGACTATCACAATGCTAAATATGCCCTTAAAACTTCTGTATCCACTGGAAAATCAATAGAAATTGCATATCTAGAGCTGAGCTGAGAATTGCAATTATGGATTCACCTGAAGTTTAGGAAGGTGCAGTAACAATTTGCTGCAGAATCCAAATATTGGTTAGGATGTATTAAATACATATTCCTAGACTACCAGGTATTTTCGTGATCCATACAAGATTCTTCTCAATCTGATCCTGCCTCTCTTTCCTATCATTGATTTATTCTTCAGTCTTTCTAGATTTCTCAAACTTTGTTGAATAAAGCCGTTCCCTTGATTACTGTAACTACTTATATATGTCATTTCTTCTTTCTGTTGGAAAACAACCTCCTTATTTTTAAAGCTCTATCTCAAAAGCATGTTTCCAAGTGTATCTCATCAGCCACTCCACTATTTGAACTATAAGCATACTTGTTTCTTGTCTTTATAGCATTTGGGCTTATTGTATTATATATTTTTTCCTTTATATATTCATTATATTAGGTGATATAAAATCTCCTTGAATGAACTCCCTTACTTAACTGTGAATCTCTCAAGCCTATGCTTAAAATATTTCAATAAAAGAATGTTGAATAAATAAAAAGATGACTACTTTTCCAAACACTGAAAACTCTTAGTGGTGTGGATGCGGAAAGAACCCTGCACACAGTGGAAAGTAAATGAAGGCCGTTGTCTTGGGGATCATCTTGGGGTGAAAGTGGTGAATTTTTAACTCATGTCTTATTTCAGATATTTTCCAGATGTTCTCTTTCTTACAGACAATGTCTATCAAGGGAATGGCAATTCCAATTAATGTTAATATAAAATATATTAATTATAGAAATAAACCTACTGGAAAAAAGCTAACTAGCTTTTAGATTATCTACATGTCTGAGCTCATCTGTTACATAAAAAGTTGAAAACTTTGTTTTAAGCTTTACTCAAAATATGCAAATTTTAAAAAATAAAAATAGAATTTAAACATATATATTGCTCATTTCCTTCATTTTTTAATATTTTTTTCTTTTTTAAGTTAATTTTATTTATTAATGTTGTGTTACAATCGTTTCATCTTTTCCCCTTTTGCTCTCACCTGGTTTTAGGTATAAAATTCTATACTACATCATCTGTATATTGTATTATGTGTTTATCACCCAAAGTCAAGTCTTCTTCCATCATCATTTATTACACCCTTATCCTCTTCTGCTCCCCATTTCCCACTTTTCCTCTGGTAATCACCATAGTGATGTTTGGGTCCATGAGGTTTTTTCCCTTAATTAATTCACCTTTTTCACCCAGTCCCCCAAATCCTTTCCCTCCATGATCAAGTAGAATTTATTCTAGGGATGCAAGGTTGGTGTAACATTTGCAAATCTGTAAGTGTGATGCATCCCACATATAAAATGTAGGATAAAAATCACATGATGGAAGCATTTGCCAAAGCTCAGCAACCATTTATGAAGAAATCTCTCAGTAAATTGAGAATAGAGGGAACATAGCTCAACACAATAAAGACCATATATAACAAACCCACAGTCAATATCATACTCAACTGGCAAAAGCTAAAAGCATTTCCCGTAAGATCAGGACCAAGACAGAATATCTGCTTTCACCACTCTTATTCAAAACAGTACTGGAAGTTCTAGCCAAAGTAATAAAAAGAAATAAAAGCCATCAAAATTGGAAAGGAAAAAGTAAAACTCCTGTTATTTGCAAATGACAAGATACTATGTGAGAATCCTAAAGATTCCACCAGAAAACTACTAGAAATGATAAATTAATTTAGTAAAGTAGCAGGATAGAAAATACACATACAGAAATCAGTTGCCTATTTGTGCAAAAATTGTTATATACCACATGAGTAAAACAAATAAAAATTATATAACCTAAAAAATTATATAATCTTATCAATAGATGCAGAAAAGGCATGTGATAAGAAAAAATTCCATTTGTGATTAAACACTCAATAAATGGGTATAAAGGGAAAGTACCTCAACATAATAAAGGCTATATGACAAACCATCAAATAATATACTCAGTGGTAAGAAACTAAAAGTTTTTACTCTACAATCAGGAACAAGAAAAGGATGTCTTCTTTTACCACTCTTATTCAACATAGTACTGGAAGTTGTAGCCAGAGCAATCAGGCAAGAGAAAGAGAGAAATAAAAGGCATCCAAACTGGGAAGAAGGAAGAATAAGTGTCATTTTTTGCAGATTAACATATTTTTTATATAGAAAATCCTAAAGACTTTGCCAAAATACTATTAAGAATGATGAATAAATACTGTAAAGTTACAGGATACAAAAATCAATGTACAAAAATCCACTGCTTTCCTATACATTAACAATTAAACTTGAAAAAAGAAATGGAAAAAATTTCTTTTTGCAATTGTAACCAAAAGAATAAAATACCTAAGAATAAACTTCACAAAGGATATGGAGGAGCTACATACTGATATACAGAGCATGTATCATAGAAATGTACACTCGAAGACTATATGCTTCTATTAACCAATGTCATCCATTAAATTTAATTAAAAAACAAACAAACATAATGGTAAAATTGCAACAATTATATATTTCGTTTGTTGGAATGAAAAACTTCAGGGCTGTTAATCAGATTGTGAAAAATCAACATTTTGTATATACTCTATGTGAATTAAAGTTCTAAACTTTGGGGTAAAATACAGGATAAATGTTCATTATCTTGGTTACCTACTTATCTATCTTGTTTGTGATCAGCCATTTCTCTCAAGTCAGAGAATAGGAGTTAATAATTTTGTAAAAAAGCTTACTGGATTTTCTAGATCACATATAAAATGTCCACTGTTTTTTTAAAAATTATACATAAGATACAAAAGTCTTTGGTTTAGTACAATTCTGAAAGACAAGAAAGTAAGTAAATTAAAGAGTTATGTCTCCCCCAGCAACTGTAACTCAGCCCCTGTGCACAGATGGAACATTTTGGCAGCACACATGCAGTATAGCATGGATATCTTTTTATATATACTATATGCAGCCTGCCAGAGATATTTTCACTCTGGGAACCATGAACTGAAATTTTCTGACCCATGTGTATTAATAATCAAAGTCTTAAAATCATCGTAATATAGTTTTTGGCAAACACTTCCTTTTTCTTGCTTTGTTTTCAAAGTATATGAAGAAATTAGTGGTATGAGTTCTCAGAGAAATAAACACATGAGATATTTTTGAATAAGCATAGATTCATAAACTTGCATTTCATAACTGCCTGACATAAGACATAAAGGTTCTGTCAGGGGCCCAGTAACTTATTTTAATAAAATGATAGTGAAACAACATTCCTTATGACAATTTGTTCTCTAATAGTTTGAGCCTAATATAATTGCAATAGCAATTATAATCCTTACTCTCTAGCAAAAAATGGTAAACTTTGATGTACAGAAAGATCCATCTCCAAATTTGTCTACTCTTTTTAAAAAATTTTTATGGATATAAAGTAGAATATTCACCAGACACACAAAGACAAGAAAGACACTTTTATTGAGAGTTCTATTTCTTGAAAAACCAGATTGATTTTCTAGGCTGTAATACATGCCAAATATATAATTGGGACAGTGTTGGGATGCTTTGCTCTTCTAAAGTGAAAACTATTATCTTTTTGGCTGGCCAGGGTTATAGTCTTACCATGCAACTTCAGGTGACATGAGGCTTAGTGAAGTATAAGAATGGTCCTTACCTTACTTGGTCACACATTTAGGACTAAAAGCATTACTGTAGTGGTGCTCCAGCAACTGACTAACAAGCTCTCTGTGGGAATTTTTAAATTCCTGGTTTGTAGCTTTTGTCAGTTTTCATGGCCTAAATATTCCCACTACTGTTGACTTCAAGCTACCAAACCAAAGTGAAACAACTGGCAAAATTCCTAAAAATTTAGCAATTAGTTCTTGTGGCCCAGCACATGCTGGTTCTAGCACAATGCTGCTTAAACTGCATGTGATCCTCTGTTTTTAGTAACATAATTTTCTATCAACCTGGTGCCATAAAGAACATCTTCTGAGGGAAAGACAACATTTAATTTCATCCACTATTAATATTAACCAACATTAATGAATCACTGGTTTCTTCATTTTACGTAAGCAATTATTTAAAGCACTAAGAAAATGCCAATTATATGTCTATTGGACTTTCAAGATGTTATAGTATCTGAGGATGGCTTTTATCTACAGTATACCTGAGCAAACCTTTTAATAAAAATAAACAAATAATGAATTCCTTTGTAATCACTACAAATTATATAAACTCTATAATAGTGTAGACCTTTTGAGAGCAGGATTGAGAATAGGTTCATCTTTGTAATCTAGTTGGAATTTTACATGTTTTTAAAAATACTTCATTCACCCTGGCTGGTGTGGTTCAGTGGATTGAGAACTGGCCTGAGAACCCAAGGGCTGCTGGTTTGATTCCTGATCAGGTTGCAACCCAGGTCTTCAGCCAGTTCCCCAGCTGGAGATAGGTGAAAGGCAATCAATCATACATTGATGTTTCTCTCCCTTTCTTCCCTCTCTTCCCCTCTCTCTAAAAACAATGAATAAAATCTTTAAAAAAATACTTCAATAAATTCATTCCATTTTGACTAAATAAGTAACTAAAGGAATGACTAAAATTTGATTTTGCCTTTTAGCATTCTAGTAAGCAAAGTTATAATAAGGAATGAGAGTATATTATGTATATAATAAATCTGAAACAACTGAATTTTTATTTCCTTATTCTGACATCAAAAAATAAACAATTTCTGACCTTCTACATGTTTTAAAAATGAAGAATAACTTGAAGTCTGTAGACACCACAGTGGGAAAGACATGTGCAAATAGAATTTGGACAGGCTAAGCTCTTATTGATTTAATAATTACAGCTTTGTTGCAGCAGGTGGAATTGAAGGTCTCCACACTATTGCTGTTTGATGAAGAACAATGGGGAAGTAGACATACATTGCTCTATAGTAGAATATCTTTCAGCCTTTCAGGTAAAAGTTATTCTATTAAAAATTCAGTAAGCTATGCACATAATTAGACATTGTTGCTGTCATAGTGAATCACCTTTATGAGCACTCTGATGCACCTTGACATGGAGAGCTTGAGCTGGCTGGCTTGCCTCTAAATAAGAATCTGCTGGCTAATTCACATAAACTGCTGCTGCATTTCTAACAGGTTAGAGACTCTTATTTAAAAAGCAGCTGCTGAAAATAAAACATGCCCTTATTTCATATATTGCTTTTCGAGGAAGGAGTTCTGAAAATGTCTGAAAGAACTTGTTTTCACAGTGGCTATAATTTACTTCCATGGGGTGGGGCAGAGACTGAGTGTTTAAAATTAATTGAATTGCTGGTGGGACAGGAAAAAGTTGAGTATGAAACCATTCCACTTTATACAGACCTTAAAGTCATCTCTTTAGTGTTAAATAAGTAGGTGAAAACTATTATCTGTGTTTAAAAAACATCTTTCCTTTATCCTATTAAAGTATTTATGTATAGTTTCACATAATTCTGATATTCATATTGATTAAAATAAGATTTATGGAAATGACAGTGAAAAACTTTTCTATATTTAGTGTATCTTTTTCAGGTTAGTAAGTAACGTAAGAGGAGACATAATAATCTGTGTATAAGTGGTTTCCTCTGTAACTTGGACATGTAGAAATTTACATGGCCAATTTTGACAAAGTTCAACTTCACTTTTATTCTTTGGGTCAGTCTTGTCCTGGCTGATTCTATTGAGAAAGTGGGAAAGGAGGTGTTACTGAGAATTGAAGAAAAAATGACTTACAAATAAAGGTTGAAAGAATTGGTATAATAAAGGTTACAATGAAGAGCCTACAAATAATTTTATTTAACAACTAAGGTTACCATCCATGAACATGAGCCAGTACCTGTCATTTTTTTAAATGATGATAATATAAAGTCTTATCTTGACATACTTGGTTGTATGGGTATTAATTCTGATTTTATATACTGGTTCACAAATTCCAGTAAATAAATTTGAGTTATAGGATTAAAGTCCCTAATAGTTTAAAACAACAATTTCCTGATTACTTACTCTGGTGTAGGGCCCTGCTGCTGCAGGCATTGGTAACAGTGACAATGAACTAAGAAGTAAAAGGAAAAAAAAAAGCCGCTGTTCTGATAAATGTATTCTAGTGTGATAAGATAATCAATAAACAGATAAGTGTATAAAACACTGGGTGTATCAGGTGGTGGTAGTGGTTTAAATAGTGGGATATAATCTTATTTGGAAATAGAGTCTTTGAAGATGTAGCTAAGTAAAGATGAAGACATACTGAGTTAGGATTGGCCCCAAATCCAGGGATGTCTTTCTTTGCTAATGATGTGAAGATGAGAGAGATTTAAGTGTTGCATTTACAAGTTAAAGAACATCAGGGATTACCAGGAGCCACTAGAAAGGAAGAAGAATAAAAAAGGGATTTTCCTGAAGAGCCTTCAGAGAGAGCACAGCACTGCTGACAACTTGTTTTCCTAATTCTAGCCTCTAGAACAGTGAGAGAACTTTATTTTTGGTTTGTTTTAAGCCACCCCGTTTGTAGTGCTTCATTAAGGGAGCCCTAAGAAACAACAAATACAGGTGACGATGGGAACAGCAGGGTTGAACAGAGCATGGGGTGTGGTTAAACTATGCCAGGTGAGGGAGCTCTGCTATTTTCAAATGTAGCAAAAGGGGCTCAGTGATGAGGCAACATTGAGTGAAATTATTTTATTTGTCTTCTTCATAAAACTGGGCATTATGCACTCATGTGTGCATGAAGACCATTTTATTTTCCATTAATGACAAGGGCAATTTGAGGAGACTGCAGCACAGGCAGATTTCTTATGTATTGTGTTGACTTCCTAGTTATTTCAATGATATAAGACCATAAGAGAAAATGTAAGTAAATTTTAAAATATGTAATATTTAAAAAGAGTAAGTGAAAACATACTCTTATATCAAGAGATTTAGCCTGATAGTAGGGCTATATGCTAGCTTAACAAATTTCATCTTGTATACACGGCAATAAAACAAGCAAGCAAAAAACAAACATAGAGAACAGAGGCAGAGCCTGTGCAAAGCTGATCCAGCAAGAAGGGATAATGGATGATACAAATACAATGATAAGGGCAAAGATAAAGTAGCTGCTGCCTATTTTGTGCAGACATGAATAACTACATCCTGCAAACAACACTTGATTAAAATAACATACATCATTTTTAATTGATTAACATTATTTCCTTACTTTCTTTATTCATTCAAAAACTCCCTGGCAAATGTCTAATGTGTACTACAATACACAAGTTTATGGTCATGAGAAATTGAGATACAATAATATGTGTTTTATTATTTGGTAAGTTAATGGTGTCATGAGAAAAGAGAATATGGAGAACAATCAGCATAGCCTTTGTTGCTCAAGAAAGGCATCACAAAGCATGAGTTTTTTACCTGAACATCTAAGGATACACAAGTTAACCTACAGAATTGTACACACACACACACACACACACACACACAAACATACTAAAATACAGAAAATTTTTAAAAAATGCATGATGCATTTTAAAAACAGGAGAGTTTTCCTGTAGTTCTCAATTCTGGATGAACAATAGGATTTCCAGGGCACCATTTAAAAGAAAGTTATGCCCGCTCTTACTTGTAACCAACTAAATCAGATTTCTGAAGATGGGTCCTGAGTGTGATTATTTTTTAAAGCTCTCTAGGTGAAAAGAGGCACTAGGGATACATGCACACAGAGAAAAGAATATGTGAGGGCACGGTAAAAAGGGGCCATCTGTACGCTGTAGAGGGGAACCTTAGGAAAACCAGGCCCCCCAGCACTTAAATATTGGGGGGAGAGCCTTCAGAGCTGTCTGCCTCATCCATTCAAATGCAGATAAGATTATTCAGATGAATTACCATTGGCCATTACTGCTGCTTAGTTTACAGACTATGCTCAGTTGATTTTGTAAAGGCTATACAAAAAAAAAAAAAAAAAAAGTCATGAAAATGATTTTTATAGTATAATGGTATTCACCTCAATTTTCAAAATAAAAATGACTAAATGATAAGGTGATTTGAATGTGAATCTGGCATTGTGATTTACTGGCTAGAATACAACATAAATTGGAGACCTTGTAGAAGTTCATGTAGAAAGCTATGTTGAAGGTTAATGGTACATAACCTAGTGCTGTGTGATAAAACATCACAATGTGATGTTAACAGTTATGCCTAGATTAAATAAATTACTAATATTGATCATTCTAATTCAATTGTAAAATAATTATTTAAATAAAACCAGTAAGAAGCAGTTATCAAAAATATTAACCTGTGTTAAATGTCTCATTACTTCATGGCAGGATTTTCTCCAAATGGGGTCTGGTGGCATAGACAGGGCAGGGCAAAAGTAGATTTGCATTTGTGAGTATGCAAAAAAAGTGATTATTTGTTCATTGTTGCATTATTTTTCCATACAAACAACTGCAAACCTCCTTGTTTCCCACCTTGTATTTAGTTTCTTAATTCATTTTCCAGACTCCGAAACCCCGAAGATTGGCTTTCTACTTTAGTACTTTCACTTTAGTTATAATTACAAAAAAATTGCATTTTTAACATCTGAATGGCTATGCTGGAAATAAACATTACATGATTATCTGTACTTAGAATCACATTGGAACTATGTAGAACTATTTCAGTTATCAGGAACTAATATAAAAGGAAAGAGGCAGATGTACTAAGACTAATTAAGAGCCAAATGGTGGCACGGCACAGCATAACACCGAAATACACGTAGGTTTTATGTGGTTCAAAAGTAATGACAGGTGGAAAATTGAGGCATCTCATGTTAAACATGGGTTTAAGCATGTGGAACCCAAATGAATCTGTGCTACTGAAAGCTACCTGCATGTTCACACTGTGAGCTATGATCATCACAAATAAGTGACATCTCAGTCATGGTAACTTGAACTCCATTTTAATTTTGTGTTTTTCTTTGCACATATTCTTATGTGCTTTGCTTTTTTCAACATTTAAAAGCTACGGCACCCAGCATGCCTCATTTGATATAACATTGTAGTTTATAAACAAATACATCAATGATTACTTTACAGGGAAGAAATTTATTTAAGTATATACAACAGGTTTAAAATAAAAAAAAAAATATATATATATATATAATAGGCTTTTAAACCAATGAACATAATAAACTAACAAACGAAAGAGTAACAGAAGCTTAGATGCATAAAACAGGCTGCCAGCTGCCAGAAAGGGGGCAGGTGTGGAGGGGGCGGGCAGGGTGAAGGATGGTGACAGGATTAACCAGATAGCACTTCTGCACAACGCATGGCCAGGGACAACAATACGGGGATTGGCTTGGGATGGGCAGAGGGTGGGGCTGGGTGAAGGTGGGGAAAGGGAGAAGAAGCAGGAACTGGAGCAACATAAATAATAAAAATATAACAAAAATTAATTCTTAAATAATGTAAAACAATAGGTTTCGTATAAAAATTCTCTTTAGATGTAGCGAAATGGAAAGGAAGTAATACATAAGATGATACTCGAGATTCCGAGTAGTAATCAAGCTCCATCATGTGTTAGTTTTGTAAATTTTATAAAACACATCATTTCTATGAGTATTTGGTCTACAAAATTAAGAATATGTTTCCTGCAGGGTCATACCTAGGATTGTGTGAACATTAAATGGGATCACTTACATTTGAGAGGCTAGCAATTAGTAGATGCTTGATAAATCTTAGTGGCTTCCTGATTTAAAAAGAATTATTGTTGGAGGAAATCTTGTAATTACTATAAAACTACATGCCATCTTGCTCTCCCTCCCATCTCCCTCCCTCTGACCTTTCCTCACTCTCTCAGCGTGTTTAACACGTGGCAAAGCAGCATGCAAAGCCTTCAAGCACTTACCTTCTACAATCTGCAGCCTATGAATCTGTGGACAATACCAGAAAGGTGAAATGAGAAGGTACTGTTGATTGGGGAAAACTTACGCAAGAGGGCTCTGTGCTCCTGCAAACCCCTGCACATGGCTCTGATCTTAATAACTTTCCATTACACCTACTTCCTTTGGCACCAGTGAAACAAGGTTTGATTTATTTTTGATGGATCTTCTCCACATCAGAACTCTATTGCTTTCAAAGCTGTTGCTGCAGCAACACCTGAAGTGATTTTTATCACTGCCATAAAAACATTAAATGATTTCAGGTGCCAGAGACCTTTTTCAGGTTCTGCTGTTTGATAAGTGAAGTCGGTTGTTAAAAAATGTTTTTCTGCTTCTTTAACTTTTGACATGCTCCTAGAAAATCTATATTCGGTACTCAACAGGATACCTGGTGATTTGTAAATATGGGGAAACACTGACAGATTGAGATTTGTGAGGTATTTGTGATAGTCTACATAGAATGAAAAGATATTTAAGCAAAATTATATGACATGTGGTTATTGTTGTTCGCTGTTGTTATTTGTTTGGGTGTTATTTGATTTAGTTAGCTTTCATGTGGTTTTAGCAGGCAGGGTCTGTTGGTAAGGAGACTGACTGTAGGAGGATCATATGTGATCACTTTCCTTACTCCCAATTTAGAGAATTAAAGGCGGGTGGAAAAGGGTAGTAATTAAAATGTAAAACTGTCAGTTATAAAAAGTCACAAAGGATGTAAAGTACAGAATAGGGAATACAGCAATAATACTGTAATAACTGTGTATGGTTTCAATGGGTACTAGACTTACCAGATGGTCACTTTGTAAGATGTATAATTGTCTATCCAGTATGTTGTACACCTGAGACTATTAATAATATTGTATATCAACTGTAATTGAAAAAGTAAAACAAATTTTAAAGAGGCTAATTATTAAAGAATACCCCTTATTCATTAGACAATTATAACTAAACCAACTAGGTGAAGGAGTTTCCATTTGACTCTATTGTTAATGTCCTCAGGCTCTGACTGTTCAATATCCTGCGGAGGTCTCTCTAAATCCGGTCAACTTTTAGAGAGTGATAATGCAAATGGTGCCAAAGGTGTGCAATTAGAGAAAGCTGTTTTATACCACATAAGGCCTGCAGGACTCAGCTGTGACCTCATTGCAGGCTCAGACATAAGACACCGAGAGCTCATATTTAAAGGATCTATCCGGAATGGAATTAAGTGATCAACTTTGTGTTAACAGCAACTTTGTCCTTCAACACGTAAATGTTATTCTAAAGTCTTCAGGCTTACTAACTATGATGATTTCTTAGTATTTCAATACTTTTAAAAGGGAATATAATGTGAATAACTAAAACATTATGATCCATGCATATGCCTACATATGCCTGTTTTCTACTCTCTAACTCCAAAAGTTAACTGATATAAATAGAGAATCTTAGTAGCTGTGATACTTTGGTTTAGCAATTTTAGAGTAATTCCTTGGGATTTTGTATGAAAGTGTTGTTAGTGTGTAGTATATGTGTGTGTGCATGTGTGAGTGTGAGATGAAATACCAGAGCATTTGATTAGTCATATATCAGTACATATAACAGGAGAAAGGCAGGGGGCAGAATATTCTAAATAAGGACTGTCCTAGAAAATATAAACTAGGACTAGAGATTTACTACCATAACATAGAAGGTCATTTTAATGTGCTTATATGTAGTTTTTAAGAGTTTTGAAATTGACTATGGAAAATGTTTTCCATGTCTATATGCAATAAAGCTCATTACATCTTCTATTTTGCTGTACTCTTTTTTCCCCCTAACTAGAGCACAAAAGAAAAAAAATAGACCTAACTTTATTAAAGTGATTTCTTTTTCAAGGAAATGTTGATTAAATGACAAAAGCAGAGCTATATATATATATACATACATATATATAATATACTCATATATATATATATATATATATATATATATATATAAGGTGAAGTTCAGGAAATATAGCCAATAATATTGTAATAATTATGTATCATGCCAGTTGAGTGTGGGAAATATAAGGGGTGGGGGGAACTCTTTATTAAGTTTATGGTTACCTAATGACTATACTGGACACCTGAGACTAATACAAAATAATATTAAATGTAAACTGTAATTGAAGAACTAAATTTAATGTAACAAAAAGAAAAAAAATGACTCCCAAAATGAACAAGTCAAATAATTGAGATTGCTTCGTTCCCCACACATAAACAATTTTGTCAACATTAAAAAAAAACAAAACTAATACTATTAAAATACTTACCAAAGAGTTATATAATGAGATATATGTTTTTTCTATTAATGGACACAAACCTATAACATATCAAGAGAGACCTTACTAAATTCCAATGACTATCTGAGGAATAATGGTTGGGTTCTACAGATGAAGTGTTTAAGAAATTCCCATTAAGCATTTTTCTTTTTCTTTCTTTAAAACTTATTTTACACTGGAATGCTATTTTTGTGAAATATATCACAGGAATGGTGTATTGCAGAACTCACTTTTGTGAAAGCTGTCCTAGAGACAGCAGCAAACCCATAGTAAAAAATGAATTTTGTTTCTGAGTCAGATCCCACTCCCTCCAATAATACAACTCAATTTATTATAAGCTACTTCAACTACAACTTATTCTTTTTGGAGTTTGCCATCTTAGATAGTAGATTGATTTTTTTTTTTCCCATGCAGAGGTCCCATTTTCCTCAATACCCTGTTTCTTCACTACATATTTCACCAGTCGAAGCCTTCAGAAATAATGGCACCTACAGTGCTCAACTGGTCCCCACAGAGTAAAAATTATATCTACTAATTTGAGATTAAAAACCCTAAGATTTAAATAATTTTGTAGAATAGTATTCTAGCTATTTTTTGAACTGTGGCTGATTTCCTATATGGTCTTAAAATAACCACTGAACTATTTAAGAGTCTATTGAGGTAGAGATTAGGTACATTCACATCTGAGTATATCTAAAATATTATCATTTAACAAGTAATAATTATATAAGCTATTGACATATTTTTAATTTTTTGTATTAACTCTTCAAAATCCAGTGTATACTTTAAATATTTGTAAAAATATGTATGTATGTAAATGTATTTGTGCCTGTGTTTGGTAATATTATGACTGATATTACTTAACAAAATAATTCTTTAAACAAGCGAATTGACAGAAGCATTCTGCAATAATGAAAACTTTGTATTAATATGATTCGAGAGGCTGACAGAAAGCAGTAATTAGTGAAATGTCTGGATGTGAAAAAAATAAAAACAAGTACACACTGGTGGCTACAGAATAGACAGGGGGATATTAGGAAGAAGAAAGGGACTAGTGAAACCAAAGAACTTAAATGTATGACACAGGGACATGAACTAAGGGGGACATTGCCAGAAGGAATGGGAGGTTTTGGGTAGAGGGAAGCAAAGGGGGAAAATTGATACAACTGTACCAGCAAAATCAATAAAATATATTTGAAAAAAGAAATGGCTATTAATTCATTCCTGCCTAATTGAAACCACCTAATATACTCTGTGCTTTCACTGACCACTGCAATGGAATACATCTATATTGTATCAGAGCTCTTTAATAAAATAGCCATAGAAGTTTCACCTCAGAATCTTCCCTACTAAAAGAGTACACTGATCCTGGTAGTCAATTACAGAAATGAATAAAATATAGTGATTTACATGCATATGAATATGACCTGGCAATGAATGTGAACTATATGAGGCCTAAAAAAACATCTGCAAGTCTAATATACTATGGGAATGCTATGAAACTATAATTTTTTATTCATCTTTTTGACATAGGTATTTGCAAGACATAGGAAATGCAAAAAGTAAAAAAATATATGAGAATTTAAATTCTTAAAAACAGTTAAAAGCAAGCTAAATATTACAGCATAGTTGTGATACTCTCTCAGATTGCAAAGTGAAGGAGCAAAAAGAAAAATGATGCTGAAGTTACTTAAATTGTAAAATAAGAAAAATTCATATTTTTAAAGTGCCCATAACAATAAGGACAGAATAAAAAGTTAAAGCTTATTAGAATAAACTTCACAGTTAATGATTAAAATGAACCAAAATTAAGCAGAAAAAAATAATTACAATAAACATAATGAAGTGACAGTTTAAAATCTCAGGAATAAAGATTTATCTCATAGGGATTTAATAATTTTTAAAGTTTTAAAAAATTGCATGAAAAGTCACAAAACATAGGTTGAAAGTAATATTCAAAAACATTAAATGACTTCGGAAAAGGTAGTGATGTCTACAGAATTTTGAGGAAAAATATTGCCAACAATAATTCTACACTAAGTCCAATTGCTAGTATTTTTTCTTGGTCATAATGAAGAAAGAAAATACAGACATCAAAACACACATAAAATAAATAAATAAAAATATTCTGAAGTGAAAAACTAAGATATATACTTATCACATATGCTTTTTCTTTAAACAAAGACAAAACAACATACAAGCTGTTCTAGTTATTTATGTTATAAATTAATAGATTAAAAGGGCTCATAAGTAGTCCCTACTAGAAGGTCTCTCATGTGGTACAATCAAGTGTCAATAGGACCATGGTTATCAGAAGGCAGTCTCAGCTGTGTGTCCTCCATGGCTCACTGATACAGTTGGCATTTTACACTCCCTGTCAATTCTGGGCTCACCTGACTCTCAATCAGAGAAGTTACACATGTACTCATCATGTGGCTTAGACGTCACACAACTTGGTATCTGAGTTTAAAATTAGAATATCACAAGACAAATCACCCAGAGAATGAATGTTCTAACAAGTTAAGGCAGAGCAATAAGGCTTTTTCTGAACTAGTATTGGAAGTCACCCAGCATCACTTCTACTACTTTCTGAGAAGTTAAAAAAGTCATTAAGGCCATCTCAGGTGTAAAGAAAATAAATTAAGTCCTATTGATTCATATATGAAATGCCAAAGAATTTGAAGCCATTATTAATCCATACAATATTGAAAAATGATTTAACCTTACCACACATCAAACAAAGCAAATATAAGAACAAAGTTTTAAGACAATAATCATACACTATTTAGGGAAGAACACCACATCAATAACACATCTCAAAACTTGGAGTGATTGTTAAAGCAATATCCATATGTATGTAGAGAGAGTGCTTTAATGGACTTCATTTTTAAATAAAAATAAAAAATAAAGGAACCAAACAACTATAACTACATCAAACTAAAAATGTTTTTGCACAACCAAGGAAATAACAAATTAAAAAGCAGCCAATAGAAGACTATTTGGAAAACATATACTGATAAAGGATGAATATCCAAGATATATAAGGAACTTGCACAACTCAACAGTGAAAACCAAAAAAGAAAAGAAAAAAAAAAACAAAAACCACAAATAACCCAAATATAAATGACTGGCAAGTATATGCAAAGATGTTTAACATCAATAATCATCAGGGAAATGCAAAGCAAAACCACAATCAGATCATCTCGCACCTGTTAGAATGGCCATCATCAAAAAGTTCAAATATAACTAGGGTCAGCAGCAATATGAAGAAAGGGGAACCCCAGTACACTATTGCTGGAAATGAAATTGGTACAACTCTTATGAAAAACAGTATAGAGGTTCATCAAAAAATTCAAACTAGAATCACCATACATTCCAGCTATCTCACTTCTGGGTATATATCCCTACTCCCCCAAAAAAAACACCATCTCAAAAAAACAGTTGCCTCCCTGCTCATTGCAGCATTCTTCACAGTAGCCAAAATGTGGAAACAGGTTAAGTGTCCATCAACAGATGAATGGATAAAGAACATGTGATATACATTGTATGTGTGCATGTGTGTATGTGCGTGAGTGCATTCTGAGTAACAGAATATTAGCCATGATAAAGAAGGATATCCTGCCATTTGCATCACCCAAGATGAAACTGGAGTATATCAGGCTAAGTGACACAGTCACATACAGAAAGACATATAAAAACATTGGTGAGGAAGTAAGGCTCTCACCAGACACCACAGCTGCCAGTGCCTTCATCCTGGGCTTCCCAGCCTTCAGAGTTGTGAGAAATCAATGTTTGTTGTTTAAGTCAAAAACAAAATCCAAACTCTTAATAACAGAGTAGAATGGTGCTTTCAGTTATAATATGAATACATTCTGAAGACCTAATATACAACATGGTGACTATAGTTAACATATGTATTTATACTTAACATTTGCTAAGAGAATAGAGATGAAGTGTTTTAGCAAAAAAAAAAAAAAAAAAAAAAGTTTAACTGTGAGGTGATTAATGTGTTATTTAGCTCGATTAATGTGTTATTTAATTCGATTCATTATTTTATGTATACATATATCAAAACATCCAGTTGAACAACCTAAATATATTGAATATACTGTATACATTTGTCATTTATACCTCACTAAAACTGGGGGGAGGGTGAAGAAAAGTTTCCATCAAAATGAAAATCATATTCAAACATATGAAAATTATCCCTGTTAATCACCTGCAGAACTGGATAGTTTTACCAGTCTTTTCATGTCTTTCAAACATTAATTTCCATACCATATAGACTGTTCTAGGGAAAGAGAAATATAAGTTTCCCAAATCACTTTATGAACATTGTAAATAACCAAATCCTGAGAGAACATAAAGGCAAAATATTGCTTTTAAATATATATATGTAAATATTTTCAATAAAATAATAAAAATCAACACCAGCACAAAAGAACCATCATCAGTGGTAGGAAGACACACTGACTCAGCAATATGCAATGTAAACCTTAAATATACTTTTCTTTATAATTCAGTTTTTCCACTCCTGGAATAAATCAGTGTTGCCCTTGATTTTCAAATAAAGGTATTTTATCATATATTTATAATAATGATAATAAATTAGCAATAAATTTGAGACAAGATATGCTGCAGGATAATTTTCATTGTCTAAAATGAGCCTGTTTTGATTAGAAACATTAGAGATAATTAGGTAAATTATATAATAGAAAGTATATAATTTTTATAATTAGGAAAAGCATTAAGATATTTTAATATTTTTGTTTAAGTTACAATAACTTTATATTCAGTGGAAAATAATGGTAATAGGAGGAAAGTGATGATTATCTCCTAATTATAATGCACTTATTGGAGACTTGTTTTGGTGTTTCTGGAAAAAAATTCTGTAATACATACATTAATATTTCTAGAAGGTAAAGCAGCTGATTCATCAGATACTATTTCAGTCATTTGGAGCAAAAATAAACTGATGTACTGGATATTTATCCAAAAAGCCTTGGACTTTCTGCACTGTGCTCTTTGCTCAAACTGTACTGTGCATCTTCTCTGTTATATCTACTTACCAGAATTGTACCTGTCCTATTCCCAAAACACTTGGCACTACTTACATGGCTTTTCAGATACTGGCTTATAGCTACTTGTGAGCATATTTCATCTCACTTTCTGACTCTGAGAAGACAAGCAGCCCCTTTTATTCCTCAGTGTGTCTCTCATAGCAACACATAGCACAGTGCCTGACATTTAGCAAGTGTTTGATAAATGTGACATATCAATGAATGTTGACTTTTGTCAGGATCTTGGCTTTTCTTTTTTTTTTTTAACTTTCAGTTTCTTCAAGTCTTCAGAGAACTCAGTAATTTTATTGCAGTGAAAGGATTAGAATCTGTGGCAATGAGAGCCTGTCACAGATTCTGCTAAATCACGCTGCACTGTACCTGTTTTACATATATACACATTCCCTGCCTATTCCCTATTCTGCATACTCCATTTATTTTCCACCCGTGGAAATTGTTAAGAAATTTGAATTCTAAAGAAAAAATATTTTTTTCTGTTATGTTTCTGTTTCAGCAACAGTTCTGATCAAAGCAGGCTACTGGGCATAGCATCAATGTTTGGGGCTGTGTGTGTAGCACCCATCGCCTGTGTGGTTCCATTAGCTTTTGGTGATTCCAGCAGAAGCACTGTGGTTTCATCAGAGACATGGTGTCTTCTTCTGAATATTATCTCTATGTCAATGTAGAAATCTGACTTATCTGTTCAGGTTGCAATAATAAAATACCACAGGCTTGGTGGTTTATTTTTTTTAAAATGAATTTCTTTCAGTTTCTGGAGACTAAGAAGTCCAAGAGCAAGGCTCTAGCAAATATAGTGTCCAATGAGAATCTGTTTCCTGGTTCATGGAAGACTGTCCTTTTTCTGCGACCTTACATGGATGCAGGGCACAGGTGCTCACTTGTCTCTTTTATAAGGACAATAAATCTCATTTATAAGGGCTCCACCCAACAGGCCCTATCTCCAAATACCATATCACAGATTACGTTTCAACATATGAATTTTGGGTGAACACATTCTGTCAAAAAGTATGCAGTGCCAAGAAAAATTAGTGACAAATAACCCCATTTAATGGAGATCTGTGAGTTTCTCTCCTTCCCCACCACTTGCTTATTTATGGTTGGTATGTCTCTGATCTTTGCCAACAAGATATCGTCCAATCTACCTGAAGCAGTTGCTGTTGCCCCACAGCAGACTCTGTGGTCCATAAACAAAAATGATTCAATTTTTCCAGAGATATGAAGAGAGGTCACTTCTCAGAGATGTACAGAAAACTGGGCTTTCATGCTAAATTATTACTTGCGGGTTGGGAGTATAGCAGCCAAGAGTATTTGTAAACATTCATTTGGTCACTTTTTTTCTCAAACACAAACACATGTGTACCTTCCCTGATTTGGGGTTAAAAATAATTTTTTTCAGAAAATAATCCTCAAAAACAACAAGTTCAAAACAAGCTTCCCATAAATACATTTGTAGTATTTCTTAATAAGAACATGTTTACAATTGGAAAGTGCTGAGCAAAAACACTCTGTCAAAACAAGCTTACTTTGCGGGGAAGTGCAGCAAATACTCTCCATGCTGCTAACATCACATGATGGTTCCCGCAACAGAAATACAGCATGGACAGTGTCACTAGTGAGTGATCCTTCTTGAGAGCATCTCCTCTCTTTTGTTTTCCTCCCACAAGAAAGGCTGAGAGGTGCTTTCTGTGGACACCCACCTAGGGGCTACCTCTCAGCCTATTTACCCTGTTAGCCCTGCTATCACTTTTATACTTAAATCCTTGTATGAAATTCGAAATTCTCTCTGCTGTTTGACCTTAAAGTGGTTTCTTTCTTCCTTCCTTCCTTCTTTCTTTCTCCCTTCCTTCTTTCTTTCTCCTTCCCTTCCTACCTTCCTTCCCTCTTATTATTGAACTAGAATACACATATGTATTAGTATGAGATATCACACAGATTTAGAATTCTTCTCAGTGATAACATGTAGGAACTAGGAAAAACCAAATTAATGTAACATGATTGAAGAGTTTTATAAATAATAAATTGGACATATTGAGCTAGTATTTAAGAAATTCCTAGGAATTAGACACTGAGATGAACATTTAACATAAACTTTACTATATCTCTATGATGATGATACTCATGAAATGCTTATTTTACACATTCTGGTATTGAGAAATAGGCTAATTTCCCCAAAGTCATATACTTGGCAATTTACATAACCAAAACTCAAACATTTTGTATTTCTAGGTGTATGCAACTTCATCAATTGATCATAATCTATAAAAACATAATGATTGATAAATGTATATGTATTAGGGGATAAGTACTTATTAAATGCCTATTATCAGACATGTGGGCTGTATCTGTATTACAGCCCCGATGGAAATGAAGAGAAAAATCTGAACATGGCAACCAGATCCTTAAAAATAGTCTTATATTACCTTTCATAGTAGGGCAAAGTCACAGTTGCTTTTACCTCAACCCTGTTCTGCTAAATGTATTTTCTTCAGAATTTTTTTAGCAATAGAAAAGTATTTACCAAATCAGCATTCCTTAAAGATAACTGAGGGCATCTCATATCTGACTGTCCACTGGGAACTAATATATTTTTAGAATTTTATTTCACTACAATATCAGTCCTCGAAGGGTAATTTGCAGACCTCAGAGGTTTTCTATTACATGTTCAGAATGTCTGCAAGATCAAAATTATTTTATAGTAATATTATGACAGCATATTACCTGGCCTTTTTCACCGTTTCACTGATGGTGCAACAGCAACGGTGGAAACTTGATGGTAAATTCACCCAGAACAAGGCAACAGCCCTGAAATGTACTAGTATCATCATAGTCTTCATCACCATAAACTTGCTGTAAAAGAAAAAATTAAAAACTCAGTTTTACTTTAAGACTGTCCTAGAAGGTGCAATAAAATTTATTAATTCTATTAAATCTGTGTTTGAGTACATGCCTTTTAAATAGTTTGTGACAAAATAAGAACTATTCATAAATCATTTCTGCTGTATAATGAAGATGACAAATTCAAGAAAAAGCACTTGTGCAATTGATTGTGTGTGCTACCAGCTGATCTAGTTGCTTTTTTCATTTAAAGAACAAAACAAAAAAACCTAACAGACAACCTGTGGTTAACCAGACTTCACTATCTGACACGCATTTTCTCAGCAATGAGCGAAAGCATATAACTTCAAGAAAAATATCTGACAGTATTTTTGTCAATGATCAATTTTGGCCTTCAAGTGAAAATTAGAATTTTGAAAAACCTGTACCAGTCCCTGAGGGCTTGAAAGCTTCCAGATACTTAAATACTTTACTAATGGGATTGGTTGTAATATTTCAAAATACAGCTTTTTATTGTTGTGTAATTAAATGTGTCAAACATTTAGATCTGCATAACTCAGTGAACCAATATTTGTCAAATAATGCCACGATCTATGCAAAGTGCAAGACAGATCAATCAATTTTATGCAGTAAAATAAATGCACTGATTCTTTTAGACTGTTGACTTTTGCTGTATCAAACAATTATGATATTTTCACAATGATCACATCTCTAAGTATCTGCTTGAGGGTGGATTTTCATTTACTGCAAACCAAAATGATGCATTCTACAGATTGAACGCAGAAGCTGCTATGAGATAGCTATGGTCTTCTATCTATTAAACCAGTCATTATAAATTTCAAATGTTTAATACAGTGCCTTTCTCACTAAAGTTTTGTTTGTGAAACAGTTGCTTTTTATCAAAAATGATTTCTTCTAGAGTGGAATATTTATTATTTTATCAGTAAATATTTTCCTTGAGTTTAATTTATAGTAGGGTATTAATAGGTAGAGCTCACATTAATAACATCTCTTTATATTTCTCAATAACTTTAAAATAGTTTAAAAAGGGTGTTATTTCTCCACCTCAGGAGGTTCCTGGCTAACGTTTGAGACTGGCCAAACCGAGGCCAGGATTTGTGCACCAGGGCGAGAAGGGGAGAAAGAGGAAAACCACTCCAGTTTGGTTAGGTGGAAGTTTGAACAACCAAGAAAACTCACAAAGCTTGTCTTCGGTGCTGTCAAACAAGTAATCTCCGCAACTGCCGGCTGGAAGCGTGCCTGGAGGTTTTAGCAGGGCTGAGTCCCACGTACAGCCCAGATGTCTCAGTAACACCTGCCCTCGGGAGGTTCCTTCCCTTGAAATAGCTCCAGCTGCGGGGACTAAGGTGCGCTCTTCGGGAAAGGGGCGTGAGCCGCTGCAGATTGCGGGACCAGCGTGGGGGTCAGCCAGACACCTGCTTGCAATGATCCACTCCAACAATGGGTCCTGAGACCAAACAAGTTTGAGAATGATTAACTAAGCACTTTTAAATAGAGTCTTAGGTAGAGTATAAAATGAACGTGCACCAGGGTTAGCAGTTTCTGTTCGTTTAGCTCATGTAGTTATTCTTGAGAGGAAAAACCAAGTGGGGGTAAACGTTGAGTGTCTTTGCTCAATGACAGAGCCGCAAACCCTCTCTCCACAGGTGGAATGAAACGAGTGCCCGCTGTTTGCTTATCGAAAGGTAACAAGTAAAATTACTTTCACATGGCGTCAAGAACTAAGTGACCTCTAAATCAGAAATGTGTATTGTCCCGTGGAACGTGGACCCTGAGGCTTATCTTCTAGCCGCCTGCTATTTCTGTTTTCTCCATTATATCCATTCATCTGTTACTTTTTGAATTTTATTTGCAGTAATTCTCTCCCTTCCTTTTCCTCCCATCCCTATACGTCCCCCTTCTGCTTTTTCCCCAATCTTATTGAAAGATTGGTGGATTCAGTTTAAAATGGCTTATGTTCATAATCAGTCTCTTAAAGATGATATCCTTTAGAGGATATTTTAATTGTGTTATCTCCAAGATTATCTTGAATTATAACCAGTCCTATTTAATGGTAGATTAGACAACTCAAATTGCAATAACTGCATCATGTAAGTGTTGGACTGGAAACTAGCCTACTCCTTTTGAAGCACATGGTGTAGACACTGAGACAAGAATACTCTTCTCAGCCTAATTTATCGTAGGACAATATGTGATTACAAATTGGTTTTAAAAAGCATTCGTGTAATAGAATCACATGTGACATTAAATCTTTAGAGTCAAAAATCAAAGACTGATGTATCATTTGCATGATATCCTACTGGCAAAATGGTATGAATATTCAGAATGTATATGCATGCATAAAAAGACACTGAAAAGTGAAGAAAATATACTAAAATATGGTGATCTACTGTTTGAATACTTACAAATGTGATAAATCTGTTTCTTTTCAAACATGGGTGAAAATGGTAATAATAAATACTTCTAAAAGTGAGAAAGATAGATGACAGGATATTTCACTGCCTCGCTCTGAGGTAGTGCTCTAGTCTGAAACTAAAACTGGGAAGCTAGTCTCTTACTATCAGACTTACTTTGTATACGCTAAAATCATTTCTCCATAAGCCCTGTGTGTATTTAATGGAAATAATACTTCAGTCACAATCTTCAAATCACAAATGCTCATTGCTCCATGTTGGCCACTGTTTCTAAGTCTTCATATGTCACTTGGTCTTTTTTGCTTAGTGACACGAAGGTTATTTTTTTTCTTTTTCTTTTTTCCTTTTCATATTCAGTAGTTTTTCTAGAATATGTCTTGTTTTTCATTCTGAAATTTTATTTTTAGGTCCAGAGTGTGCTCCTTCAATTTGTGTCTTCAAATCTTTATAGTATTTCATGAAAGCTTATTTATTTGAATTGTCGGATTTAGTATTAGCTCTGGTCTTTAATGCCTTGCATTTCTTCTGTAATGCCTTATTTTACTCTAGATTGTCTGTATTCAATATTTCACTTTCTAATTATTTTATCACCATATTCTTGACTTTTTACATATTCTTCTTTGTACCTTCTATTCCCATTGAAGTATTTGCAAGTGTTTTGTTGTACACATTCACTCTATTGCTTCTATTTCAATTTTGATTTATGAAATAAAATTTATTTTCTAGCTAATCATCTCCTGAATTCCCTCTATTACCTCTGCACTCTTTTATCTCTGTTTTCCCATCCCTTATTAGTTTTGATTCCTTTCAGTCAAAGAAGTTTCTCCTCAGTGTTATGTCAGATTTTGGAAGGAGTCCTGGAAACTCAGTTTAAGCAATTTTAAGGATTAAGTAGCTCCAGCCCTGTTATAGTCACCTGCAGCTCTCACACCTACCCTCTGACAGGGTGGGTGAAACCCTCTCAGTTGAAACTGCAGTTTTTAAATCCACCTGCTACATTTTATTTTATTTCATTTTTTAAAAGATTCTATTCATTTTTAAAGAGAGGGGAGGGAAGAGAGAAAGAGGGAGATGAACATCAATGTGTGGTTTCCCCTTGCCCACCCCCAACAGGGAATCTGGCCTGCAACCCAGGCATGTTCCCTGGCTGGGAATCCAGCCAGCACCCCATTGATTCAGAGGCTGGTACTCAATCCACTGAGTGACATCGGCCAGGGCCACCTGCCATGTTTTAAAACAAATTAATGTCTATTGCTTATTTTAGGGTTCATCTATTCTCAGGTGTGTCAGATGTTTGCCTGTTTCCCTCTGCTTCTTCCTGCAATGGATGGTAACATTACATCTTGCTGCCACTGAATTTGGGGTTTTATATTTAGTTTCTCTAGTCTGGTTTTATTAATATGTGAATATTCAGAAAGTCTCAATTTAATGATGCTGCCCACTGCCAATATACCCAAAACTGTTACATATAGTTTACATGAACAATTACTTTTAAAAATAAAGTTTTAAACCCTGGACTTTATGCAGGCCATTTCTTTTTATAGAGACAATATATGGAAATAATTATTTTATTCAAATTCCTCTAATTATATTCAGTAGATTTTTAATTATTTTTGTTGTACCCAAAGTAACAATATTCTTTCCACCATTGAAATGAGTTTGCACCCTTATGGAAGTGGATCCTACATTTGTCTTTCCTTTTGTGACTAGTATAAAGAATTAGCCAAGGCTGGTGTGGTTCTGTGGGTTGAGTACCAGCTCGTGAACCCAAAGGTCACTGGTTTGGTTCCAGGTGGGGACAGGTGCCTGGGTTGTAAGACAGGCTCCCAGTCGGGTGTGAGTGTGTGTGTGTGTGGGGGGGGGGGGGTGAGAGGCAAAAGATGGAGGTTTCTTTCCCTCTTTCTCCCTATCTCTCTCTTCCCCCTCTCTAAAATAAATAAATAAACTCTTTTAAAAATTTCATAGTGTGAACATATTTCAGGATCAAGTATGATATATGTGATATATACGTACATTTTCTATCTTAAATTGGTGAATGCTGCCCAGCTTTATGAACATTTCCTCTAAGTGAACAACTTCTACACAGAACAAAACATTTTTCATCAAATAGAGTAAGAAGAGAGAGGAAAGCATGACTGTTTTCTGGTGACCCATAGCAGTGATACTCTGTTCCTTTTATTAGTGAGAAGGCTGTCAGGGTGTTTGGTTTCATATACAATACATAAAATCAGTGTCACTTCCCTTGATGTGCAGAAATAGGGAAATATTCACAATGATAAAAATGTTATAACATTGTTTTTGATATGCTTTTTCAAGTAAATGACTGCTTATATTCTGCTTATTTCAACTTCTTTTTTCCCTAGGCATTTTAAAGAATCTCTGCAAACAACTCTTACTTCTTCTTCTACTGTAGAAGTTGTATTTTTTAAAATTATAAAGGATTGTGTTTTAGAAAAATTACCTCCTCTAAATATCTATATCACTTATTTGACTTAGTTCAGCCTACTCTCACAGAATACTATGCAGGGTGGCTTATGGACAACAGAAACTTATTTCTCACAATTCTGAAGGCTGAAGTCCAAGATCAGGGCACCAGAATGTCAGGGTTCTAATGAGAGCCTCTTCTAGATCATAAGTAGCCATTTTCTTCTTGTACCCTTATGAAGGAAAGAGGGGTGGAGACTTCTCTGAGATCCCTGTTATAGGGTCACTAATCCAATTCATGAGGGCTCAACCCTAATGACCTAATTACCTCTAAATGTCCACCTCCTAAAACTAAAACATTTGGGGAATTTTAAGAAGATATATACATACATTCAGTCCATACAACTAATTCTTTCAGAGATCAGATTAAAATACTGTAGTTTGAAGGCAGATATTATTCATTTTATAATTTTTAAAGATATTATTTATTATTTTTAGAGAGAAGGGCAGGGAGGGAGGAAGAAAGGGAGAGAAGCATCAATATATGGTTGCCTTTCACCTGCCTCCAGCTAAGGACCTGGCTGGAGTCCTGGCTTGCAACCTGGTTATGTGCCCTGGCTGGGAATTGGACGAGCGACCTTAGGGTTCAGAGGCTGGTGCTAATCCACTAAGCCATGCCAGCCAGGGCTCTCATTTTGTAATTTTTTTAAAATGGCAAATATTGTAGATATTAAATAAATAATACAAAATATTATGAAAGTAAAAGTATAAAAAATTAGAAATGTTATGAAGGAGAAAGGGATAGAGGGATGAAAGAAAGATATATATATTCTTTATCTATCAAAATATGCCTTGTATAATAAAGAGATACATATATTATCTTGTCAAATTTATTGAATGTTGTAATTGCCTGCAGCCTGGCAATTACAACTAAAACATTTAAATGTATGCAAATTTTATTTAAATATGCCAATTTTTAAATAAATGAAACCTTACCATATCTATATCTATTGATCCTATACTAGCAACTTTTAGAAAGTTACCTATGGAAATCGCATAACGTGCATTTAAATACAAAAGTTCAATGTAATTGGAACATTTTAAAATAGTAGGGAAAAATAAAGTACATGACTAACCATAAGGGTTCAGCTTAAAATCAAAGAGCAAGAAGTATTCAATTGTATTATATTTGACAATAAAATCACACCTTAGATGAATATTTAATAACCTGGTAACAAAAGATTTCTGACATTGTAACAGAGAAATAAAGTTCAATAAGGTTGAGTTGTTTTAGGTCACTTAATGAGTAAAAGAAGTATTGGAAATTAAATAAGATTTAACTGCACATGTACATATGAAACTAGAATTCAACTGCAAATAGTTTCTACTTACTTGTCTTCAAGTTCACAAATCTTGCATTCACAATATTCTTTGGTACATGTAGTGTATCAAATAACTGTATTTATTGTGTACTTGAAATATGTTGTAAATTATTCATTGATAAAATTTTAAAATACAAAAAAATAACCTTTTTGGGAGAAATCAAACCAATACACTGTCAAAGTTAAATAATCTGTAAATAAAAAATTAGCACATGTTATTCAAATAAACTGCAAAATATACCTGCTTGGACAGCCTTCAAAAATAAAAAAAAGGCCCTATGAAGAAAAAGTTTGGAGGGATAAATAATGCTGGAAGGAGACTTGACTTGGGGTGGTAAATACACAATATGATATACAAATGATGTATTGTACAATTGTATATCTGAAAATTATAATTTTATTAGCCCATGTTACCTCAATACATTCAATCAAAAAGAAAAAAAAAAAGGAATATTAGGTACTCATAGAAATGGTTATTGGTATCATTAGAAAGAAACTGAGTCGATTAAATAAAATTTCCACATTTCACATTTTTTGCATTTTATGTAGTTTTAGATGAAAACTAATGAGGAAAAAGCAGTAGAATAGATTTCCCTTTGAGTTACAGCCATTCTTTGAGAAAAATAAAGTCCTTTACACTGGGTATTAGGAACAAAACCTATGACTACATCAGCAAACAACATGAAGTTTAAAAGAAGCTCTTTACATCAAATGATTACCTTGTATTTTGATGCCACTTCTGTTTATCAACAATAGTCACACAATAGATATCTTGATTTAGGACTTCTGCCAAGATGATTTCGGGGTCATCCTGGTATTAAGTCTTAATTTTATTACACAGGTGAGTTTTTTTTTTAAATTTTATTGTTGTTGTATTACATCCATCCCTTTTTTGCTCCCCTCTGTCCCCCTCCCCACCCACCCTTTCCCCCCAAAGTCAATCCCACCTGTTGTCCATGTCCATGGTTCCTTTATACTAGGTTCTTGCACACAGGTGAGTTTTAAGTTAGAAGTTGCTCACAGAAGGGCAAAGACAGCACACTCAGGCGCAGCTGAGTGTGGCCCAGATAGGAAAGGCTAAGGTTGAAACGACATGTTAGCATTTCTTCTTATCCTAATGCTATTGCCTGCATTTACTTAGGTTTTATTTAGGGTAAACCTGCATTGTGCTGTAATTGTGTCAATACTTCTGATATTTTCCAGTCTTCCAAGAACATCATTTATATCCTGATAGCTATCACAGCTTTGTGCCTAAATAATCTAACATGTTTTTTTCATTTTCTTCTTTGAAAGTTGAATGATATAAGAATCTTTAGGAATCTTTAGGAATACCCCGAAGACTCTCTGTCATTGGCATGTTAATTTGATATAAAACATTAATTCAGATCAGTTTTTGACTATCAACCCCCAAATATCATGAGGGAAGACATAATATTCCAGTAATCTTTATTTAGTGCCATTCCACATTGTTATTTGTGCCAGTTCCTTGTTCAGGGCCTAGCTGTCAGCAATAAATGAATTACTCCCCAGCTAGTCAACCACAGAACTCTCCTGAGCTTCTCAGACAAACAAAGCAAAAATGATGAATTTGCAGCCCTAAGAGGTTTATTCATAAATATCCATTTTGTTTAAGGCACTTGAGTCTGCTCACTGGAAGATCGGTTTCTCCCATAAACCACCAGAAAAGGGTTTATTTGGAAAGAAATGCAAATGGAATAATGTTCACTTTCTGATCTCCATCAAATTTCAGGATTTCCTTATGAAATTACCATAATGGAAAACATTTTTTTTTTGACTTGAGTAGATATTTAAAGTGAGAGCAAATATTTAAAAAGCAAAACAGAGGAAATAACCTTTCCCCCAACAGAAAATTGAGTAATTATTGATTTTCTTGCTTTAAGTATTTTCTACCTGTAAGAAACATTCCCAGAGTTTCTGGGAGAGGAATAACTCTCATTTCTTCATATTTAAAATGAAAAATAGGAAAAGTACTGGTAGTCAGGGCCATATATTTTAAGTGACTCAGATAATAGTTTTAGTAAGTGCCTTTTTCTTCAGAGATTTAAGCCCAGACTGGGAGCAACTAAAAGCCTTTTCTCACTGACAATGTTGGAACTCATAAGGGAAATATATTCTGTCACTGAACTTATTCCTAAGTGGGATAAAATTTTCTGACTAGCATTCAGCTGTTTAAAATTCAGTTGACTAGATACAATATTTTATTATTGCAAAGCATAAATCATGTCAGTGAGGCAGCCCTAGGTATTATTGTATTAACTAGTTTTTTAAAGTTTTTAGAGAAGAGCGGCTTCTGGGAAAACTTACAGAAGATGCTTTAAAAAACAGTTTCTCCTAAATCTATGCTATCTATATGTACAAGTATTTAGAAAGAAATAGCTAAGTTTGTAATATAAAATTATTTGAATTAATTTGTATATTATATAATAACAATGTTGTGCTAACTAGTTCTACCCTGAGCACTTTTTCTCAAGTATATTTAATTGAATTAAAATCAGTGCTTTTTAAATAAGTATTACTTTTCAATCTCAATTATTAATATTTTATTTCAACTTAGGTTAAGATTAATATTTTATTTATCTTTGTCAAAAGGTAACAAACAAGGAAACAAAGAACCACATGTGACTTTTATTGTGTGTGCTGAAATTACACTAAAGAATGAGGAACACATATGAATTAAGGACAAACAGAATCTAGCTTTGGCCCCTTGCAAATAAATATACAGCTCTATAAACTTTAGTTTCTATTTTCTGTGGTCAGGATATGCTTTGTTGGGTGAAATAACATTGATGAGATAGTTCTGTTCTTACATGAAAGTCTTTTACATTTGCAGAATTCTTGGTTATTTATTTGTTTGATTATACCTCATAAGGTGAGTGACAGAAGCTATTTATTTTCGTGATAAGGCCTCAGTCATCTTTAACTCCAGGTACTTTATTCCTGGTCACTGGGGTTTATGTTTCCATTACAGCATCTGCCTTAGAATATAACTGAGGGAGGCATTTCAGAATTGGAATCCCCGCAAACCAGTTAACCATTTGTAACTCATGCTGTATCACATCATATCTTTGGAGTACAAAAAAAAAGGCCATTATGGGTTTGCCAAAGACCCACTGATGTACACAAAGACATTTTATTGGACTCTTGAGAAATTCATAAAATTAACTAGTCCTCAGTCTTGCCCTCCAGAGGTTTACTGTAGGGATTGCACATGCTGGCTAATAATTAGAGTCACCTGAGGAGCTTGTAAAACTTACTGACACCCATCTACTAACAACAATTCTGATTTGTCTTGCATGCAAGCTGCACTGAGAACTACTGGTCTCATTTGAGGATACGTACAACATGAAAGCTCTGCGTTTGTAGGTCTGAGGTGGCTCCTGATGCTCTCCATTTCTAACAAGCTGCCAAGTGATGCTAATTAAAAAGAAAAAATGTCAGAAAGATGCATACATATAAATGAATGCTCCAGGCTCCCCTTCCAACTAAATATAAGTAAATCTACATCAAATGTAATTAGGTCTTTACTAAGGACCTTCCTTATTGTCTGGTAATTGATAATTAATATCAGAATTAAAAGACACAAAGGGAATCCTAAATGACAAGAAAAAAGAAAGTTGGAAATAAGAAAACAATTTTTAAAATTATTGCTACTTTATAATAATAAAAGACAACAAGTTGACATTTATCTCTAGTAAATATAAAGTCAAAAATATAACTAGGCTCTCACTTATCTTTAATGTGAAAAATAAACTAAAAATAGGTTTTTGGGTAATATTTCTTTGGCAAAATAGAAATAGTAAATTTCTGATAGAAAGGTAAATTTGTACAGTTAATTTTTAAAGCTTTTTCTCAATTTGATCAATATTGCAAAATTATTTCACAATTTTGTCAATGAATTTCTTTGATTCTTTGATTTTTTGATAGTTAAACCTTCTTTTAAAAAATTATCTTCATTTATACAATATATTTTTTTCTAATTCAACTTTAATTGGTCCTCATCATCAAATCTTTCATTTGCCAAAGTCTCTGTTCTCTGAGACCATTAGAGCAAATTTCTAGGTATTCCAAAACTTTTTTCAATACTTGCAATTTCATTGTGTAGCTGTTTTCTGTTAGTATATTTTCTTGGTTTACTAGTTTATTTACTTCTATGGTTTATCCAAATCAGAGAATGACCTACACATTAATTATTTGGAAAGTGAGAGTATACATATCAATGGCATGTAAGAGGAGAAATGATAGAGAAGTGATTAATTTCATAAGTGGTCCATTTTCAGTGAATTCTTTAGTGTCTGACAACTTTGATTTCATCTGCACACTTGTACTTATGTATGATCATTTATGCAATGAAGGTTTTTCTGCTCTAGAGTTCCCTTATTCATATTATCAATTCATCCAACTGCACCCTGAATCGGCTTATGGCATTGAGCCACCTGGGTGGAACTAGTGCATTAAGATTCTACCAGGTAACAGAATCGTGAGCATAGAAAAGAGGATCTTGTTGGCCCAATCCAAAAATCTTCTCTTTTATTTCATATGCCTACCCCATGTTTGCCTTCCTTGCACAGCCAGCCCTACTTCAGAAACTCTTCATTCTAACTTTCTGTCTTTGTCAATGTCTTTGCTACTGGGTAAGCTTTGACATCTGTATGGCAGATTCACGCTCTGCTCTGACAGTGCAGGGATGCCACTAAAGGTTACTACTGTCGCATACTGAGAGAAATAAATGTTGGGCCAGACTTCCATCCCCACGCAGGGCTCAGTGCCCTTCTGCGCAGTCAATGCGCGATTGGGCTGGTGACCTCCTTGTCAGAGAGCTGGTGCAACCTCCTGTTGGATGTGCAGGATCGACTCAGTAAAGTCATCCAAAGTGTGGGCAAGACTGAGCTCTCCTTCTGGAGGTCCTTTAATACTAAGCGAAAGACAGAAGTGGTCACTGTCTTCATGGATGGAGACTTAATTGAGTTTCCTAGGCATCAGGTGGCCCAAGATGCAGGAGGTGGGGTGTGTTATGATGGCAGTGGAATATAAAAGAAGCCACTGCAGACAACCTGATCAAGACTGTGGAGGAGTTGACACAGATCCATTAACCAAGAGCAGGGATTCACTTTCCCAGACCGTCCTGGGAAAGTGGCTTTGTCCTCCTGCCTCCCCTGTCCCACAGCTGACTTGTGGGCCATGGGAAAGCTTTCCCTAAGCCAGCTGTCCCAGAAGTCACCTGTGTGGAAATGGGGAGTTCTTAGAACTAAAACCTGTAGCTGGACACCTGGGAATGGGCTGAAGGGGAAATCATGTTCTCCCTGGGATTTTACCAGTCTCACATGATTCTGGGCATCACGTTAGGCCACCAAGCCTTGATTGGTGTTTCTTCTAGCCAGGGATCATGCAACCCTTTGGCTAAAAGCCAATTCTGTGTGTATGTGTCTCACACATGCATTGTCCTCTGCTATCTTTTGATTTAGATTGGGGATATGGGTAGAAGGGAGGGGTCCAGAAAGAATCATTGTCTTTGAATCGAGAGCTCTCTGTTACTTCTGTTGCTTCTGAGAGCTTTGGGTCTGGAGATCTGACCACCTGGCTTTGGGCTGCCTGAGTATAAAACCTGGAGATGGTAGATGATCCCCAGGCCACAGCCTTCTTGTCCCTGGAGGATTGCCTTCTTTGTTGGTTAGTTTCTGAGTTTTCCCAAATAAAGTAGCATTTAAGAAGAAAGGGAAGAAATGAAAGAAGGAAAGAAGGGAGGAAGGAAGAAAGAAAAGTCATAGCTAATCCCTAATGTAATCAGGTAGGTTTTCACACACCTTCAAACTTGCATGTTTGCATGACTGAGCAGTGCCATGTGCTGCTTAATTTTTTAAAGGGTGCAGATCATTAATCCTGCATTCCATCCATCTCAGAGCTAAAATATGTGCAGTTTTCCATCTAACTCTTTATATCACACTTTGCATTCCATAATCTCATGCATGTTCATAGATTGAGAACATTTACATATATTTTCTAAACTAAATTTCTAGTTGAATCTGAAACCAACAAGGTCTAAAAAATAGCAATATTATTTTATTTTCTAACCAATACATATATCTTTATGCCACTGAACCAATAATTCTCACCTTTTTTATCACCTTTAAATATTGTGAAAACTAATGAGCTTAGGTACTGAAGTGCTTCAACTTTGTAAACAAAGCAGGAAGTTAATAAATGCATATCTCATAAAATGTACTTTTCTATCTATGCATCTCATATTCCCTTCATTGTTCTGGTTTTTGGGAAGTATGTTCAGTGTATGTTTATGTAACCTGGGGTTTAAATTATAGAGGAGTTTTATATGTGAGATAAACAGTAGCAATTTTAAGAAATATCTCATATATTTCAAGATTCTTAATAAACTTGGTTTTTACTAGCCACTTTAAATAGAGGAATTATTTTTTCCTAATTACCTTAAACATACCCCTGCATCTTTATTTCTACAAAATATCAACATCATATTATACATTTGGAATGTAATAAATCCATTCTAGAATTTCAGAACAGTATAATATTCATCTTAGGATGCAATAATAACAGTGAACTGTGTGAAGAAATCAGGAAGACTAGAAATTATCTATGGCCCTGTCTAGCCCTGAAGCTCAATATCATAATGTGCCTGAAGTATGTACCACATAAGTAGCATTTTAATAAACCTTTACTAAAAGAAGAGCTATATGTATTCACATGCAAAAATATTGTGCAGTGTTAAAATATGTTACTTTTTGAGTAATTTGCACAATGCTTTGGTTGTTCTCAGTTAATAGGGAAGAATGTTATCCCTTTAACACCCTGCCTGGTGTGACTCAGGGGATTGAAGCCAGGTCTGCAAACCCAAAGGTCGCTGGTTCGATTCCCTAGTCAGGGCACATAACCAGGTTGCAAGCCACGTCTCCAGCCAGGTCCTTAGCTGGAGCAAGGTGAAAGGCAACCATACAGTGACGTTTCTCTCACTTTCCCCCCTCCAAGCCCTTCTCTCTGAAAATAATGAATAAAATTTAAAAAAAAAGAATTAATTTTATTTGTAAGTGCTACGCATAAGGATCAATTTTTCTGTTTTTTTTTCTTTTGAAATTGTATTATTTATGAGAAGCAGTCTTATTTATCCAAATTCTATATATTTTGATTCCATGTTTTGTTATTAGTTGAGATGACTGCAAAAGTTTCTAAGCTTATGATTTGGGTCTATTTTGATTTTATTAGCTCTTTCTTTGTCAATTATTTAAGACAAATTCACATATCTGAAGGTTGCAAGTTTTTATAATACTATAATTATATCCTTTGTTGTCTCCTTCACAGTACTTTCAGTTTTCACTGAATAACTCAGAGAATTTTTATATCTCTGCCTTCTTGTCTCATAATTTAGAAAGTTTAAATTTTGAATCGTAAACAGTTTTGTTTCTCAAAAACCTGTCAAACAAACAGAGTCATATGAACACAATAAACTGCTTGTTGACAGAATCTCAGGAATGTGTCTGCATCCGATGGATTTGTTTGTAAGGCCTGTGTCTGTTGTTAAGCTATCCATTATACATGTGGTTCTCTACCTTTAAAATTTCAGCAGATGGATTTAGTGCCTGAGAGCAAGGATTAGATTCGGAAGTGGGGAGGCAGAGCGTCAGAACAGAGAGTTCTTCCAACAGTGGAAGTTGCCTGCTGACTCAGCCATAGTCCACTGTCTTTCTCCACATAGTTTCAACTAATGCCTTTTCCTCTGGGCAAAGAGATATCTTTTACATGGAATAAGAGTTATTCTTTTCAACCTTGTTAAGCATTAGGAAATAAAACAAGGTGATAAGAGTGATATTTCATTTCAAACCTTTAATAATTAAAACTACATTGTTTTCAGTATTTGTGGCTACAGTTAAACTTTAATTATATATGATCAAATGAAAATGTCTAGATATATTTGTGCAACTCACTTCCATTTTTTGTCATATTCTTCTGCAATAAAAGAGGGCTAGGATTAACATTATTGGAAAGAGGAATATTAGTACTTAACTGTAGTTCAATATTATTGTAAGAAATACTGATGTCAATGTTAAAAAGCCTGGTTCTTAATCCCAATAACAAAATGAGTCTTTACTCAATGATAAAGTAATCGGTAGAATTTAAAGTGTGCCTGTACACAATTAGAAAACATTATAGGGGAAATGATAGCAACAACTTTGATAAGGGTCAAGTTTCTATTAGTAGGTTTTGAACTGAGTTTCAAGTTATGTGTTGGATGTCAATATCATAGGCCACATTGAAATAAAAACCAAGTGTTACTATTTCACATTTGCATAAAAATGAGAGCTATAGAAAATTACTTTATAACTTATGCAAATTTTTTGAAGGTTAGAAAAGAATGCTTTCTTCAAATTCTGTATTTTTGATAGGATCTACATTTTAATGCAAATTTTCTAGTTATGAAAAAAGTTTCCTCCAAATTTAAATTTTCACAAAAAAGACCAAGTTGATTAAAATTCGTTTTAGGTGACATTAAACATACTAGTTGATAAGTCACTACTACTGACTTTTTCTGAAATTGTATTATGTAGTACTTTGTCTAAAATCTGGGTAAATAAAAGCACAACTCATTTCTAGTTTTGATATTTGAATGTTTTATTTTCAATACAAAAATATTTTATATAATCTTGCATCTTATGTTGAAAGATCTTAAACAATCCTCAGTGCTGAGTCAGTTCTCTCATAAGAATGTTTATTTTCTCTGAGAAGACATTCTAACAATTATCCTTAAAATTGGTTCAATGCGGAAAACTTAATGACTTTTTAGGGCTGTGTTGTTGCTTTTTTTCTATGATGTGCATTATTTATTTTTTAGGTAAGCATTGTTTATGTTGTTGTATAAAGATATAATTTTAACTAAGATTTAGAGAAACAGTCAAAGATAGGGTTATGGATAGAGTCAGGTTCAAGTTTAGAATTGAATGGATTAATTTAATGACAACTGTATGTTAGGAATGACCTTTGGGGCCTAGTCACATCAATTTACACCTTAGGGTCTCATTTTATTTCTCTGAAAACTAAGAGTGTAATGATGTCTTTTAGTTATTTCTAACTTATATAATAAAGTGAAATTTAAAAGCCCAAATTCTTATCAGAATTACAAAAGTCTAAATGCATCTATGACCTGATTTACTGCTTTTTCACTATATAAAGAATCCATATCTGAGTCTCTCTTGCTTCACCCTTACAATGAGGAAAGTAAGTGAATTTTTTAAATGTATTTTGCACAATTTGAAGAATTAGTTCATTTTGTTCTTATGAGGCCTTATTGTGATTTTATCTTATGTATATTTCATCATTTTTTCTAGAACAATAATCTGGTACTTCATATATTAGATAAAAACACATCCTATTTCAGTTTAAAAATATAATAATAAAAATTAATGATAAGGGATATATGAGGGTTCTTGTATGTATGCATAAAGATTATTCTGATAGTGTCTTAAGGCTTTATTTCTGTCAGTTTTAATGTTATATCCTTTATCAGCCCCTCCAACATTGATAAATTAGATGTTACAGCAATCTAACATAGTGGAAATTAGTAGTTGAGGCATATCTCTTTTTGTTTTATGTATTTTAACAGCTTGTAAGTATAATATATACTTTTTCAAGATCATATTTCTTTCAATATGTATTGGCCATAGCCAGATCTGGACCAAAACTTATCTTTACAAATAAAATAAATAATATTAATTTAGTATTAATCACCAGAACTCTATGTGTGTGTGCATGTGTGTGTGTGTAGATGTGTATAAAACATGCATAATAATATATGACAGAACAAAAACTAATATTTATAGAGCATGTACTGATGTCAAATGGATTAGACTGCCACATGGTTCCATTCCCTATATGCTGCTAGAAGCATAAGATGAAGCGAATGACACCTGGGCCTCTGAGAATGACAGATCCACACGGTAGAAGGAGAATGAATGGATATTTGCATGAAAACTGACCCCCAGTGAGGAACACCTGCATTGGACTTTATATAATCTAAAATACAATGGTATTGTGTCAAGCCACCAGTGGTTGAGACTTTGTTTTATATTACAAATTCTCTTTTTATCAGTTGGATGTCAGAAGGGAACAGAGATTAATAGATGTGCTTAATTCTTTCCGAATCCCGGACTTTTTTCAGTTTGACAAAATATTTCCCTTGGCCTCAGTTTCTTTAGTCATAGAAAGGATGATCATATTAGATAATATAAATGGCTCTTTCCAGAACTAATATTCTGTGTTCTATTGTTTAGATTTAAATAAAATTGTTTTAACAGATTGAGTTTGCAGACAAAAGAACCTTGTTTAGCATTACTAGTATACATTTCACATTCAAAGTCCTTATTTTAATATGGGTTTGGAAGAAGTGAGAGTCTACTAAGGTTATTAGCTGAATCTTATTATTTAAAAAACCTTTATGATAAATAGTCACCACTATAAAAAATAACATCCAAGTCCATAGGTAAAATAATAAAAATATTACCAAAGATAAATAAGCATTGTTTAATAGATGCCCTTTACTTGACCTACTGAATGTTCACCTTTTTCAACAAAGAAATGGTAGACCTGACTTGCTCTGAGCCTTGGTGAATAGATAATACTATGCAATCATTAAAAATCATGTTTCAATTTTAAATAAGTTCTAAAAGTAAGAAGGCTATATATTTATCACATACAGGCTATACAATCTTTTTATTATTATACAACTATTTAAATATTAAAGCATTTCAGTCCTGGCAACATAGAATAAACTATAAAACCAAAACCTTAATATTCTATTATTACACCTGAAAAAGACAGAAATAGTACAAATGGATTAGGAAGCAGCATAACATAGCTGCATACTCTGCACATTTTGCTCACTTATTTTGAGAGAAGGAAAAGAATAGAGGAAAGAAAGGGAATGACTAACAAAAGAAACCAAAACAAAGTTTGAAAGAATTTTTCTTTTCTTTTTTTCCCCCTATTTCAATGCTTTCTACTCTCTTTTTTGTCATGTTTCTACTGCATGACTACAGTTATGTATAGAACAATAATAGTTAACTTGATAACTTTGGATTTAATTTTAGTATCTTAAGAAAAATGACATCAAGTCATAGAAAATGTATTGTTTCACTTATGAATGTATTGCCTTCAGCTCCAAATTCACTCTAACTGCCTGCTCTAAAACAATTCTGATGATCCCTTTAACTATTTTTTGTTTTCTGGTTTGCACAGTGTTAAGTTTTCTCAGTAGAAGTCACTGAAGAGGCATTGCTGAAGCAATGGTGTTCTCCTTCCTGGTTCTGGTGAGCTTTCTCAGCTTCTTTAGCACCTACTTCTGCAGAATTTGCCCCTTCTCCAGTACCTAGCTCCTGTCTGCCCAACATCTGACTCTTGATGAGTAGGGACCCCCCAAAAAATCCATAATTTATTTACTAAAATATGGTGTACTTGAATATTCACCTTTAAAATACTCTCCACTTGATGTGATAGTTGTAATACAACTATTAAAGCTATTTTTCATTGTTCAAAACAGTTTTTGAATTAATTGATTTTGATGCCTTTTATTGGTTCTATCATTTTTTGTTTCTTCTCTTTCACATGGGCAAAATGTTTCCCTTTAAGGACTTTTTTTCATCCAGGGAAACAGAAAAAAGTCACTCAGGGGAAATCAGGTGGATTGGGAGAACGGGGCACAGGGGTCATGCAGTTTTTGTTAAAAAACTGGTGAACACTCAGCGTAGTGTGGGCAGATGCACTCGTAAGTCACCATCATGAAATGGGCAAATGCACTGAGAGTCTTCAAAAAAAGTTCACCTGAAGCTGAACACAGCCTCTCACAACACCACCAGCTAGTAGATGGATTCTTAGAACACTCACCTAGTGAGGGAAGCCTGTAGGACAAGGGGCCCGCCCTGCAGAAGATAATTCTGTTTTTTGTTTCTTTGTTGGTTTTTTTGGTTTCTTCCTTGTATGTACGTTCAAATTTCTGAAACTCTAAAAATACTTGGAATATTTACCAAGTTAAACTACATCTTGGCTCAGAAAACAACAACAAAAAACAAACCTTAACTAATTTAAAATATATATAAACTACACAAAATATGTTCTTAGGCCACAGTGGAATTAAATAAGACATGAATAATAGATAGGTAACTAAAATATCCCCAAATGTTTGAAGATTAAATAAAAACTTGAACATTATACATTAGAATTTATGGGCTAAAGCTAAAGCAGGAAAATTATAAGGTAAAATGCAAAATTCTTTAAAATTAAACCTAAGCTTTGCAGAGGTTTAGAATAAGCCACACCAAGATGTACCTCAGTGGTATACTTATTACTTTGAACTAAAGTCAATTTTAGCTTCTGGCTTAAGTGAAACATCTGCCCCTTCCTTTAACTACCTAGAACTTAAATTGGGGGTCTTGCTCATAACAAGAGATTTTTCAGACATACCTCTTTTGACCTATCTTTAGGTCAGGACAAATTTCTACTTAATAAATATCTGCTCTTTTTATCCTGCAATGAACCTGGGAAGCTCCCAAGGCACTTTATGTCATCACTATCTCAGGGTGCCTTATATATGCACGTTCCCATTCTGTCTTTGAAACTCCTATGCATATGGGGTTTATACTCTTATGTGTGTGGGGTTCCCTACATATTTATGTATTAAATTTGGTTATTCTATAATTAATCTGCTTTATTCTATTTGATTATTAGACCAGTCAGAGAGACTTTAAAGTAGAAAAAATTTGCTCCTTACCTATAGCTTTGAACTTAGGAAAATAGAGCGAAAGAATCAAATTAAGCCCCAAGCAAGCAAAGCGGAGGGAAAAAACAACAAAAATAAGTGCATAAATCAATGAAATTGAAAATAGCAAATAAATGAAAAAAATCAATGAAACCAAAAGGTAGTTATTTAAAATATTAACAAATCTAATAATCCTTTAGTATGACTAAGAATAAAAAAGATACACTGTCAATATTAGAAAGTAAAGATTATTTTATTTATTTTTAAAAATTATTTTATTTAATTATTTTTAGAAAGAGGGGAAGAGAGAGAGTCAAGGAGGGAGAGAGACATCCATATATGGTTGCTTTTCTCCTGCCTCCAGCCACGGACCTGACTGGAGACCTGTGTTTGCAACCTTGTTATGTGCCCTGGCTGGGGAATCAAACCTGTGACCTTTGGGTTTGCAGGCCAGCGCCTTAACCACTGTGCTACCAGACAAGGCAGAAAGTAAAGATTATTTATCACTACTTATTTCATGGACATTAATAGTTAATAAATGAATACTATAAACAACTCTTTGTCCAAAAACTTGATTAATGGAAAGGAATAAAGTACCTTAAAATATACTGACAAAGACGCAGTCAACTAATTTTATTAAAGGTGCAAAAGCAATTTAATGAATAGCCATGTCAACAAATGTTGCTGGTGCTGAAAGAATTGAATGTCCATTAAAAAAATAAAAGAAAGAAAGAAAGAAAAAAAAAAAAGAACCTAAACAGATCTTAGATCTTATGTCTTAGACCTTATGTCTGGCACCAAAATTACTCGTAATTGTTTTTAGGTGTAAATGAAACTGCAAAATTAAAAAATGTCAAGAAAAAACATCAGAAAAACTCTATGTGACCTTGGATAGCCCTACACATATATAGTGGAATGGAATAATTAGGTATATAAATAGCAGATGGTAAAAGACAAATTAACACTGCTGGAGAGGGAGGTTATAGAAGAAAAAGGAGAAGACTAGAATAATCTGGTAATAGACTAGGGTTGGAGATATCAATGTGAAATGACATACATAGAGTTTCATATACATACAGATGAATATATATATGAAAAAGTGTGTGTATGTATATATTTTACCACTCCCTCGGCTTAGAAACCTAGAAGTAACAATACCCAAGTAGTGGTGAATTCACCTTGTATCCAGATCTTGCTTCATGATGATAGTATTGTTGGCAAAATAATGTCCAAACCTATAGAAGACTTTTCTAAACATGTATTTGGACCAAACTGACCACATATGCTGAGGAACAAGAGCTCACGTGCTCTGGAGAATAACAACTTTGCAGCTTCTTTTATGCATTTGGAATTAAAGTGGAACTGTAAAAAAGGTTGTGTGGAGGTGGGAGAAAGCAAGAGGGAATTGAATCACAAGATAATTAAGATTATGGGCTCTCTTGGGGGTGGTTACTCTTCAGAGGGGTCTGAAAAGGAGGCATTTCAAAGGCTATTAACCTAGATATCTGTACAAAAGCAATGGTTAATAAGATTATGTGCTGTCTTGAGGGTGGATAGGGCTTAATCAAAGGTATGTTAACCTAAATGCACAAAAGTAACATATAAGGCTTGCTTTAGGCAAAGATAAAACTTACTAAAAAGTTATATGCTTGGGGTATGACTAGCCCCCAATGACTTGTCCATATAGGAATTTATGACCAGATCACCCTGTGAGAAATATTATTCAGTTACGATAAAGAAGGAAGTCCCATTTGCCACAACATAATTGAACCTCTAGGGCATTATGTGGAGGGAAATAGGTCAGGCAGAGGAAAACAAATACTTTATGATATCACTTATATGTGAAAATATAAAAAAGCTGAACTTAAAGACAAGAATAGAAAGGTGATTAGCAAAGGCTGGAGGATGGGTGGTATGGAAAGTCGGTCAAAGGGTATAGACTTTCATTTGTAAGATAAATAAGTTTAGGGGACCTAAGGTACAGTATTGTGACTACCATTAACAATACTACTATATTATATATTTGAAAATCTCTGGGAGTAAATCTTAAATGTTCTCACCACAAAAAGTAAATGGTGATTATGTGAAGAAATGAAGGTGTTGCCTAATAGTACACTGGCAATTATTTAACAATAAAAAGTATCAAAACATGTAATATACCTTAAATCTACACAGTGGTATATGTCAACTACACATACACATATGTCACCTTGGTGTAAGAACTATTTTCAGCTAAAGGCATTGCAGTTCCTTAAATCCATTATCACATTAAAAACAGAGCTTTCCAAAAGAACTCAGTTGTCATAAATTCCATCCCCTAGAGCAACTCTAATCTTCTCAGAGACCAGAAGTCTGCATAACCCAACATTGTCACAAACTATAATGTCTCCCATCAGTTCTTCTGAGGACACACTTCTATTTCCTAGGAATCATTGCTTTTCTCTTCCTCCCACTGTTATAACAGGTAGTTAGACCCACATTCTAGCCTTTTCTCTAAGCTCCTCACCTGTGGGTACTCCCATGAGTATACAGGATGCACAAACTAGTACACATTGTTTTTCTCTTGTTAATCTACTTTTCATCCGTATCATTTACAGAGGCCTAGCCAATGAACAGCATATCTAACATATCTGATGTTTTTACTCCATTTTTTATCAGAATGTCCATCTCAAGTTTTAAAAAAGAGAGAAATGGTCAGATGTGTTATTAGACCAGCTACAAACACCTTAAAAGGAAAATTTGTTCCTCATTGATATATGCAATTATGTACACTGCATAAATCCTATATAATAATGCAATACTATATAAAAACACAGACACATATAGACATAAGCACACAAACACAAAGCCATTAATTGTACACTTGTTTATAGTTAAGGTTAAAAAATAAGCAGTGTGAGGAAATGAACATATAAAAATAATAGCAAGAAAACAAAATTTCTTGAAAAAAAATAAAAAGAAACTGCAAAAATATCAGACTTAATATTGCTCCTTGGTCGTCTGGCAAGGTCAAATATAAAAATATTATAATTAATTGAAAATATGGAATATAATTTTTAAGAATATCATGGGAAATCATAAAAATATTGAATAGGCTTAAGTACAAAGATTAAAAATATATCATGAGCAATTGAAAGACATGTTTTGATTAGGTTATGACTTAGGAGTAATGTGTTCCTAAATTTTTGGGAAGGAAATAATTTCAACATGAATTTAAGCATTAGGGTTTCTAACTGTTTATTTCTAGTCACATTTCTCACATCTGCAGATAGTATGAAAGAGAATGTTGCTTTTTATAAAAAATGAAGTCAGACTCCATGTATATAAATAGCTATGGGAATTTAGTGATACTAATGGATGATATAATTATATAGATTAGTAATATTAGGTAAAAAAGGAAATGTGGGCTTTTTGCTGGAATATGCCCACCTCTGAAAAAGTTAGGCACTCAAGCTGGGATGTCAAAGAAATTTTTTTATGTCACAGAAAAACTGAACAGGATAGACTTACACAGGTAAGAAAGATTTTATTCAAAATAATTAAATAGGGATCAAAAGTATTATCATAGGGGCAATAGACCTCAATTTCATATACAAAGGGCAGTTGGAGCTTTATAAATCTAAGGGTTCAGAAACAGTCACCCCCCAAGTATACCTCTGCGGTATGTAGATTACTTTGAGTTAAAGGACACTGAGAACCTGAGGGGGTCAGGGAGACTTTCTGCCCCCTCCCTCTCCCAACCATGTCTTAATTACCTAGAAGATTTCAATCAGGGGCCTTGCACATCATAAGAGATTATTAGAACAGAGGTAACTTATTTGACCTCACTGCATGGCAAAGCAAACTATTAATCACTGATGATCCACTTCTTTTCCTCACTTAAAGATATGCTTATTGATCATTTATTTATTTATTTATTGAGAAAGAGGAAGAGAGAGAAAGAGAAAGCAACATCATTTTGAGAGTGAAACATTGATTGATTGCCTCTCATACACACCTCAACTGGGGATCAAACCTGCAACCTAGGTAAGTCTCCTGACCAAAAATTGAACTCACAGCTTTTTGGTGCAACCAACTGAGCCACCTATCCAGAACACTGCTTTTCTTAGCACCCTCTCCTCTGAAGTCCCTAAAGCACCTTACCTCCTCCTTAGCTCAGGATGCCATGCATCTCATTTTAACTTTCTGTCCCAGAACCTCTCATGTATATGGGATTCCCAAACATACATATGTAGTAATTAATTACATTTATTTATTTTTCTCTTGCTAATCGGTCTCATGTAAATTTAATTAGTAGACCAGTGGGAAGAACCTAGGAAGGTAGAGAAGAGTTTTTCTCCTCACCCCTGCAACATAACCAATAGGAAAGGAGGGAGTTCAAAGTTAAAATTATCCCTATCCTTTGATCTGCTTAGCAAAACTTCTCAGGACAGAATGTACATGTATCATAAGGCTAAGAGGCAACAGGTCTCTTCTCGCTAATTATGATTAAAATGAACATAAAATTTGACCTAATGCCTCTTTTTGAGCAATAAGGGCTTCCTCATTAATGTACATATGTGTATAATCTATATTGTAAAATTTAGTCATTTTTGAGATTAATTATAACTGGAAGATACAGCTACAATGACTCAGATGAGGCTCTTTATTTATATGTATGTATATGTGCATGAGTGTGTGTATATGTACCATAACTATAAGAATCACAACCATTCACACCTTCACCACACTGCTCAGGATGGACATTGAAAACACATGACTTTGCTATTCCATTGTATTCATTAGCATTGCTTTACTCTGTTACGAGGCTCTTGCCCCCAAAGTGGCTTGATTGTTCATTATAGTTATCAGAATAAGAAATGTCCAAATCTGTAGGGAATTTTGGAAGATTTTATTTGGGCCAAACTGATGACATGCCAGAAAGCAAGATCTCAAATACTCCAGAGATAGATATACATTTGCATTATTTTTTCTACCTTTGGAATTAAGGAGGGAACATAAAGACTGCTGGATGAATGTGGGAGAAAACTAGGTACATGATAGTTAATGAGATTTTTTTGCTGTCTTGAGGGTGGTTACACGTTTGAGTGAATGGAAAAGAGAACTACTTCTGGCATTTCAAAGCTGTGTTAACCTAGATGCACAAGAACAATGAATAGGGCTTGCTTAAACCTTCTTCTAAAGAAATGATAGGGCAGGGGTGTAACTATCTACCATGATTTACCCAGTGGGAATGTATGGTCTGATGACCCTGCGATGCTACCTTCGGTCACTGAACTTGTACATACTGTCAGAGTACAGAGGCAGCCAGGGTGGAATGTGTTAATGAACCTGGTGGGAACTACAGGATGCAGGGGAATCTGCTTGAGATAAACACCTGCTGGTATGTGGGATAATGCCCTAATTAGGCATCTGATGCCACACCCTCTGTAGTTTGCAAGCTTAAAAATGCACTGGCAGAAGTCCTCAGCCAGACCCCTATAGGCCCATGAGGGGCAGGATTCTTTATTCCCCTGCTCCATGGGCCCTTGAGGTGGTCTTGGGGCAGCCCTTCCCTTCAACCCCTAATGAACCCGTTGCCTGCTCCCACATCAGTCTCTGGGTGATCTCTCACAGCCGGGCTACCCTGGCACATACCCACTTTTGTGCCTACACAAGAAAGTGTCAATGGACAGGTCATGTCCTTACATCATTTAAAGTTGTCACTTTGAATCATCTCCTGCATCCACCAATCCCATTGTTGATTAAGATTAACAGCCCAATCCTATTTAAATCTACCTTTTTTCTACTACTGAGAGATTTTTCCTCTGGCTAGGCTTCAAATTCTCAATAAATTTAGACCCTGCCTTTCTCTCTCCCCTTCTGGGCACTAACAAATACCTCTAGAGGTGATATTTTCCCTTATCCAATAAGCAATAAACTCAGTTTTGGAAATAAACCAATAAGACATTGCAGGACACTTATCAGAGGCTTATCTGATTATAAAAGGATTATCTGACATCTGAAGGAATAAAAGGGAAAAGTGAAATTTTTTCCCTAAATGGGAAAATAGACTTCACTGACTAAAACAGAACTGATTATAAAATATTAACCTACAGGTAGTAACCACAAGAGGAGTTGTAGAGTATATACTTAGTCCTTTTTAATAGTTATTTTTATTAATACTGCTTCATCTAACTCCAAATGTTATTACCAAAATCAAGTATATTGATTAACTAAGATAAGTAGTACTCTGACTAAAATAAATACGTAATAGGTACAGAATCCTGAAACATAGTAGGAGAGCTCCATGTAAAAACGTAATTCCTCTTCCTAACGTAGTAGTTTCTGTTTTGCAAAATAATCAGCAGAGATTACACAATAGAGAGGTATTTTTCCTGGTGTTTAACTATAAAGCTTTTATTGAAAAAAAAAAGAAAGAAAGAAAAAAGATCTCTGTGAGCACATAATTTTAAATGACTGGCCAACAACTTATAATGTAAATAACTCTTTACACTGACAAAAGTTTTCTAATTCATTTGTTTCTTGTTTTGATTATAACCATCTACTTATAAATATAGAAGCATACAAAACAGCTACGCTGCTTCCAGGGGAACCTTTATAGCCAAGACACAAAGTGAGCCAATTCACACATGGCATTCACAGAAATATAGTAGGAGGCGTTGAGATTAAAATCAGGAGCCTTACTTTTATCACTGGCAATTAGTAGGCATTGTGTGTTGAGGGCTCCCAGCTAATGCCTTTTTGTTCTCAGGAAATTACAGCTCAGAAGGGGTGCTGGCAGTTTGGGTTGGCTGATCTGCATGGCTTTGTTGCTCCTGTCTTTCAGCCACAATCAAATAATCATTTCCTCTTGTTTGTCTTCCTTCACTTCCTGCCTCCTCCTTGTATTTAACTATTAAATGTCCTCTGCTTTTGACCAAAGGCCCTGCAACAAAAACCCTGAAGTCCCTGACATCATTACTCTTTCGCAAAAAAGGATTGCTTAGGCATATACTTATGTAAATAGTCCTTTTTTTTTGGTCAAAGTCTAGTGTTCAGCTTATTATAATGGTACTCTTATAAACTATATACATCAGACTTTATTCCAATATAATGTCACAACGGGGTTAGGAAAATAGGAGCCATGAACAGAAAATTACCTGTGAATAATATTTTTTGACATCAAATCTGAAATCTTCATTTTTTAAAGTTTTTGTTTAATTTATTTCAAAGAAACTCTTAAATTATGACAGTATATATCTCTATATCTCTACATCATCTATATTTCTATATTAAAAATACCATTTTTATTAAGGCTTTTTATTGGTAGCAATTCTTTTGCTCTACAAATATCTACCTCATACCAAGTCACAGTGCCTCTCAAGATAGCAATTTATAAAGCAGAGAGGGGTGCATTTTAAACATGGCATGTAGGAGGTATTAGAATAAATCTTGTTACACATGAGTAGAATTTTGGCACGTAACTCCTTTGCAGTTCTTTAAAAATGTACTGTTTCTTATAAAAATATCGGCTTGGAAAATAACAAACCAGAACAAACTTTTCTGTCTTTTTAGGTGCTGTTGTGTCTACATAACTCAAATTAACCTTTTGAGTCATTCAGTCTCAAAAAAAAAATTCTTCAAAAGTACTAAGATTGTGTGCATTTGACAAGGGGTTCAGAATGTGCTACCCCAAAATACGCCACTTTGGCAAACTGATCGTTTTGAGCTGAAAACACTGGAGAATCTATAGATGCCAGAAGGACTCTCAGGCCTCTTCTTTCTACATAAAAGCAACTCATAAAATTTCTCATGCAAAAAGTGCTTTTCCAGCCCTGGGAAGGAAAAGTGTTCTTGTCACTGGAGACTGGGAGGAAATGCTGAAATGGATCTGAACAAAAAAACCTACTAATACTACTCTTACTTCCCTTTACTTTCCCCATATATTTCTCAGTCATTCTCCTACAATTTCTCACCTTCAGAAGCTTAACCTCGTTCCCCTTTATCTTGTCACTTCTTCACAATTTTATCATATAAGTGCATATGCAGTGGGAGCCAAGAGGGTGACCATAAAGCCCTGTTTATCTAGCCTGGGAAAAGGATTGGCTTGGGTAAGAGACACAGAACTCCGTAAGATCTAAGAATGGATTGGAAATGGACTGAATTAGTCTCAGGTTAGGGGAAGGACCCAACACAAGCCTGCAAAGAATTGGGAAATTGTTTGGTAGATTCTTTCCAAGATCAAGATAATATAATCAAAGCTTAACAAAGTTCTTTCTCTTTCTTGGTAACATGTACTAGCCCATGCACTCGCACATTCTTTCTCCATAGCAGCCATGCAGCGCAGGCTACAAGTGCAGGTTCTAAGCATGAGCCTGGGTACAGCAAAGCACTCCCGTTGGAATGCAGCCTGGCACAGAGATTAAGCTAGCTGGATGGAGACAAAGACTGAACTGAACTAGGTCTTGGCATGGCATGGAAATTTTGGACACTAGCCTTTGTTCTGGGCCTGATGAAGACAAGATTGGGCTTTTTTCCATGATGAGATGGATGGAGATGAGACTTGAAACATGGAGGCAGCTTTCCACTTCAACCCCAATAAACATGACCACACCACCTCTGTCTCCAACCTGAGTCCCCAGTAATGCTTTTCTCGTGACTCTGTGAAAGGACCCTGTTTCCACTGGCAACACTCTGATTTGAAAACCTGGTATAGTTGAAAAAAATTTTAGAGAGTTCTCATCTTAAACAATTGCCCTATTGGTATGTATGTGAGGATGAAGTGGAAAGGGGAACACAAAAGAGCATATGAGATCTTTTAATAAGATCAAAGAATAGAAATCTGAATTAGAACAAAAGTTAAAATCTCTATCTACAATAAATGTCAGTAACATACTCTCATTTATTCCCAACTCCCTGTCCCTGGTCCTTTGAATAATCTTTTGGTTCTTTGCACCCCTGGTTCATGTTCCCCTCCTCAACACGTTCTTTTAATCCCTGAAAATCCTTTGACTTCCCCAGAAAATTCCTAAATGTCCAGTTGACCACTTTCTTTTCTTTTACTGCAAAAATTACAATAAGCACTCCAGGCTTGGGTACACAGTTTACTTATATAAGTGCTGATGGCCAGAAAATAACTTTGGTCAATACCCTGGGGTCCTATGACAGGAATCTTTTTGCTGTGTCTTATAATTCCACCTTGTTTCTGGGTTTCTGTATTCAAACCCTATTAGCTCCAGGCCTTCTATGGAATGCCCTCTGTGGGTGTGTACTGGACCCCCACCACAAAGAATTCACATCCTTTATTGACAGCAACCGATCATTAGAATTACAGTCCTTTACTCCCACTTTTGAAAAATTCTACCAAATTTAGATAGCAGTTAAAAAGATGAGTGGCCATTTGCAGCCCTACTCAGTGGCCTCAGCTGGCTACGAAGGTGTACTTTTCCACCTGTGAATACCCTGTCCTTATAAGATAAGCCACATAGCCCTCTGGGGAAACTCTTCTTTTCCTAGCAGAAGAAATAGATGATCAGAACTTGTAGACTCTCCAAAAAGATCAGGAAATGGATCATCTCAAAACCAATATTCAAGAAGACATAGTAGATGTCTTTCCCACAAAGTGAGTGAGTCTAAGTTTAAAGTATACATTCAGAAAGAAGGGGAGTATCCTATGGTCTTTACAGAACACTTCTATAGAGACTTTCCAAAGACATACTTCATTATGCTCTGAAACCCCAGAGTATCGCAATCTTCTAATTTCCCCTTTAGTAAGAAATCTCCCTGATATAAAAAGATGAATGCAAACTGGAGTGGTTGATGATGCAGAACAATTTCTCAGTGGTATTATGAAGCTTCTTTCTAATTCTTTGAAAATGGCTTGCAGGAAAGCAGGAGATAAAGATACTGAAATGAGCAGCCCTTGCCTTGCAGACTGAGTCTTTAAAAAACAGAAGTGTGATTCTAAGGGTAACAACACACCCATTTTTTTTGCTAAGCATAGAGCCTTTCCTTCTCATCTCAAGATATTTATTTGCAGATATTAAAAAGGCCGGGACATTGGAAAAACAATTGTTCTGCACTTAAAGCTTACATGTAATTTTACCAGATCCCAGCACCCTTAGTCAGTCTATTTTTCCTTTCTATGGGACAATTTCCCACCAATTGAGGTCAGTCAATTCACAGTTGCACCCCAGAGCTCACCGTTAAATTTAAAATACTGTTTTAGGATTTGTATTTCATAAATGACTTTAGTGCAACTTTCTTTTCCATTGAATAAGAGGATTTGTCTATGCTTGTCACCTTTAATTCCGTTCAAGTTGTTGGAGCCTCTGGGTAACCTTAACCCATTTTATTGTCCATATCTCAGGCAACCCTCAAATTCTTAGGCCCTCTTACCTCCCTTACATACCTTTCTAGTTCCTGACTCCTTATCAGCAAACCCTTTAGGTAGTCAGTTGTTAATGCAAATTTAATTCACTATACAATGTAATGAGAAAGGTATTTTTTATTTCCCTTCCCTCAGACCAAGTCTCAAAGTTACTTCTTTCTTTATGGGAGACCCATCTCAATTTAAAATCCTCTGAAGAAGATGCAACCTTAAAAGATGCCCTCCTTAGTCCTGGGGTTTCACATGCAATTGAGGTTGGATTGCTACTGAGTGCAGGGTCCATGCACATTTTCTGAAAAAGGAATAGACCTGTCTTATTACCAACTAGCCAAACACCCTCTCCCTCAAGAAACAGAACAAGGAACTGAACCTATAATAGAACTGAGTGTTCTTATCTTTACTTTACACCCTGCCATAGCTAAATCTTGCTAGTAATGAAAGAAGGGTAATTTGATGCCGTTGGTAATCAAATTCATTGATTTGTACAAGATTTAAGAGCCATAAATGCTCTTGTATTTCCTCATCAGACTCTAGACCTTAATCCAATTACTATTCTCCTCTATTGACTCTTGTTCTAGTTGCCTTGCACCATATCCAAATTTTTCTTTACCTTTATGTTTAGAGAAAGACAATTAACATGGACTTGCTTACCTCAGAGATATTGTGAGTCTTACCCCACCACCAATATTTTCCCAAGTCCCTGAAGCTGGCTATCCAAGCCCTTGTAGTCTATCCAAGCCTCCAGTCTTTTTCATTATGTTGATGATCTCTTACTTGATAACAAAACTAAGCAGGGTATTCTTACAGATTCTCTAATTCTCCTAAAAGCACTAGCTAAATAAGGCCATATAGCCTCTATAGTATAAACTTCAGTAGGTGCAGACAACTGCTTCCTACTCAGAACATGAGATATCTCAGGGCTCTCAACACTCACACCCAAATCCTTGAGTCAATTTTATTCATTCTTCTTCTGGAAACAGCTATGTTCATTTCTAAGGAAAGCTGCTATTATTGTCAATGGATTCTTAGTTTTGCAGCCTTTGCTAAACTTCTGTATGCTCCCATCCCACAAACTACCTCAGGTCTTTTTTCCTGGTGCTCAGAATTGGCAGTGACCTTTAAAACCTTAAAAATAGCACTGTCCTTATCCCTGGCTTCGGCTCATCCAATTTTGACAAATGTTTTCTCCTTTGTTGCTACGAAAATAATGAAATTACTGTAGGCATTCTAGGACAGTCTTTTGTTTTTAGATATGTCCTGTAGCTGTCTAGCACATGTCTCATGTCAGACCTGTGACATCAGGCATGCCCCTGTGCCTAATGTTCTAGCCACAGCTTCCACCTGACTTGACAAATCCATTGCTTTTACATTAAGCTCCCATTTACCTCTACAATCCTTCTGTTGTTTCTGTTCTCTTATGAGTTTGTAAAACATAGCTCCTCTTTACACAGAAGAGACCACTTATGAAAAGCCCTCTATCATCTCACATGGTTAATGCTTTAAATCCAGGTACTCTGCTGTCTGTCCCTGGTAGTGGGGAGCCCCAATCCATTCCATATGTTTGCCTTGCAACCGTTGAAATAATTTTAAAACCGCAGAAAGATTCTCTTAACTATCACCTTGGTGAGCCAGGTTTACTTTCAACTTTATGATGACTTTTTAAACAATGAAGATCCCAGAAAAACTCATTTTACTTTAGTTTTTCTACATGAAATACTTATTTTCTTTCTTTTGAAATGTCTTTGAGCAGTGAAGATATTTCATTATGATGTTAATCACTCTAATCTTCCCTATGTGGTTGGAGTCACAGAGGAAACATAGTTGGTAGTATTTGCCAAAAATATTTTAGTGGTTAGCAATACGGCAGATTAGAAAATCAGAGGACATTTGTAAATCCACAAGCCATGTTGTATGTTTCCAAAATAGGTTTCGGCATTGGAAAACAGTGATGTAAATTAGATCTTAATACTTTGTAATATTGTTCACGTGAATGGATAATCCAGATGCTATTAACAGATTATTAGTGTGAAAGAATAATTCAGATGATATTAACAGTAAATAGACAAGGTATTAGCCAGCTAAAATGACACAGGGGAAAATATCCCTATAACAATACAATGTATGGCAGAGACAACAGTTGTAACTAACAGTTGATCTAGACATAGACCCATAAGTGTGAGCTGTATTACAAATCAAAACTAGCTTTGCTATGGATCAAATGACTGAACTGTGGAATCTTTTAAAAAACAACTATTCAAAATTAAAGAAAAAATTAAAATGGTTAGTGTGGTACGGTGAAAAATGACTTTCCCAAAGATATACACATCAAATCACTAGGATCTGTGAATGTTACCTTATTTGGAAGAAGGCTATTTGAAGATCTAATTAAGTTAAGGATCTTGAGATAAAATCACTCAGGATTATCAGAGTGTGTCCTGAATCCAATGATAAGTATCTTTATAAGATGCATATAGAGAACACAGAGGAGAAAGGTGATATGAAAATAGAGTCAGAGGTTGGAGCCACTTGGCCACAGCCAAGGACAGAAATGCTGATAGGCACAAGAAGCAGGGAAGGTAGAGATGGTGTCTCTCCTGCAGCCTCTGAGTAAGTGTAGTTTGGTTGGCACCTTGATTTCAGACTTCTGACCTCCAGAATGATGTAAAAGTCAACTTCTGCTGTTTTAAGACACCCAGTTGTAGTTGTCTGCTACAACAGTCATAGGCAACTAACACACTCATAGAAGCTGATTGAGAATTATGATGGCTAAAATCCACTTTTTAAAAAAGATTTTATTTATTACTTTTTAGAGAGAGGGGAACAGAGGGAGGCAGATAGGGAGAGTGACATCAATGTCTGGTTGCCTTTCACCTGCCTCCAGCTATGGACCTGGCTGCAGGTTAGGCTTGCAACCTGGTTATGTGCCCTGGCTGGGGAATTGAACCAATAACCTTTGGGTTTGCAGGCCAGTGCCTATCCACTAAGCCAATAGCCAGGGCTAAAATCCATTTTAAAGTATTCCATAAATATTTCTGGCAAGGCATTTAGTCTTATAAGGCATTCTGTCCTAAAATTCCTCGATATTTATTAGCTGAAATGATATGATGTTTATTCTTCCTGGTTAATATGATTAAATATTAATAATAATGTATTAATTAATGGTTCTTACAACACAAAAATACAATTATCAGTTCAATTTTTTCTGTTATGTTTGACTTAGGGAATAGAAAACAGGACTTAGGCAGACTTTCTATGAATAGCAAAGAGGCTCATTTTTGTCTTGAACAGGGGTTTCCAAATACAGTCAACAATACATGAGGAAGTGTTTACCAAGTCATGAAATGCCTGTTACATAAACAACACCTGTCATACAAATACCTGCTGGTCCTGAACTCCCTAACCTCAATCAGCAGCAGCAATGTAGTTTCCATTCCATATCCCTTTATAGTGAATAAATATTTTATTTTCCTTTCCACCAGAAAGAGATAGGTAGGAGGATGGTATGAAGGGAAAATAGGAAAGTGGTTCCTGAAACTGTTTTTTAGTTTTTCCAAAATATTCTGAATTATGTGAAATAAGTGTAAGGCAGGGCTTTTCATCTGGGTACTGTTGTCATAAAGCCACTTTGATATGTCAGTTTCAATGAAGTACTTTTTTCTGTGGGGGCTCCTTTGAAGTGTAGCATGTTCAGCAGAATCCCCATCCTCTACCCACAAGATGCCAGCAGCATCTCTCTCTCCATTGGGATTATCAGAAATGTTTCCTGGCTTGCCAACTATCTCCTGGAGGGATACTCTCAGTAAAAAACAAAACACATAAAAAGACACTTGGTTTAAGCATATTATTTTCAAGTTCATTAGTACTCCTGTGTGAAATTTATATTTTCACAACGACTATATTCAGGAAATCATTTCTGTTTTATTTTTATATTGTTATACCTGGGGGAATGGTGAACAAGACATGTCAAGTCCCTTACCTTGTGGAGCTTGGATCCTCATGGGGAAGACACGCAGAAATTAAATTACTATAAAAGCAGATGTATGTCGATAACCGATGGTAGACACAGTTGTCAACTCATAGCTATTTCTCTCATCTCTAAGGAGAGAACTTGAATTTGTTCTGGGTCACAAAAGACTCAGTTACATGATGACACATATTCCTCTTTGCCAGAAATTTACTTTGTTTACTCTGTTGCATTTGACGTGGTCATTTGTTTAATTCTGTTGAATAAGGTAAAAAGAATTGTTTGCTGGGAGATTTATGAGAAATATTCTTACCTCTATCATAAAGAAAATTTCTGTCCACCCCTCAACCACATTTTTTCCCTGTCTTGGAATTGCAAAATGATGTGAGGCTGAGTTGCAGGGACCACTTTGTTACACTAAGAGATAAACCAAGAGAATCAAAGGCATAACTGAAATGATAAACCAGTAATAGAAATTACTGTTATTACACAACTCTAGTTGTTTCAAAGTGACTTTTAATCAATTATCATATCTCATGAAGCAAAAATTTTCTTTTTTTTTTTACTTATTGATTTGAGAGAAAGAGAGAGAGAGAGAGAGAGAGAGAGAGAGAGAGAAATAGAAGAGACGGAGAGAAGTAGAAACATTCATTTGTTGATCTTTCCTTCCTTCCTTCCTTCCTTCCCTCTTTTCTTCTTTCCTTTCACTTATTCTTACCCAAGGACATTTTTTTTTTTCATTGCTTTTTATTTATTTTTTTAAAGATTTTATTTAATTATTTTTAGAAAGAGGGGAAGAGAGAGAGGCAGAGAGGGAGAGAGACATCGTTGTATGGTTGCTTTTCACCAGCCTCCAGTCACAGACCTGACTGGAGACCTATTTTGCAACCTGGTTATGTGCCCTGGCTGGGGAATCAAACCTGCTACCTTTGGGTTCGCAGGCCAGTGCCTTATCCACTGTGCTACCAGCCAGAGCTCATTGCTTTTTAGAGAAAGAGAGAAACACTGGTGCTAGAGAGAAACATTGGTTGGTTGTCTCTTATACGTGCTTGGCCTGGGGATAGAACCCACAACCCAAACACGTGCCTGGATCCAGGATTGAACTTGCAACTTTGGTGCATCGGGATGCCATTCTAGCTGTCTGAATTACCCGGTCAGGTTGAAGCAAAAATACTTTTAACTAATTTAGAAATTGTGGTATTTGTGGTGAAACCTGTGGTGTGAAGTAGACGTGAACGAAGGGGAAGTTATGGTAGTGTGTAGTACAGAGAAAAGGTCCTGAGGCATAATTCCAAGGGTTGAAAGAAGACCTCAGTAGAGTGTGAACAATAGTGAAAATGAAATGGGATTGGCTAGAATGCTAGGCAAGGCCTTATAGGATAACCAACATAGAAGAATGGGACAAAAGCAGATGAAGTAATCGTTTGAAGAATATTACAACAAATCAGGGTAGAAAATGGGCAGTGGTTATAGAGTTCACTTTTATTTTTAAACTGAAAAAATAAAAATCTTAAATAAAACCTGCCTCTAGCTGGCAAGCTCACTTGGTTAGAGTGTTGTCCCTATATGCCAAGGTTGAGGGTTCGATCCCTGGTCAGGGTACATATAGAATCAACCAATGAATGTATAAATAAATGGAACCACAAATTGAAGTTTTTCTCTCTTTCCCACCTTCTCTCTCTCTAAAATCAATCAATTAAAAATTAAATTAAAGCAAAAATCCTCATTTCGAGGGACAGTTTTATGCAGAACCAGGTTTGTGTAGGTTCTATGCCAATATATGCCAATATAAAGAAAGTAACTGAAACATAAAAATTCAAGTGTACATTGTAGTTTATTAAAAATCTTTTATTTATTCTTTCTGATAAAGAAATCTTCCTGACTAATATTTACCTCACTCCCCAATTTCATAAAGATTATGTCTATCTTTTCACCATTCTCTCAACATATTTCTTCAGCATAAAAGTCAGTAAACATAGAAAATTAGTAATATAAATATGTTAGTAGAAAAGACAAAAATTATTGGAACAATAACAAATAAACTTTCTGGAGGTGAAATTTATATACCATAAAATATGTTCCTTTTAAGTGCAGACTTCCATTATTAAAATATTTGCAGGTTTGATATTTTCCCACAGGTCTCTGAGGCTCTGTATTTTTCTTTAACCTTTTCTTACTCTCTGTTCTTCAAATAGGATAATTTTCATTTTCAGTTCACTGATTCTTTCTTCTGTCCTCTCAAGTTTGCTATTCAACCCATCTACTAAAATTTTCATTTGTTATACTTTTGAATTTTAGAATCAATTAAGTTTTATTTTTCTCCTGAGATTCTCCATTTGTGTCATCATATTTTCTTTTCAATGTTTACACAGTTGCTATAATTCTTAGAATGTATTTATAGTAGCTTCTCTGAAGTCCTTATTTGCTAATCCAACATCTGGACTCAGAATCAGTTTCCACTGTGCTTTTTTCCCCTCTGACTATAAGTCACAATTTCCTGAAGTTTTAATTTGTTTGTATGCACTCTTTTTGTTGAGATTTGGATATTTTGGACTGGATTGGTTATATTGTGTCAAATCTGGATTATGATTCATTTTTAACTTGGCTGGTGTTAATCTCTAGAATATGTTCCCTTTGTACTAGTCACCAATTTCTATGCTCAGATTTATATTTCTTTTTTTATTTTAGTTTTTGTTTGTTTGGTTTTGTTTTATAGACTAAGGAGTATCCTGTTAAGCCTGCATAGCTTAACATTCAGCCAATGATTTGGCTTAGCCGGCACTCAAACACCATGAGTTTGTAAAGCTTATGGCCTCTACTAATACATCTGTCTGTAGGCTGGGAAGCTGTTCCAAATCCAGCCAGATCTCAAGCATGCTTTGACTTTTACTTTCCCCTGAACCCTCTCAAGTTTTCCCATGCATGAATACAATTTCCTGGTTAAGCAGATGGTGTGGAGAGTTTATAAAGCTAAGCCTTCCAGGGCTGTCTCATTTTCAGGATTTTCCACTTGGCTGATTTCACTCTTCACCCAACCTTAGGCTAACATAGCAACAGATATTTTCTTTGTTTCCTGCTGTATTTTCTACTTTTATTGACAATGCTGCCAATCATGCGTTTTTGCTTTCTACCCCAAATCAACTCTGCCCCTCTGGCAGCAACACTGCTGATTTTCACACAAAACCATGAAATTATAGCAGCAATTGAATTTGGGTGACTGTAGGAGCCTGGGCAAGAAGGCTGTAGACTTAACTTTTCTCCCTACGAAGATCTAACAGTTTTCCCTGAGTAAACACATCTAACTTGTTGATTTCCTTTCAACAACATCCAGGGTCTTGAATTGATTTGGGGGGAGGTAATTTTGTCTAGCATATTTGCTTTGGGGAAGATTTACCAGTATGTCATACACTATCAAGTGGTTGCCTTTTAATATAGTCTGCCTTATATACATACAAATTTCTAAATGGCCTATTTAATATATCTCTAGTAGCTGGATAAAACTATTGTCTATTGAATTTTTTTTCTAGAGTCCCTGAATTCCTTTTATTTTTCACTAGTAAGCAAAAGTTTCTTTGGGCACTACACAAGTGATTCTAATTTTTAATACCCATAAAATAACCAATTACTCTTTCAGGAATATTTTTGTTTTCTTATTAGCTTAAATTCTTTTTTTGTTATAGCTGAAGTTTCTGACATTATTATGAAGTTAGAAATCTATATGACTAGTTTAAAGGCTACTCATGCTCTTGGAATACCGCTTCTCTACTTGTTTGTGTCTGTTTTTATTCTTTCACTTGATCAACTGGCAGTAATGGGATTTCACTCACACATTCCAGGGGCTCCAGATGACAATGAATGTAATGGTCACTGGCCATTTTATTACTGTCCCACAACTGAATATATTTCTTATTTCAGTGGAATCCTCCGTTGTATGGGTCTTGACAGGAAGCAAGACTTAGCTCTATTTAATCTCTAAAAATGAAGACACCTCCATCAGTCCTGGGCTCTGCACAGTTTTTATTCAATACCTTAAATCCTAGGAGGTAATACAAAAATGTGGGGATATTAAGAAAAAATATTTATTTCAGAGTCTAGTAATGAAGTATTCACATGTTGATCAAATTGATACAGTGGTACTTCCCTTTTTGACTAAAATCTTTGCTTTATACCCATTTTCTGAGCCTAGTTCTTTAAATTTCTAATTCTTTGAGCCACCTAATACATTCTTCTAATGAAATTTAAGTTAGCCAGAGTTTGAAATAAGGCAATAAGTCATTTTGAATTATGCTGTGTTGAGCCCTATGGAACCTGCAGCAAAGGAAAAATCACTGATACCGATACTGATACTTTCTTTGATATTTTGTTCACCATGGATATTTCCATTAAATTTATTTTAAAACTTTCATTAAATATTATTCATGTTGACTATTTGAGTTGTTTAGGTAGCTCCTTAACATCAGTTAACATCTGTATCTATAGCAAATGGTTCACTCATGTCACTCAATGCCCAGCCCTGGTGAGGTAAACAAAACACCAATAATGCAGTCAGTGGACAGGAGGTCTCAGGATGTTGAGTGAGTAGATCAGAGAATGATCTACAACCAACTTAATGTAATAGTAGGGTCTTGAAGGTTGTTACAGACAAATATGGAAATATAAAATACTGAATATTCTTTGATTGAATATATATTATATGGCAGAACCCATTTAATTATTCTAAATTTATCATTAACATAATTACATTAGAAATTAAGACCTGCTATCTATGTACCAGTTCTATTATTCAGGGGCAATTAATCATTTTGTAGTGGCCTACAGAGAAAATATTACAAAATTATTGTATTGCTCCAACTTATGATAATAAGACATCTTAATCTCATAATATTCTTGGTAGAATTTTGTTTTAAATGTTAAAAAGTTTTCAATCACCTATTCAATTAAACAAATAGGCTACACTGTTGTTGCTAGCATGAACTTAGCAGAGACTCTTAAATTTTGCTCAAGCATTTTTCAACATGATTAGAAGTCTTCACAATACAATAGGATGAGGTCTTGCCAAAGGAAATTTAGCTAACTGGCCCAAGAGGATTCAAAGATGAGTATTTTCTAGAACACACACACTCATATATCAAGAATGCTAAACCTATGAACTCTCAGTAAGAAATATTGTCATGGAAACTGGAATACTCATGTCAGTTAGAAGATGCTATTGGCACCCTCTTACTAGATATACACTACCAGACAAATCATAATAAGAAGGGGATCCATAGTTATGATCTCCTCTGCCCACTTTCCGTGACAGTAGTTGGGTGATTTCTTCCCAGTGAATTTATAATATATAAGTTAGTGGGCACAAACAGCATTTAACTCCAATTATTTTTAACTCTGTGGATAAAAGACTGATCAACCTCTTTCCTGACTCATGCCATCTTTCTTATAGAAAAATATGTCCATTTAGGCCTCAAGCAAGTCTTGCTGTTAAGGATGTATATAGTCCTCACTATAAGTTGACTTTAATTGGCTTTTATCATATGTAAGAAGAAATGTAATAATGTCTTGAGTAAAACTGTTATATGTTGTAATAATCATTTTGTAAACATAAAACAAGTCTAATAATTCTTATCATTTAAAATTTCAAAAACCATATTATAAGAAGGTTAACCTAAATTATATAGTATATGCAAAGATAATTATAAAACTTTCTTGCTCATTATGTTATTTATAGTTTTTAAAATAATAGGTCTTCTTTCTAGTGATCAACAAGAAATTAGTTTTTTGAAAAGTTTTACATGTGTTATTGTTTTGGGGAAAATCCAATTAGCTTATTGCTTTTTATTTTTATTTTGATTATTTTTCAAAGATTTTATTCACCATTTCTAGAGAAAGGGGAAGGGAGAGAGACAGAGAGAGAGAGGGACATCAATGTATGGTTGTCTTTCACCTGCCTCCAGCTACAGACCTGGCTGGAGACCTGGCTTGCAACCTGGTTATGTGCCCCAGCTGGGAATTGAACCAGCAAACTTTGGGTTCCCAGGAAGCACTGTGCTACCAGCAAGGGCTTATCACTTTTTAAAGCTATGATTTTTTCCCTTAAAGATAAAATTTTATATCAAACCCCAAATTACTCCCTGTTCCCATTTAATATCTATAGCATTTCAGAATCAAATTCTAAAGAGTATCTAGCAGAAAGATGGATCACATGCATCAAGCCACCTTTTTTCCTCCTTCTCTCCCTCCTCCTTCTTCCTTCTTCTTTCTTCTCCTTCCACCTCCTCCTTTCCCTCCTTCTCCTCCTTCTCCTTCTTTGTCCTCTTTTCTTCTATTTCTCCTCCTTCTCCCTTCTTCTTTCCCTTCCTCTTCCTCTTCTTCCCCTTCTCCTTCTCTTTCCCTTTCCCTTCCTCCTCCCCTTCTCCTCATTCTCCTTCCCATCCTCCTTTTTCTTCCCCCTTTCTTTTTTCTTTTCTTTCTTCCCTTCCTTCCTTCCTTCCTTTTCTCATCCACCTCCCCTGCCTCCTCCTCCTCCTTCTTCTCCTCCTCCTCTTCTCCTTCTTATTTTTCACCTCCTCCACCACTCCTTTCTTTCTTTTCTTCCTCTTCCTTCTCCTTCTCTCTATTTATCTCTCTTTCCCTCTGTATCTCTCTCTCCTTCTTTTCTCTCTCTCTTTCTATCTCTCTGCCTCTCTCTTTCTTCTTTTGTGCTCCACAAGATGCAACTATAACTGAGAAATCTTTTATCTATAGGCAATTTATCTTTTATTTGTGCCTTAGTTATTTTGGCTATTTATGTTGGTTAGATTGGGTATGGCAGTTATTATACTGCAGTGCACCTTAAGTATACTATTTTTATTTTCAATATCTAATGATCTTTAAACAAATTTGAGTCTAAGAACAATGCACAAAATAATAAAATTACATAAGTAAAATAGTGCTTATTTTACATTTTCTATCTCTTCTTTCTTATTAAATATATGTAAAAAAGAGTTCAAAACCTATCCAGTCTTATCTAAACAATACCTTTATTTCTAGTTTGTAAAAGTAAAACTTGGTATGTTTATCACTTGAGAGCAAACAGGTCATTGGTCAATGATCTCTTCCCTCTTTCTACAGATAAAGCAAAAATCCTAGTTTCAACTCATTTATTCAGCTTCAACAACATTAGGAAAAGTTCTGACTCATAATTTTTATAAAGTAGAGCAACTGCTATATTATTTCAAGAATGTAAGGCTTTAATATGAAATACTAGAGAGATGAATTTTATTCCTTAAACCAGTGTATAAACTATTAGAGTAAGACTCCTTCTTCAACTTTGTAGTAAGGAATAAAAACTACAAGGATTTGCATGACAATACCTTATGATGAAGTTTTGTTATTACCAATAAAATGAAAATGCCAGTCCATGTGTTAAGTTATGTGTGTATAATGATTTTAATTTACTTCGGCTTCTCTGTGAGTAAGATGATAGAATATTATTATTGCTATTGGAGGGAAAAGGAACCTAAAATTTAGTGGCTTTCATGAATTACTGAATATAATATAGCAAATAAAGGGACTAATATTTGATGGATATAATACAACAATAAAATTAATTAAAAAAAGGACTAATATTTGATTATTTAAATCAAATGCAATGCTCTCACTATTATACCTCCAGTGGTGAAAAGCTGTTATTTGTATGCTCATCTGGAACATAACTTAGTGCTTAATGTTTGGGAATAAGGAATGCTCTCATTTCATGTCCTATTGGGGATATGAAATGTGACAATATGGTCCTCAACTGCATCTTCTTTAGGGTAAGAGAAATTTCATGATTTAAAAGTTTATATACAGAAAAATTAAATTCCTGGCACTTGATAGATTTGATTCCCCCAAAATAGACTGTCCTCCTTTAAACTAGAATAGGGTGTCATTGGATAAAGTCTTAATTAATAAGTTATAGCTTAGTCAGTATTTGTTCCCCTCTCTAAGAATGTCTCAGGGTAACCTTTCACCAAGGAGCACATAGTTCTCAACTATGGACACTTTAGTGCGAAGTTGCAGGAAAGATCTTCTGGAATTTTCTTAATACAGATACATTTTCTTGCTCGGTTAATCCTTTTCTATTAAGTTCTCTTGACAGCTAAGGAAAAAGGTAAGAGTGCTATGAGCAACTTTCCTTTTTAAAAAATTATTGGGGTTAACATTGGTTAATAACAATGTACATTTTAGGTGTACAATTTTATAATGCAACATCTGTATACTCCATTTGTATGCTCACTACCCGAAATATAATTTCTTCCCCTCACCATACATTTGACCCTTTTACCCTCTTCATCCTCTCCCCACCCTTCTTCACTGGCAACCACCATACTGTTGTCTGTATCTATAGTTTAAAACAACTTTTTAATTCAGTACAACTCTTACCCAGGCCTCAGCTCTAAATAACAATAAAATAATTACTTATGGTATTAGTAATCACATATTTACTTACAATTTCTAATCAGTTTCTTACAGTAATCATAAATATTGTTTGCTCTCAGCTTTTAATAAATGAGCTCAAACTTGGATAGCATGATAGCTATAACATAATTTGAATATTATGATGCACATAATCAAAATTCTGAATAATTGCTGTCATGTATTTACCAACTGGTCAACTTCCTCATTTATATAATAGTCCTATCCCTTAATGTATTATTCTTGCTGACTTTACTTTTCAGATGAATAGCATAGCTTCTAGCTTTTTCTATTGAAGTAACCTTTCCTTCTAATGTACCTTATATATGTACATATGCAGTTAAATCTTGCATCTAGTTGGCAGAAACAGCAGAATTTAAACAAGTTAAAAACTTTGCTTCCCTGCCACAGGATTCTATTTTAACTCATTTACTACAGTAATTGATTATCATAACATCACGATGCTTAATCCACTGAAACCACTAAATTTTCATTACCCATAGTCTCTTTCTGGCTGATTTTTATTTGTCTGGCTAAAATTTCATATTATTATTATCATCATCATTCAATATACTGGAATATACTCAATTCCTTTCCCCATTCTCTGTCTATCCTACTCTCCTGGCACAATCAAACCCTGAAAAAAAAAAAAACAACAAAAAACAGGTTTCCCCACAGTTGCTCTGAAACAACGGATATTTTGAAAAGAGAAATTATACATATAGCTTCATATGTTTCTCAAGTCAATTTCAGATTTCACTTTCCTTCCCATCAAATACATTTTTATAAATGTTAATATGTAGCTAGTCTCCTTTTCCCTACTTGTACTTCAAACCTATCTCATTTTAATGGGGCCTTATTCCTAAAGCTCAAATCTCTATTTAACTCACTTTCATTCAAGTATTTACTTAGAATGAAATTCAACCTCTTTCCTTGGAATCAAAGCCCTACATGATATGGGTCCTATTTTCTTATCCAACATTGTCTTATTCATTATTATATCTTACTATTAGTTCCAATTATCCAGACACATTAGACTCCATTTTATTTTTCAAAAAACTTAGTCTTTCTTATCTTAGGAACTTAATAGCTATTTTATTTATGCTGACTTGCTGACTCCTTGTTCTTGTTCAGATTATAGGTTAAATGTTATTATTTCAGAAAGGGTTTCCTTGACTATTAAACCTGAAATATCTATTCAATTACTCTTTATAACATCAAATATTTTTAATTTTATGAATAGCATATACTTTTCTTGGCTGTTTGTTTGATAAGTATTGTGTAACTGCCTGTATAAGAATATGAAATCAATGAGAGGATGTATTTACCTATCTTACTCATATTTTATATCTAATATTGAGTATGTAGGAGGCTCAACATAAATGAGATCAAATTAACTTTTCCAATTTATGCCATTTCCAACCAATCTCTACATTTTCTATTTTTAAGCTATTGGTCTCTTTTCAATTTCCCGAATCTGCTAAGAGTTTGTACATCAGGGTTTTTATATATACTTCACATATGCTTTTCCTTGAATACTCTCCTTTTTCTCATAAAGGGTACTCCTTCTCAACTTTTAGTATTGTCTTATATGTTACCATCTCAGAAAGAGGTGGCCACTCTATCCAATGGGTAGTTGCTCTTTCCCCAAACCTTCATTCTTTTATTCACTGGTTTCATTTATACCTAATCACAACTTCTGTTGCTTGGGACTTTTTCTCTTTTTCTTGTTCCTGGGATTCTAAGTTTCCACCAGAGCAATGAACATGTTCATCTAGATCAACTTTATTTTTATGGCCAATTTCATTTAATTGGTGTTTCTTTAAATAATATATGCAAAGAATACTTTACTTTGACCTTAACTTTTTAAAAAATTGTGATAAAAAATATAAAATTTACAATAAATTTTTAGGTATAAAGTGAGTACTTTAACTTTTTAAAGTCTCTCTTTTTATTCTCTCTTTTTTTTAAAGATTTTATTATTATTTTTAGAGAGAGGGGAAGGGAGAGAGGCAGAGAGAGAAAGAGACATCAATGTATGGTTGCCTTTCACCTGCCTTCAGCTATGGACTTGACTGGAGACCTGGCTTGCAACCTAGTTATGTGCCCTAGCTGGAAATTGAACCAGAGACCTTTGGGTTCACAGGCAGACACCTTATCCACTGTGCCACCAGCCAGGGCCTAAAGTCTCTCTTTCTAGAATTTTGCCTGACATAGAGGAGTTGTTCAATAAATGATTGCTAAAAGGATTAATAAAACATTTTGCAATGAGACCATATCCTTGTCTGTTTTTAAAATTCATTATTACAGTCTTAAACTTCAATTTTTTGAGATTACCCAGTAAGACTAGGTTAGTTACTTTTTCTAATCCTTTTTGGTTTCTTGAATCCAGTCATTGAGCCTGCCTGTGTCCATCTATAAAAAATTCCTTGGATCCCATTATTTTCTATTTTCTAGGTCAGCCTCATAAAACTCAGAGAAGATAAAAAATTTGTTTTTCTTTATTTTAATTTCATTCTTTCTTGGTTGAATTCATTTTGTTTTGTGTGCTTCAAATTGATTTGAATTCAAAATAGGGACATAATCAAAAGTATTATTTATGATTATTTTCTAAGTGTCATTCCATCATTTCATAGACAGACAATAACTTTATGGGGTAGATACTATTAACTCAGCCATGGATTGAATACATATACAGGGGAGAGCAAAAGTAGATTTATAGTTATTCATATAGAAAATAATACAATAATTAATATATAATAATATAAGAATAAAGTCTGTGTTTTATTTACATACTCCAGCTGTAAACCTACTTCTGCTCACCCCTGTTATATTGATCACTTACTATATGATTGGTTCTAGATACATTTAAATGTTATTTAAATCTCATAACACCCTTTAAAGTAGGCAGGATTTAGGTTTTTACCAATTTTTCTATGGAGAAATCAAAGAACTGATCAAAGTGATAATGCAAAGATGATAGAAACCCAAATTTATTCTTTACACCCATATTGATTAACTTTATACATACACATATAGAGAGTTTATTTATACATATATATGTATTTATATATGACATTTTTCTTCTCTTCCTACTTAATTTGGCTTTTTTTTCAGTGATTGAATCATATCTGCTTAACTCATCTTTCCTTTGTATTGCTCAACAGAGTGTTTTATACTCAGCAGGTGTCCTGGAATATTTGTGGGAAAAATAAATACATTTGTGTGTGGGAGTGTGTGGGGGGTGCATGCCCATTTACCACACTGTTTTCTATAATACTGTAGCTGTCTGTGAAAATGGGTATGAGTCAGACAATAAATTTAGGCTGCATGTTAACTCACTAGTCTATTATTTAGGAATTCAGTCACAAAGATTTGTTGAGAGGTCTTGTGTGTTTTAACCTTTTATCCGTATTTGCACCATTTGCTGACTGGGCATCTATCCAGACCCAGCCATGGTGTCTCTGGGGTCAATATGAGGCAATATTAATTTAATGCAGAGGAGTTGAAAAGAATTCTGTTTCCAAGGAACTTGTAACCATAGTATATTTTTATTACCCGAGGCGCACTGCATTGCTCATCAAATAGGACACTAATGAAACTGAGCACCTCCAAACTTATGGTTGTATTTGCCATATTTCTTCAGAAGTGAGTGGGTACATTTTTATTTTTAATGTAAAAAAAATCTCAAGGGAGGGGAAAAACCTATGCTGGAATAGCAATGAAGAAGTAGTTGTTCTACATGACATTTTATTTCTGGATTGCTAGAAAGATCAATGTACTTGCCTGTAGCCCATGAATTAATATCCTCAGCTATCAAGCAATGAGACATCTTGCGCAACAACTTGTTCTTCATTACTAACTTCTTGTCATAAGTAAAGTAATAATAATGTGGCTTCAGAATAGTTGTCACCCTTGGGATATAGCATTACTGTATCTTAAAAATCACTAATAACTCTCCTGCATGAACTTGACTTACATTTTCTGTGCAAATGAGACATTTTCTATCAAGCACAAAGAAAGCAGGCACTCTGGGAATTCAGCCTTTAAGAGATATATTTTTTTTCACATCTCTGAAAGTCACCATAGTTTCATCCAATTATATGAGGACTTGACTGGGACTTTTTAATATAAATTTTACTTTTATCTTGCTCTGATAAACAGCTTGTGCTTCTGATGACTCATTTACAATATGTCAATGGCAGTATCTTTAGCAACTATAAAGGTATGCTCTGAGGACAAATCCATTCATGAGTGTATTCTTATTTTAAAATATTTATTAAATGTTTACTAATAGCCAAAATGTGTAAGACATTATGTATGTAAATATAATTTCAAATCATTTTAAAGTTTAGAAAATATGGTAAAATAAAAGTATTTCTGTGCAACAAGTGTAATGAGAAAACACAAGTGACAGATTAAATAAAACAGAGCTTTTTTATTTCACAAAAGTAAAAACAGATCCACAGAACATAGGATGGCAAAGGTGAGGGTACATAATTCATAACTCAATACTATTACAAGGCTAAAGTTTGCAGGACCTCAAATACAGGCTGATATTATAGGTGTATATGAATTTGTCTAAAATCATATCTGAGGCCCCAACAATATAATAATTTAAAGTGAAATCAACCCACAAAGGCAAAATGAATAGGCTTAGTGATATATAAGGCTGCTGAAAATTTCAGTATTTTTGTTGAAGAAATCTTAAAGGATGGTGGAAGGAAGCAGGTGGTATGTTAACAGTTTTGACTATGTCAAGGAGGTTGTAATCATTCTGCTCTTTGCAGAATAATATATTTGAATGTTTTTATAATGGTAAGACGCTTTCTTAGTACTGTCACAAATTCTCACAGTAGTTATGTAAGGCAAGTAGAAATATTTCTACTTTAAAAGTGGAAAGTCTGAGGCTTTGAGATTTAAGGCCATGGGGTCAGTCATCTAAATTAAAAAAAAGAAAACCAAAAAACAAACAAACAAACAAACAACCCCCCCCCCCCCCCCCCCCCCCCCCCCCCCCCCCGCCCTGGCTGGTAGCACAGTGGATAAGGTGTCAGCCTGTGAACCCAAAGGTCGCTGGTTTGATTCCCCAGCCAGGGCACATAACAAGGTTGCAAACCAGGTCTCCAGTCAGGTCTGTGGCTGGAGGCAGGTGAAAAGCAACCACACATTGATGTCTCTCTCCCTCTCTGCCTCTCTCCCTTCCCCTCTTTCTAAAAATAATGAAACAAAATCTTAAAAAAATAGAAAAACAAAGACCTCAAAAAGAAATCTTTATTGAGCATTTACCACATCACAGACACTGTTCTACAGAGTGGGAATGTTATGGTAAGATAAATATGATTTTTCCTGTCACTGAGTTTATAGTTTTCTGACTTTAAATTAAATATTTATTACAATGCTGAGCAAAGAGAGAAGAAACCATCAAACTAAACTGAGAACTGTAAATGTTTGTAGTATAAGCATTTATAGTATAAAATCCACAAATATTCCTAAGAAAATAGGCTAAGTGATCTACATAGTGACCTTGCCAAGAATTATTTCACTTATCTATCCCAACTGACTATCTTATAGTGTGTTTACATTGGAAATGAAGAAAACACTATGCTTAATATATAGTAGATTTGCACCATGCTCAGTTTGGGTTTAAGAAATTATGGACAAATATTTGCATGGCCAATTTTATTTGTACATGATATCACTATACTTGGTTATTGTTAGCTTTATTTAAAAAATAGTTTATTTATTTATTTTTAAAGAGAGGGGAAGTTGGGGAAGAAAGAAAAGGAGAGAAACATCAATGTGTGGTTGCTTCTCATGTGCCCCCAAGTGGGGACCTGGCCCACAACCCAGGCATGTACCCTGACTGGGAAGTGAACCCTCAACCCTTTGGTTCACAGGCCAGTGCTCAATTCACTGAGCAACACCAGCCAAGGAAGCCTCATTTTTTAAGTATAGATTAAATTCAGTAACTAAAGGAGAAAATTCATGTAATTTTAAAAGACATTATTTAAATTTGTTGACTATATTTGTGATGATCAATTTCTTTCCTTCCATTTCTAGTGAACCCAGTCCAGATATTTGCTACTACTGATCCACTGAAACTATTCTTAAAAAGTTTATCAGTGATTGGCTTAGGGTGAAAGGCAAAGTAATTCTACACTCCTCATTTAACCTGTCCTTCAGCTTTTAATCAGTTGATGGCCTGGCCCGAGGCACAGTGGATAAGGTGCTGACCTGCCAATCCAAAGGTCACTGGTTTGATTCCCCAGTCAGGGCACATAACCAGGTTGCAAGCCAGGTCTCCAGTCAGGTCTATAGCTGGAGGCAGGTGAAAAGCAACCATACATTGATATTTCTCTCCCTTTCTTCCTCTCTGCCTGCCCTTCTCTCTACAAATAATGAATAAAATCTTTAAAAAATATAATAGTTCAGTTGATGATATAGTGTTCCTTAAAACACGTTTTTCACTGACTTTCAGGGCACAATTCTTGTCTGATTTTCCTCTTACCATCCGTGCCACCCTTTTTTCAACCTTTTTTTCTGGTTCCTTCTCACATTTCTAATCTGCAGTATTGGAAATTCCAGAGCTCTGTGATGTGACCTTTCTGAATATCTCAGTCATATAGCCCCATGGCTTTACTGCAAACAATTTATAATCCCCAAATTTACCTACATGACCCAGAGCTCTCCCCTGAACTCCTCCTGATTCTCTTCTCTACATTGCCCTTTCAATGTCTAGCAAAATGTGGCTCTTGCTCTTCCCCCCTACCAACTTTCTATCTTCAGAAATCTACTCTGCTTGCACCCCTGTGTGAGTTCCCAATGGCTGCTCTGACCAATTACCACAAATTTAGTGAATAACAATACAATATTTTTCTCACAGTTTTGGAGGCTAGAAGTCTAAAACTAGTATCACTGGGCTGAGATCAAAAGGTTGACAGGACTGCAATTCCTCTGGAGGTTCTAAAGGCAGATCCATTCCTTGCTTCTTCCAGCTTTCTGGTGTCTACTGGCATTCCTTGGCTTGTAGCCACATTACACTAGTCTGCCTCTATGATTATTTTGCATTCATCTTTTCTGTATATAGGTAAAATATATTCCATTGCCACTTTAAAGGGATACATGAGTGAGTTTAGCATTTCCAGCCCAATAGGATAATTCTGGATAATCTTGCCATCTCAAAATTCTTTATTTAATCACATCTGCAAAGACCTTTTCTTTCTTCTATTTGGATACCTAAGATAACATGCATGGTGTCAGGGATTAGGACATCATATATTTTGGGGAGAAGGCATGTTCAGCCTACTGCAACCTCCTTCAGTTCTTTACTGAAATATCAATGCTTAGGCAATTTCATACTTGACAACCTTATTTAGTCTCCCACTCATTACCATAACACTTTAAACTTACTTTCCCACTTATCTTTATTTTTGATCCCAATAATCCTTATCATTATATAAAATAAATATATATCAAATAATTCAAATTATATGTAAGTGTATGTATCTAGTTTTAATTCCTTTATACTTATTTTTCTTTTATGAGAATCATAAACTCTACGATCTTAAGCCAGTGGAGATGAATATCTTGTACATTTTAGCTCAATATATATTTGCAGCACTAATTTGTTGATTTGTTATCAGCTAGTTGATACCAGTATGTTACTGTACTATTACATTCCTATGAGTAGCACTTTCTTTGAATTTCATATAAAATGGATTATTTTCATAGAAGTATTAGAAAATCTTTGTAATAGAGATGTATTCTCACCAAAATATTTCTTTTGATAATAAGTGTGAATTTCTCTTTATTTTTAGTCATTTTAATATTTATCTTGAAATAAATAACAGTAAAGGAAAGCTTTACATTTATATTAGAGGGCATAGATAATAAATTTGTAAAAAACAAGTGATTTTATTTCACTATAATTATTCCAAATGACTACACTATAATAAGATAAAAATAAATTTTAAATGTTTATAAAGTATTAAAAATTGAAAACTCAACTTCTCTGAGAGGCCTTGCTTGGACAATGCATCTGTACATGTAATAGAATAAATTATACCTTTTTGTACATAATTATTTCCTTTTCTTGATCTATAATATGCATATTTAATTAAATATGTATATTATATATAACCCCAAATTTATCCTTGGAACTAATGATTAAGGTACAGTCAACAAAAAACCTTTGAGATATGTTCTTTTTAAATTTAATCTGTGCTACCAGACTACTTTTCAAGATGGCTGTGTCAATGCATATTCTCACCGACAATGTTTAAAAACAAGTTTTTACCCATAACATTTTTTCTACTCTTCAGCCTGAACCATGTTAACATTTTTTGTGTACAGTGTATATTTTAGTCTTTGCCATTGTTCTAAAAAGCTTTCTAAGTTCTCCCTGCACCTTGTTGATTCTTAATTCTAGTGTGCCAATTCATAAAGGACAGTAGCTAATCACTGCTAAATTTTGAGTGCTCATCTCAGAGATCTTCATTATAGAATTCCGTTCTGATTCTTGTTTATTGTCTCTTAGAGATTTTCCAGACTGCACTGAAGAAAGAGTTTATTACTTTGTTTTGTTCTTCAGTCTACAGAAACTATAAGAATAAATCATATTTTTGTGTGTCGTCCTGTAAAAACCCGCTCCCTCTGTTATTTCTCCTTGTAATCTTATATTATCTTTTATCACCGTCATCAAAGGATTGCTAGACACATATTTTAAGAACATTTCTGAAAAGCCTAACAGCTGACCTATGGTATTTTGCATGATTGATGCTAAATCAGAAATAATGTAATGAACTTCTATCAGTTATATAGGTGAATATAATTAAAACAGCTTGCACTTGATACTCTCAGGACAGACCTCATGGACCTATCCAGTAGCACTCATTTTAATTGTCTCTTGCTGCTTATCATTATTCAGCTGATGCTCCATAAATATCTTCTATCCTTTTCTATAACTCTCCCCTAAAATATAGGAAATATGTCGGTGGAAAGTATGAAATATATATAAAAAGAGATGAAACTGCATACCAAAACTGAAATTTTCTTTAAGAAAAGAAATTAAGGATAGATCTAGAGCAATAAGGAATTTCATACCTATAAGTCAAAATTCTGTGTTCAACATTTTTAGGTCTATAGCCTATTGCATGATACTAAACAGGAAAAATGGACCCACGCCATCTTGCAAAGCAGAACCATACCTGTTTTAAATTTACGTTTTCTTTGCTCTTTGGTGCTGATTCACTTTTGCACTACGAACTGGTTAATAAAATTTCTCTTGTTGGCATATAGAGAAATTCTCATTTTGAAATAACATTTAAAAACATATTTATATACATGCAGAGAGAATGAGTAGGAGAATGTTTTTGCTGAACCTTAGCTTTCACATAAGACTGTCAAATAAAATAAGGTGAAATCGAATGCATAAAGAATACTATTTAATTTTCATGATCTGTTTTCCACCCACCAAAATATAATCATATAATGCATTAAATTAAGTGAGTTTGGTTTTCACAGCTTACATTTTGAACCAGTGCTATCAGTCAGGGTTTTCTCAACCCTAACCATTATTGATTTTTTGAGGGAGATCATTCTTTGAGGGGAGATAATTCTTTTGAGGGATAGAAAGGCAATGCCCTTTGCATTGTAGCCAGTGGTTGCTAATAGCAAGCCCCATTCCCTAATTGCACAATGATCAAAAATGGCTGAGACATTGCCAACTGTATCCTGAGCCAGGGAGGTCAGGGAGAGAGAATTATGGGCCCCCAGCTCAGAAACTCTGACATAAGTTACGAGATATTACTATGTTAAGATTATTATCTCATATTTTACTATACCTGGTACTTTTAGATTTGATTTAAAAATTATTTGAGGTCACATTAGTTTTGTCTATACCTCTAGATTATTTGAATATGTAAATTGTTAAAACACTACACCCCATATTAACTGTCTGAGTTAGAGAACACAACAAGGTCTGTCCTAAAAGTATGGAGCCAATGTCAACATAATTAAAACAGTTTGCTCTGCCAATGTTTTGAGGAGAGACCTCATATATCTGCAATAGGTACCATAAATCATGGAGTAGTGTAATAATCCTGTCAAAAACATTAACAAACACTATTTCAGTCTATCTTATATGTTTTCATATAGCAGTTTGTCTCTTGTTTAAGCATGAATAAAATTAAAGTAATATGTTACTTGTACAATCACTGATCACTCATTATTGTTTGTAAATACTTAATGAGTACAGAATATGTAATATACTATATTTCTCATGGCTTGCCCAATGGTTAAACAAAGATGCCACTAATAACATTTCACACTTGCAAATTTATTAAACAGGAAAAGGATATTTTCACTGCTGTGGTTTTTTAAATTTGAGTATTTGCATCCTCATCAGTGTTCTATTTTAATAAGTTAACTATTAATAATTAAATAATGTTGCTTCTGGAAACATTGCAATAGGCTATAAAGAAAGGCCATATTAAAAAAACTAGTGAATAGTTGGCAAAATATATGTAGAGTTATAATACGAGGAACTTGTTGCTGATTTGATTCAGAAAAAGAAAATGAATGGTAATGGAATGAAATTGTAAGTTAATATCAATTTCCTGTTCTTATTTTTATGTCAATTTTTTCCTCCAATTGAACATAATTGCTTCTATTTCATCACACTTAAGACCTTCTGTTTCAACCACTTCCCTTATCTCTTTAGTCCGTTCCATTCCGCTGTGACCACAGTAGTTAGCCTTAAGTAGTACTTGATTATATCATCTTCTTTAGCAGACAATCTTCAGTGGATCTGAGCTGTTGACTATATTGACTTTCAAACATGATCTGTGTTTTTAGTAGAATACTAGGTCAGACTTGTTAATTATATTTTTAAACACAAGCCATCATGTATGAGATTCTGTATATGGCTATAGAAAATAAACTCCAAAAACACAAGATATAAAAATATAGAACAACTGAAATAATCTCAATCATAGGTATTTGGTAGAGAAATAATATTTATGCTGTTCTCTCTAAGTGGTGAGATGGAGACATCCTTGTCTAGTTTTCTGCAGAAACACTAACTGAAGATGAAGCAAAAACTACATTAACCTTCATCTTAGACTTCATGATAAATGTATAACAGCCTCAAGCCAAATACCTGAAATTCCTAGGAAATCTTTTGCCTTTACATATTTTACTCTTGATCTCCCTGGAACTCTACCTTTACCAGCTGCTTCATCCCTACTGGTTGAATATCACTTCCCATTCTTGCTGCCACTACTTATCAGAAACTGTCACTAATTAGACCTGCACTCTCTAGTTGTTTGAGACTTCTCTCTTTTGTGCTTTGGTATGGACATTTTTACCAGCTTCCCCAGAATACTACTCATAGTCTTTAACATATCAGAACTAAATGTTTTCCTGCATGATCTAGCCATAAAACATGTTTATTTGTATTTTTTATTTTTATTGTTGACATTATTGCAGATGTCCCCATGTCCTCCATCCCCTGCTCTTGCTTCCTTCTGGCCATCACCACACAGTTGTCTGTGTCCATGGGTTATGCATATATGCTCTTTGGCTAATTCCTTCAGTTTCATCCAATTCCCCCTTTCCCTTCCTCTCTGACAGCTGTCAGTCTATTCCAAGTGTTTATGACTCTGTTTCTACTTTGTTCTTCAGTTCATTTTGTTTATTAGGTTCCATAGTAGAAGTGAGATCATATAGTATTTGTCTTTCTCTGGCTGGCTTCTTTGACTTAGCATAATAGTCTCCAGGTCCATCCATGTTGTTGCAAAAGGTAAGATTTTCTTCTTTTTTATGGCCATGTAGTATTCCATTTTGTAAATGCATAAGCTTTTTTATTCACCTATCAACAGATAGTCAGAACACATTTTATAAGGTATTTTTCTTATATGTGAATTTCTTTATACAAAAGTACCTGAAAAAGGTTTTAAATATGTCTACTTTAAAAAGTCACCTTTATTAAAATATAACATTATGTGAAATCACAGCTATTTAGAAAACCTGAAATACATATGTATGTAATATATACATATATATAAATATATATTATATATATATATATATTTTGCTGCTAATTATGGGAAGCTGATACCTTTTCTCTACATGACAGATTATCATTTGTTTAAAAAGTTATGATTCATGTAGTTTAGCACTTTTAATTTTCTTCATCTCAGATAAAGACAAAATATATATTTAACAAAACACTATTTTTAGTTATGATAATAAAGCCTCATTGTTAGGAGTGAACCATTCTCACTAAAGAAAGAAATGAAAATGTTAAGAAAAGTACCCAAAACAAGGAAGAAAGAAAAATAATATCTGTGTGTCCTTCTGATACCATTCCCTAATATTATGTAACGGGATCATTCAAAATTTAGCTTTAACTTGCTATTTACTTTTGAATAGTGGAAATATACTATGTGGTTATAGATTTATTTTCTGTGGTCTGGTTAATATTCAAATACTTTGTCTCAAATAGAACATATTCCAATAGTTATGGTTACATTTCCCTTAAGTTATGAATTGCTTCTTTTTATTTAGTCATTTATTATTTTTTTGATGAGCGAGGAGGAGGGGGTAGGAAAGATAGAGAATGGGAAAGAAAGAGAAGCACTTATTCAGGTATTCATTGATTGATTTTTGTATGTACTCTGATAGGGGATTGAACTCACAACCTTGACTGACAGGATGACACTAACCAATTGACTACCCAGCCAAGCTATCAACTGCTTCTTAATCTAATTTAGTGGTCACTTTCCATGATTTTCTTCTTGGATAACTAAATAGTCTGCAAACAGTTTTTAATATTCTTTAGGTTTTTTTTTTTTAAGGAAGGTGTTTGGATTCTTTTTTTTTTTTTTTTTTTAAGTTTTCATCTATTAATTTGAGAAAAAGAGGGAGGGAGGGAGGCAGAGAGGGAGAGAAATATCAATGTATTGTTGCCTTTTACCTGCCTCCAGCTATGGACTTGGCTGGAGACCTGACTTGCAACCTGGTTATGTGCCCTGGCTGGAAATTGATAATTTCTTTAATAATTTTTTAAAAAGATTTCATTCTTTATTTTCAAAGAGAAGAGCGGGAAGGGAACAACAAAGGGAGAGAAGCATCAATGTATGGTTGCATTTGACCTGTCTCCAGTTACGGGCCTAGGTGGAGACCTGGCTTGCAACCTGGTTATGTGCCCTGACTGGGGAATTGAACCAGTGCCCTTTGGGTTTGCAGGCTGGCACCAATCCACTGAGTCACACCATAACATTCTTGTTTTAATTTTGAAATTTATACTTTTAAAATAGTCACTTTTGTCATAAGATTCTAAGAATGTTTCAAAGATATGGATACCTCTAATGATAGTATCTTGAAAAGTGGGTTGATGCTAGACTAATCCTGGTTGTAAATTATATTCATGGAGTAAGCACTAAAAGACTATTTTTTAGACCTTCACTCCAGGATATTTTTATTGCTTTTAAAGAAAGAGGAAAGGAGAGGGAAAGAGACAGAGACAGCTAGAGAGAGAGAGATAAAGAGATAGAGATCAACTGGTTGCCTGTTCATAATCGCAGATCAAACCTGCAACCTGGGTATGTGCTCTCATGGGAAATCAAACCTACAACCTTTTGATCTACAGGACAACATTCCAACCAATTGAACCATTATGACCATACCACTCAGAATGCTCCTAATTCTGTCTGAACTTAAAGATGAAAGACTATGTTTAAAGAAGTATTTGGACCCTGGCTCAGGTGGTTGGGCATCATCCCAAAAACCTGAAGATTGCAGGTTCAAATCTTGGTCAGGGCACATGCCTCGATTGCAGGTTAAGTCCCTGATCAGGGGGGAAGAAAAGTAGGAGAGGCAATAGGTGTTTTTCTGTCACAATGATATTTCTCATCCTCCCTCATTTCTCTAAAATCAATAAGCATGTTCTTGGGTGGTGAGAAAAAAAAAGATATTTGGTTCCTAAGATGAATATGGGTTAATTAATATTGATCTCAATAAGGAGAGAGAAATGAGAGTACATGGAAAGAGTGAGAAGAGCAGATACTAAGTTTTATCTCAACATTTTACATGGGTAGATGCTGATTAAACTTTAAAAACACTAAAAAACAGAAATAAAAAACAAAACAAAACAAACCCCAAACCAAAAAACCCAATTCAGAGACATAGATAACACATGGTGATTACCAAAGGGCAAAGGGGGCGAGAGAAGGTAAAAGAGGATGTAAGAGTGATAAATGGTGATGGGAGGAGACTAGCCTTGGGGTGGCGAACATACAATACAGTGTACAGGTGCTGTATTATAGAATTACAAGTATAAAACCTATATAAAAATAATATATATCTTTTTGGAAAAAGTCTAACCATTGTTAATCTAGCCAAGGAGAAGAGAGTGGACTGGAATGTGTGTGCATGAACAATGATGACTTCACTGTAATAGTCAGTGGGGGCCATAGATGCCATTGAGTGTGTGTACTATGCGGCTGTCATATTTTAAATGACTGAATGAGTAGAACAACAAATTTGTATCAGAATTTGCATTAAGCTTTAATATTTCTCCACAGAAACTGTTCAAATGCTTCAGAAGGCCACGGCTATGGGCAATTGGTGCTTGGCAGCTGCATCACTACAATGCGCCCACTCATGCTGAGTCTTTTTGTGAAACGTCAAATCACCAAGGTGACTCAGCCCCTCTATAGCCCAGATTTGGTGCCCTGTGACTTCTGGCTTTTCCCAAAACTAAAATTACCTTTGAAAGGGAAGAGATTTCAGACCATCAACAAGATTCAAGAAAATACAATGGGGCAGCTGATGGTGATTGGGAGAAATGTGTGAGGTCCCAAGATGTCTGCCTTGAAGGGGACTGAGGTGTCATTGTCCTATGTACAATGTTTCTTATATCTTCTATCTTTTTCAATAAATGTCTCTATTTTTCATATTACATGACTGGATACCTTATGGACGGCTATATATATATATATATATATATCCACATCCTTTTACATCTCTTCTGTAGGAAGAAATTACTTGTGAGAGAAAAAAATCATGTTTAGAATATTTATCTCTTTCCTGCTGTCACTTTTGGGAGTATTTCACTTACAGATGGCAAAACATTTCTGTACTCAGTTTAAGGTTTATTTCAAGGACATATTTTTGCCTCATATTTGTGAAAGAAATGTTATTTCTCCAGCAGTATTGAATATAATCTAAGTTAAGCATTTTAATATACAGCAATTTGGAACTATTAAGAGAACAAAGTGCTGGAAAAAAAACCCCAGCCAGAACCAAAATATATCCAGTTGAAAAATTCTCCCTTGTATAACAGTCTGTGTAATGTAGGGATCTTATAATGGCTTCATAAAGATTTTTAAAAATCACCTCTGAACTTAGAAATTTAAACCTTATACTTAATATTTGGAGACCCATTAATGAAAAAAAGAACCATTTTATGCTGATTTTGTTAGTTGTAGTTGTTAAATGACCTATATTTAACTAGCTAATTCAGCTTCTAGAACAAGGACGAATGTGGGAAAATTAGTATTGGAAATTAGGAAAATCATATCCCTCCATAGCTATAAACTTTGCCTTCAACTGGCTTCTCTAGGTAGGGTCCCTGAGAAAATTGGCAGAGTTCCCTGTGTGTCTTCAAGTTCATGGCCCAGAATAATGTCATTGTGCATGGTAGTACGAAATGAGTGAGTCTGCCTCAGACACTTCACTTGCTTCTTTATGTCTCAAAATAGTGCTGAAGTGCTTCTGTGTGCCATCCTTTTTCTTCCCTGTGTGGTTACTTTCCCTGCTGTACTGTCAGATGTGAGCATGGTATGGAGTGTACCCAGAATTCCTTGTGTGAGGCAGGCATCAACCCCAATGTTTTTCCATCAGTAATGTCCCTATCAAGGGAAATGTGACTCCATTCATAGGAGCCTTTCATGTTGAACAAGAAACAATACTCTCAGAGCTAGACAATTTAGGCACACTTAGCGATAGCCAGAAGAGAATGACAAGAAATTTATCCGCCAAATGCCAAATGTTTATGGCTTTTGAAGATATCTAAAAATTATTACATATTAATGTTCTACTTAGAATCTAAAGAGTAGATTTGTTCTGAAAAAATATTAGGACCTAGAAGTGTTTATAATGTCAGTAAGCAAAGTCTATTGCAACAGATATACTGTGAATGGTTATTTTCTAAGCAAAAAAAAAAAAAAATCATACTGAATTCTGAAACTAAATAATGGGAAAACATATGGTATGGTAGCTACCGGTGTTTAATATGGTGTTGTACCATCTAGATAAGTTAAGCCTCATTCCTTACTACTTCTATAGTAATATAAATAAAAGATAAAAATAATACCACATACTCAAATCCTCATTTCCCTACCTTTTTTGACAAAATCATCATTAATTTGAATTATAACATAGTAGAAGAGATATAAATGATCATTTTATATAAAGACCTCTTCTATTCATGTAAAAATGCACACAGAGCAGCAGCAAACACTGAGAGCACAGGTTTCAGAGGTAACAGCCTGTTAGAATTCTACATCATTACTCACTAGTCTGTGCCTTTGCACAAGTCACTGAATCTTGGCTTCAGTCCTGTCATCTGTAAAGTGGCAGTGATAAAAGTACATGCCCTGTAGGGTTGTGAGAATTAAATTAGTTTATGTAAGCATGTGAAGTATTTAAAACATTGTCTAGCACAAAGTAAATCTTTTATGAATGTTATTATTATTGCTATTATGAGCTTCGGTGTGGGTATTAAGGGATGCTATATTTCAATATAAATAATATATTTCTGTCTATTTGCTCCTTTCTCTTTCCTTCTACACCTCCCTCTCTCTTTCTTTCTTGCTCTGTCTCTGGGTCTTGCTCTAGCTCTCTTGCTCTCTTTTTCTCCCTCACTCACTCTCCCACTCTCTGGCAGAAATTGAGTATTTCCCTCTAGTATCCACTCTCCTGTTATTCCTTCTGGTAATAGCATTTGTCTCCCCTGCCTAAGCAAATTCTAGCAGGGGACAAAGCTAGTGGTTACCTTTTTCAGACCTTCTTGCCAATAACTAATGTCCAAAACATTTAGGTCACTTATACGTTAATGCTAGCCCTCCTTTAAGTATTTCCCACTTACTTGGAATAATCTAGCTTCAACCATGCAAATAAAAGCAACACTAGGAGACTGAAGAGAAATAAAGTAAAAGGAAACTGATTCCCTGGGACATTTTGTAAATCTGAGCCATCTTCTGACCCTTGATTTACCCATCTCCATTTGTCTATGTCATAGAAGAGAAATAGACTTCTATTTTTGTTTGAATAGATGAATTTTGTATAAATTTCACAGCAACTAGGCACAACAGCGTAAGTTATTCCTTTGTTTCCAATTTCCCGATAGTAAATTAAAGATAATTATAACTAAAGCTGTTAATAAAATACATAAGAAAAATGTTTAATGTAGAAAATGATATATTATGTTACTATTCTCTTCTGAATGTAAAACAATTATTTTACTATTCACTTGATACTTTCCATACATGATAGATTTGCATATTTGCTTCCTTTTCTGCAGGAAAAGAAAAAATGTCAGTCTTTCAAATCTAATATTTAAAAATAAGATACAGGCCCTGGCTGGTGGCTCAGTGGATAAGGCTCTGGCCTGAGAACCCAAGGGTTGCTGGTTCAATTCCCAGCCAGAGCAACATAACCAGGTTGCAAGCCAGGTCTCCAGCCAGGTCCATATCTGGAGGTAGGTAAAAGGCAACTATACATTGATGTTTATCTCACTCTCTGCCTCTCTCCCTTCCCCTTTCTCTGAAAAATAATGAATAAAATATTTTTTAAAAACTAATAAATAAGAAAGAAACTTTTGGTCAAGATGATGGTATAGGCAGACATGGCTTGCCTCTTCATACAATCACATCAAAATGACAACTAAAACAGAGAACAACTATCATTCAGAACCATCAGAAATTAAGGTGAATGGAAATCTGAAATGCAAAATTATCCTTAGTGTTCAGACATGTTTATTTTCTCTGATTCTTAACTATTGCTGAGTTCAAATGCCTCAGTTTATCTAAGTATTAGTAGTTGACTACTACACATGAAAGAGTTCTTGAATTTTGAGATTGCCTAGGAAGTCTATAAGGTCCAAGTGTCTGATATTTAGGGAGATGTTAAAGAGCTCATAGTATAGAGAAGCTACAAATGTATGATGAGATCCTGGAATCTCTTCATCCTGAGCAAGTGTGGCAACAGCAAACTGCCATTGACTGCTATTGCCTGGAATGCTTTCCCTTAGTGTTTGCTGAGCCTATTCTACTCTTATCATTCAGGTTTCAGCTAAATGTTATGTTGAGAAGTCTTCCAAAAACATGGTCCCATTCTATACACACACATTCTATGTCAGGATCCTATTTTATTTCTACCTCAAATCTGGTAACCCTATCTATAACATGTCTGATTAAATTATTACCTAAATGTGTATCTTTTTGTCATTATTTGCTACAATGTGATAAGACAGCTCAAGTAAAAGCTGTATTACTCATAGCCTTTCTACCAAAGTGAACAATTTCTCTTCATCACAGTTTTTGGAATGAATATCTCACATAGCTATTTTTATCATAATAAATATGATAAATTGTCTTATAATATTAAGCATCATAAAATCCTGGTGAAATCACCTCTTGTTATTTTGTTTGTTTAGGGACTTTACTTCTGAAGGCGTGCTATGCAAATTATCTATGTTATTGTATATCTAACATTTCAAAATATGATTGTTTGGTCTTGCTGTAATGCTCCTTAGTGCTTTAGAAGTTTTGTCTACTTCTGGGAGGGAGAGGATTCAAGTAGGGGGAGAAAAGAATATGTTCAGCATAGCTGTAACAATTTTTACCAGCTGTAACAACTTTTACCAATCAGCAGTAATGCCAAATATTTTAAAAATTACCATAATATTAATATGCAAACAAAATTAAAATCTATGTATATATTTTTTTAAATGAAACAAAATGCTTTAAATATTTTCTTCTAAATTTTCTTTGTATAATGTGATTATAGACACTGATGTTAACTCATGTGAATAGGTTTATAAAACCTATGAAGTCAAATAATAACTTTACAATAATTCTTCAGATGGCAGTGACTTTCTTATAACTTACAGACAAAAAGAAATGACTTTTCTAATGAAACATCATAGATTCTTCTCCTCCTAAAATGTTCTGTATGGCCTGTGAGTTTGGTTCACCTCATCACCCTCCTCTTTATAACATAAAACCAACTGACAAGTTAGAGGACTAATGCTCCCATAAAATGTCCCAAAACCTTGCTTACCATTATTAATAGCAAATGATTCCTTTTGAAATAAAACAGGATGTCAGGCTATTATTGGCTATCCTTAGGTCTTTTCAGTACTCTTCTAGAAAGATGATTTTCCAAGGCAGGTTATTAATTGAAGGGCTTGAGTTTTCCCCTTTCATAAAACATACCAGAGAAAATTTCAATGAGCTATATACTCTCTAAAATTATGAATTAGTGACACTTTTACACTGCTATCATTTATAAATCACAATTTCAGGTAATAAGGCTGTATCATAATTTTAAGCAAGGATTAAACATTAGTAATGAGACCTATAAAGTAGCTAATGGTAATGAAGACTGTTCTTTTGACCTAGGGCCCCAAGCTATTCCAAAGTCAAAATGCTAATCAGTTTTCTCTTGAGTTGTATGAATGAAAATATTTTACTGTGCAAAGTGGAGAGTTGGAGATGTTTCCCTTGCGATATTGCTTAACTTTATAATGAGGTCCTACTTGACCCTAAAATAACAATACTCAAAGGAGGATTTAACATTTGGGAATGCTGACAGATGTATACCATAAGCCTATATCCACCATGTTTGCAACTCTTGATAAGTTTTGCATTTAGTGTCCTCACACTGACCCTTTTCTAATTTCATTTTAGGTGATGGCTTCAAGTTTGTGGTGTGTTATATGCTAAACAACACTTTAAATACTTAGATGAAATTACTTCGGCTCTCATCAGGCATAGAAGGGACTGTGTAATTGAATAGGTGTGAAAGATAAACAAAAATACCATTAAGTCTTCATTTTCCCATTCTTAGAAGTCTATTTTTTTAAAGCCAAAACCATAACCTTATTTTTTTCTCATTAAATATCTTTTATTAAGGGGGAAAAGAAATATGTATGAGTTCATTAATGATTCTTTCATTCATAGAGCCTAATGACAGATGAAAACATTACATAGTCAATAAAGCTTTAACTATGATTAAGAGAATCTAGAAGGGGAATTTGCTACATCTACTTTCTTTTAACAAGGTCATTTATTATCATATCCTGTTTCTTCAATCTGTCATTATGTTGGATGGATGCCTGTAAATGACACACAAGAACTATCATAAAACAGATAGCATTGGAATAAATAAATCCTGTTCCACAAAATGGAGCTATTAATGGGTGCTGGGAAATAACATTCCACTAAATATGAGTGTATAATATATTATAGGCAAGTTTATAAAACTGCAATATGTATACTAAGCACATGTATCTATAAATTCCTTCAGCTTGGAAAACTGATTAAAAATGCTTTTCATTAACCAATATATTTTTGTCTTTATATATCTATTAGTAAATCATTTGTTTTGAGTTTCTAAATTGGATATGTTAAGCTTTGGAATAAAAATTGTAGGAAAGGCAATAAAAATAGAAGGATTCAATTATTTAAATGATTTATGTAAAGGTTAATATTAGTTAAATGGTTTGTTTAAATTACTACGAAGTTTGAGGGGGTCCAAATAGATTAATAATAAAAAAATTTAAACAGCATAAAATGTCTCTTCTGTTGTAAGTTAGATATTAGTACAAACATTTGTGACAGAGGTCAGTCGTGGAGGAGTTGAGCTCTGACCAATAATCCTACACTTCATTTCTGTACAAATAAGGGAAATGTGTGGTGAAGTGTTTATAAATAGATACAACATGGTTGTTTCAAATGTAGTGAAATTATTAAATTCTTTTGAGATGATGTTTCATTAAGTAACTGAAACAGTTACTTTATCAAAAATATCTAAAGGGAAAATACAATTTTAAAACCATTTTAAAAGAAAGCTATATTGTCCCAAGGTCATGACTCATGATTCAATAATTCCATTGAAAACTTTATTGATAACCATTATATATATATATACTTAAAGACTACATATATGTATATTCTTATGTAGTGTTCAAATCTTAAAATAACCTGTCATTGACCTTGGAAGCATTCTTTCATACAAATATATGTACTTCCAAACATATGGTTAATTAGTTAACTTTTAATTTTCATGTAATCTTTTGAACAAGGAGGCATCCAGTTATCCCCACACCTGGTTGAAGTCTGTCACTATCACTCTACTTGATTGCTTCATGCTTAGCTTGGCTGTTTTCCTCTAGTGCTCATTTCCTGTCTCTCAAGTGCTGCCCGTTGTACCTGGCACAGCCACTCAGTCTTTCCCTGCAGTGAATATGCTAAAGCATTCAGGTTTACAAACAGAATGACATCTCAAAGTTCTTAATTTTATGTACACTTCAAAGATCTCCAAATCAACATTTATGACTGAAACAACAAGTATTCATTTAGCACTAGTTACATGCTTGGCATTCTACTAGTCAAAAGAGTGAAAGTTAAGAGTTGTAGAAAAGAGATTCACTGCTTAGCTTATATACTCTATATGCTATATGCCTCACAGCTATCTGTAACAAACACTGATACAGCACATAATGCGCCACAGGTACTCTATTAAATACAAGAAATAAGGTAGTGAATACTAGAGTTTCCCTACATTTTAGAATGCACTTTCAGCAATTAAAACTAACAGTAATTAGAGTCAGTAGTTAAATATTGTTATTACTGCAATTGGACTATATACAGGGTTGTAGGGAAATGTTTTTTTTTTTTTTTTTTGAAAGACAAAATCTGTTCTAAAAGTGAGAGCAACACATAAGAGCTAATTGAGAAAAATAAAAGTGAATGTGCTTCTTGGGAGTTGGTGAAGGAAGGGAGAAGACTGTGGATACTATGTTAGAAAAAACAAACCATTATTTTTACCACCAATTATTTCACAAGTATTTATTCACTTTCTACTATGTAACAATCATTCTAGGTACTGGGAGACAGTAACGAAAGGGACAAAAATCCATGTCTTCACAAGAATTCATATTCTAGTAGCCAGATGCACAAAAACCAACTATGGGCCATGGCTGGTGTGGCTCAGTGGATTGAGCAGCCTCCTATGAATCAGAGGGCCCTGGGTTCGGTTCCCAGTTGGGCACATGCCTGTGTTGCAGGCCAGGTCCTCAGTTGGGGGTGCATGAGAGGCAACCACACATTCCTGTCTCTCTCTCTCTCTTTCTCCTTTCCTCCCCCTCTCTCTAAAAAATTAAAAAAAAAAAAAAACAACCCAAACAAATAAAACAAACCAAAAAACCCCCAAATGATGGACATATAGGATGAGAGAACATGATTAATATTATATTTTTTAAAAATCAGAAAAGGGATTTAAGAAGTGCTAGGAGAGGTTGTTATTCTAAATAACATAGCCAAGGAAGGCCACGCACTGACAGGCTGCCATTTGAGTGACCAGGCAGAGGAGAGATTACAAACTCTGTGTCTCCCTAGGGAAAAAACATTGCAGGAAGAAAGGAAAGCCGTGCTCTCAGATAGAACAACCCAGGGTATAAAGCAAAGGAGGAAAAAATAAAGAGTCAGGCTAGAGCCTAGTAGGGGAGTGGAAGGAAATGAGATTATAGAGTTCTGACTGTGCATAGCCTTTGAAGCTATTTTGAAGACTTTGGTTTTTACCAAAGCAAAAAACTAAAGAGAACTGAGACTTCATGAAGTTCTGAGCAGAGTAGAATCTTTATCTGACTTAACTGTTTTGGCAGTTTCAGTCTAACTGCGCTGCCAGGCAAAGGTTACAATGGGAGGGAAAGAAGCAAGGGCAGGACTTCAGTGAGGAGAGTATTGCAGCAACTCAGGACAAAAGATGACTGGCTTTTTATCAGAGTGCCAGCAGTGAGACCATAGAGGAGACTGGATGAATGTAACACTTGAAGGCAAAAGAGAGTGTGCCTCAAGTGAATATTTGAAAGAAGCCTGAAATAACTGACTCCTTTGGAGCAAGAGAGAAGCTCCTAAGAGAAGGCTGGAAGGTTGGAGGAGGGGGCAAACCCCATTTTATGAAGAGTTTTATAAGCCATGTTAAGATTTTATTTTGAGGATCCTGGGACTGCACTGATATATTTTAAAGAAAATATTTAAATAACTTAGCCCCTTAAAACAATATGCTCATATTATCTCATAGCCTCCAACAGTTAGCACTTACTTGGGACCTCTGATTAGCATTTCGCAAAGCAAATCAAGGTGTTGGCCAGGCAGGATCTTTTTTTGGAGCTAGTGATCTTTGAAGCTCTTGCAGATTTTTGATGGAGTTGAGTTCCTCACCTTTGTAAGGCTGAGGCAATTACCTGCTGCCGACTGCCCTCTTTGTTTCAGTTCACAGCTGTTGGCTTCTTCTTGATCATCAAGAGTATCTCTTATGGGGCACATGGTGAGATCTATTCAGGATAATATCCCTCTTATAAATCTATAGCAAACAGATTAAGGACTTTAGTTATACCTGCAAGATCCCATTATATTTGCCAGAAAATATAATCATGGAGTCATATTCTATTCTTTTCATCTAATTCAAAAAAGTTGTAGGCATCACTTACACTCAAGGGCAGAGAAATATACAAGGCATATAGAGCAGGGTATGGGAAGCTTGAAAACTGTCTTAAGATATTGGCCTACTGGGTAGATAGATTATTGATTGATTGGTAGATCAATTTACAGTTTGTCTACGGCAGAATATCATGGCCTGTGGCCTTTTCAATCATTTGGTCTCAGTATTTTACCTAGAGTAGATTAGTAGACAACAGAAGAAAAGTAAACTAAATGGCAATTTGCCAACTAGATTAGTCTGCATTAGAGATTGAAATCTATTTAGAAAAATCACTGATAAGACTTGGTAAAGTAAAACAAAACAGAATAACAGCAATAGTTCCTGGGTTTCTGTTCTGGTAATTAAGTGAATATATAGTATTTTTATACAATCCTGAAAACACATTGGAAATATAAATATAACTGAATGGAAATGGTATGTGTATGTGTGTGTGTGTGTGTGTGGCAGTGGTAATTCATTACATTACATTGAATTTAATAATTCTGTGGGTTTTATAAGAGAATTAAATGTCCTATATCTACTTACTATCTATATTTTTACTCTAGATACATAACTGCCTTTTAGGTATCTAGAGTAAAAATATAGATAATAAGTAGATATAGGACAGTTAATTCCGTGGCCCTGAAATAACATGTCACGTAGAAAAACACCAACTAAGACCACACATATTCAACTGATGGGTAGAGAAAGGAGACTGGGCCAAGGTGATGGTAAAAGAACAGGAGGAGGGGTATGAAGAAAATTAGTTTATCACCACAAGGGAAAAAAGAGGGTGATAGATGTCAAAAATGTGGACTTAATTAGCAGTGTTAAATGTTGCTGAAAGTTAAGTGAGTTTAAAAGTTGCTCATTTTATTTAGTGACATGTAGAAAAGTGGATGGTTTTTTCCAGATTGGTATGAGTGAAAGACTTCTTACTTCACTGAAGTATGAGGATGAGTTGCTGCAGTCACCACAGGGGTGCTTATGTTCTTTCAAATTAGTATTTTGGGCTCCTTTGTATATAATCCCAGAAGTGGAATCTTTGGGTCAAAAGGTAGGTCAATTTTCAGTTTTTTTAAAGCTTTAAAAAAATTGTTATTATTTTTATAGAGAGGGGAAGGGAGAGAGGCAGAGAGATATTAATCTATGGTTGCCTTTCACCTGCCTCCAGCTACAGACCAGGCTGGAGACCCGGCTTGTAACCTGGTTATGTGCCCTGGCTGGGAATCAAACCAGTGACCTTTGGTTTCACAGGCTGGTGCCTTATCCACTGTGCCACCAGCCCAGGCTCCATTTTCAATTTTTTGAGGTAGCTCCATACTGCTTTCCACAGTGGCTGTACCAGTCTGCATTTTTATCGATAGTGCAAAAGGCCTCCCTTTTCTCCACATCCCTACCAGTACTTGCTTGTTGATTTATTGATGATGGTCATTCTGACCTGGAGAACTTTATGCTAAATGAAACATGCCAATCAGAGAAAGACAGATGCCAGATCATTTCATACATATGTGGAATCTAATGAACACACTGAAATCTCAAGGAAAGTGGGGTCAGACCCATAGCTAGAGAGCAGGATGATAGCTCGCGAGTGTGGGGTTAGTGTGTAGAACGATTGAGCAAAAAGGAAAAGGGACTCATGGGCATGGCAACCGTGTGATTGCTGAGGGGGAGGCGGAAAAAGGGACTGAAAGGTAATGTCAAAGTACCATAACTATTAGAAAATAAAAAGACTGGAGTTCTTACAGGAGGAGGAAGAAGCACCTCCCTTCTGCAGGGGTGTGGCCATAGGAGGCTTCTGAAAGGCCCTGTGGGAGCACAGCAAGCAGGGCTGCTGTCTGTAGGGCAAGGAGCGAAGCCGAAGCCTCGAGAGAAAACAGAACCTGCTGACTACTTTACCGTGGACTTCTAGCCTCTAAGAACCATTAGAAAATAAACTTCTGTTGTTTAAGCCATCATTTGGCGGTGTTTGGGTAGGGACAGCCTTAGCAACATAATAGGGAGGGGAAGCTTATTCCAGGTTGAGGAAACAACTTGAGAAATGATATATGTTTATCAAACTTGAATGTCAAGGGGAGATCTTAAGATGCAAGTTTTGATTCAGTATGTCAGAGGGAGTGCCTGAAGGTCCACATTGCTAGCAATTGTAGGTGATGTCAAAGTTGCTGTTTTGAGGATCACATTCAGGAGCAGGAACCTAGACCTGCCCTGTCCAATGAGATAAGCACGAAACCTGTGTGGCTAATAAGTGCTGTAATTAGGGCAAGGTTGAATGTAGATGTGCTCTAAGCGTAAAATATTCTCTGGTGTCAAGGACTTTTTATGTGGAGTGAAATAGTTCATTATAACTTGTTTATGTTGGCAACACATTGAAAGGATAACATTCTTGAGCATGTTGAGTCAAATAAAATACATTGTCTAAGTTAATTTCATCTGTTTATTTTTATTTCTGTTATTGTGATCACTAAAAAATTCTAATTACATATGGGGCTCACATTATACTATTTCTACTGGGCAGTGGGATGATTTAAGGAAATAAACTTGATCTTTTTATTGTTTTTCTTATAAATTTTAATTCTTTAGGCTTTTTAAATGTGAAATTTTAAAGCCCTGGCTGGTGGCTCAGTGGATAAGATGCTGGCCTGCGAACCCAAAGATCGCTGGTTCGATTCCCAGTCAGAGCACATCACCAGGTTGCAAGCCAGGTCTCCAGTCAGGTCCACAGCTGGAGGCAGGTGAAAGGCAACCATACATTGATGTCTCTCTCTCTCTCTCTGCCTCTCTCCCTTTCCCTCTCTCTCTAAAAATAATAAATAAAATATTTTTTAAAAATGTGAAATTTTATATATATATATAAAATAATTATATATATATATATCACATATATATGATATTGTCTACCTTGGTGTGCTATGTAATATATACATACAATGGGATATTATTCAGCTTAAAAGAAAGAAAATCATACTAAGCTACAACATGGATGAACCTGGAGGACATTATGCTAAGTGAAATAAGGTGGACTTAGAAGGACAAATATGCATAATACTGCTTGTATGAGTAACTTTCAAACTCATAGAAGCAGAAAGTAGAATGGTGCATGCCAAGGACTAGGGAAGGTATTAGGCAAAGGGTGTACAATTTCATTTTTACAAGCTATGAATTTTATAGATCTACTCTACAGAGCAGTGGCTATATTGTATGTTTATGTTGGGAAACATTTTATTTCCCTTTCCAGTTGCTTCAATTTATTCAATGACATGTGAGACAGGTTATATAATCTTCCTTGCTTTATGCTTTTTCAGTTTGTGCAGAATTTTTACTGTGTCAAAGAGATGCAGCATATTAAAGCATGGGGATTTGAACCCATTTCTTTATATTCTGTGATATTTTAAATATTTTTCTTTGCAATTACTTTCATTGAAATTCGAAGTCTAATTCCCTTTGCTTTAAATCATGTTGACATTAGTGACTTGCTTGACCAATAACATGTCGGCAGAAGTAATTTTCTTGGATTTTCAAGGTTAGGTCATATGAAGCCTTGCAGCTTCCCCTTGAAACTCTAGCAACACATGGTGGAGTCCTGAGTTGCCACGTGAGGAGCTGATTCTCCAGGTAGACAGACTATACGGAGAGGCCCTGTGACCACATGGAGAGAAAAGGGATTCCAGCAAAGCCCAACTATCTGGCCATTGACACTGAAAAGCCACATATACTTTGTAAGGAAAGACTTTCTGGACACTTAAGACTAGACCAGACACCAGCTGAATATCACTGAGTGACCTCCAGTGGACATAATGTGAAACCCTAGAATCATTTACCCAGCCAAATTTGGCCCAGAAATATTAATTCACATAATGCATAATTCAATGATTGTTGTTTCAATCCACTAAGTTTTGGAGATGTTAATCACACAGTAATAGCAACAGAACATCATTTCCCAAAGATAACAGAATATAGTTGATTGGGCTGAGGTATGAAGTTGACATTTCACAGGGCAGCATGATGGTGAGATAAATAGAATTCAATTAATTGAGAGGTACATGAGGAAAAGCGATAGAGAAATAGAAGCAAAGTTATGGAAAAAGCAAGGAGACTTGAAATAAGTTACAAATCTAACTAAGGTTGAGTGAGAAAGAAGACAGAGAAATTAGAAAAATTTAACAGACTTCCACAATGAGTGGAATTTCAGTGATAAGAAGTGTTTAACTGAGCCAGTATTTTGTCTGATGCAAAAAGAAGAAAAAAAAGAAGTGTTTAATATGATCTCACCCATTATGGGACAATAATGAGCAAAACTAACAACAAGCAAAACAGAACCAAGTATATGAATATAAGGAATAGGCCTTCAGTGGTCAGGGGGAACGGGGTTGGGGGGAGGGGGGAGGTAGAGGCAAAGAAGGGGAGCAGCTTAGACAAGAACCTAGTGTAAAGGAACCGTGGACATGGACAACAGGTGGGATTGACTTTGGGGGGAATGGGTGGGTGGGGAGGGGGACAGAGGGGAGCAAAAAGGGGATGGATGTAATACAACAATAATAAAATTTAAAAAAAGTGTTTAATTATATATTTAAAGAAGTTATGCAAAAGCTGGAACAACTAATAGCATAAACAAACATTAGAAAAAGAAGGTATGCAGTGTGATGTGCTGTTTTTTCTCCTTGCCATTCTGTCAAAAGCTTCAGTAAAGGCTCCCATATCTTTCAATGCTTTGGGACGAAGGTGCTTTTTTTTTTTTTTAATGTGACACTATGCTGAGACTAGATTTAATACAGCCAAATGAGTGGAGGGAGAGTCATATACTGACACCACATGTGTATACACATGTTCAGTTGCCTTTTTTTTCTTTAAAACTTTTCTTTTCCTGTACTTAGGCTTCTACTGAGATTTAAATTATGACTTAAACAGAATCCAATTCCAATATATAATATGAAAAAAACTATATTTTTAGATTTTATCTTGATTATTCCCCTTTTAATTTTTTAATAGATTTTATTCATCATCATCATCATCATCATCATATTTTTTTTTTAAGAGAGAAGAGCAGAAGAAGGAAGACAAAATGGAGAAAAACACCAATGTATGGTTGCCTTTCACCTGCCTCCAGCTGGGGATCTGGCTGGAGACCTGGGCTTGCAACCTGGTTATGTGCCCTGTTTGGGAAATCGAACCAGCAACATTTGGGTTTACAGGCTGGCACCTTATCCACTGTGCCACAATCCACAGCTCTTTCTTTTAGTTTTTAACAACATTGTAACTTTACTTTCGCTTTAGTTTATTTTTGACCTACCTTTTCCTTCTTATCATGAGTACATAACACTAATTGTGGCACTTGAGAAAAAAGGAAACAGGGTCCTCCCAGCTTACCATTGGTTAAAACTTGTTTCCCCTGTTCATCTCTTTTGTTCAGCAGTCATGAACCGTCCTTCTTCCTCTAACCCAGGCCCCTCCTGTCAGCTTATCTGCCAGAGCACCTTAACTCTCCTCACCTCACCCACAAACCTGCCTCTGTGCTCTGTTTTCCTCCTACTCTCACTTAGCTATGTGTCAAATCATCAGGAAGGGCACTAGATTTAAACTAATTTTTTAAAAATAAATAAACCATATACACATGAACCCTAAAAATGATAGCTCAAGCCATAGTATCCAGAAAGAGAAAATATGTATAATTGTTGCACGTTATTTTCATGTAACAGTTTTTATTTTTTAGCTATAACTTCCTCCATTTTAAAAGCTTGGGTATTTGTTAACTTAGATGGCCATTATCTGATGCTTTTTCTTCCATCAAAATAGGAAATAGAGCATTTTTAACATATCAATAGTAGCTGCTTGTTAACCTATTTGGTGATGTGACAGATTTGATGAAGACTTATGCTCTGAGGAAAGGGGATCTGTTTAGAATTTCTCAAAAATAAGTCTGCACCAAAGTTATGAGATTTCTGTTAGAAAGTCATAATTTTGAAAATGAAAATGACACTAGAATGGCAAGTATTACTAGTGTTGAATATCTCCTGGCAAGGAGGTTATCCATGTATATCTCAAATATGTGTAAAATCTTGTACCAGGAAATTATCTGAATGGTGCATTTTCTGAGTTTACTTAGCATAATGTAGGCAGGGCTCAGAGAAAAGCAGGAATGAGCATGCCTAGGGGTGAAGAAGAAAGGGGAGAAAAATTTAATTTTTAACATCCCAAAAGTCCACTGAGAGCTGTTGCACTAGAAAAGGGGGCTGACTAGTGAAAGCTGTAGTACTTACTGAATAGAGCTACTGGTTTACAAATGGTATTGAGACAGGTGGATTAAGATATTTGATTGTTTTTTCCTTTTTACTGCCTTTAAATTGAGTTACAAGTTTCAGATGATTCTATGCTATAACTATATTATTTAAAATATTTCCCAGCCTGTGAACCCAAAGGTTGCTGGTTTGATTTCCAGCCAGGGCACATAACCAGGTTACAAGCCAGGTCTCCAGTCAGGTCCTTAGCTGGAGGCAGGTGAAAGGCAACCATACATTGATCTCCCTTTCTTCCTCCCTCCCCGACCTTCTCTCTGAAAATAATGAATAAAATCCTTTTTAAAAAGTTTAAAAAATAAAATGTTTCATTTTTTGATATGTAACTAGATAAAATCTTTAAATATAACTAATTTATATTTAGGTACAACTGAAAGATTTATTTTGATATAAATAATGACTATTTTATGTAATTTATAAAAAAATGATATATCATAGTAAGGGAGTATTTTTCTTCCCTGTAAAATATTGAAGACAGTTTCAAAGATATAAAAATTTTTGTGTTGTAGGATTGCTATAATTTCATCAAAACATTAGAAGACTGTAGTATTAATAAATATAATATTTTCAAATAAAACAATAACTGTTAGAAATAAATGCACTTCCTTTCCAAGCACTTCTCTTTTCATTTCTTTACACTGAGGCATTTAATAACAAAGATTAAAATAACTGTTCCTATCACCTCTCTTCTCTTTTGGAACCAGTAGGTACATTGAAAGAGAAATAAGACCCATACTTAGGGGATGAAAATAAAGACTCTACACTGCTTTGACTCAAAGGGAAGTCTCTCATTAATCTTATTTTTATATTAATTTCCTCACAGTGTTTTTAAAATGAGTGCCTATAAACATGTTTTCCATTAAATATGTCAAAAAGGAAAATTTTCAGTTTTAGCTGTGAAATAAATGTACTGTTTTCTAGAAAAATAGCATTGATTCTGAGAAAGTCTAAATTGCATTTTAGTTCACCTTAGTCAAATCACTTCAGAGTGAAAAGGAAAATCATAGCCATTTTAATTCATAGGTAGACTTGTCTTATGGAGGAAAACCAGTTAGTTGATAATTAGGAGAGAGAATTTTACCCAATCTTAACAACTCATCCTTTCCTTCTATCTTTTAATAACACACACACATACATAGACATGCACATGTCACACATCTTATTTAAACTAATTGCTTGCTGGTTTGACAAAAAATTTACATGGAAGGCAAGAATTATACTGATCTTAATAAACAAATATTTTGAGAAGTTTTTATATACAAGCTGAGTTGGCCATAAAAAAAAGAAAAATTAATCTATCACCTAGAATATAATTGAACATAAATGAAGCTGTGTTTGGGTCTGTGGTGTCCTCTTGTATGTTAAAATATTCAACCACATCACTTTCTTATGTTTGCATTCCCCTGGAAATCTATCCACATTTCCAGAAGCTTCTATCATCCTATGTTCATCAGAGTCTGTTGTATATGCTTCATGACAAAAACAGAGCTTTCAGTTAAGTATACTTTTCTAAGAATCATTCTCAGATTGGCCTCTTAACAGTTCTGAGATCCATAGGAATATAATCATGTTTGATTTTTCATTCTCTTCCTTTACTTCATCATTCAGTCAATCATTACCTTGTCATTTTGCCCTTTGGGATGTTCCTGAAACCCAGTCTTATTCACACTGCTATAGTCTTTACCTAGATTTCATTCACTGGTGCAAGGGTTACTGAAACCGCTTTCTAGGTAGAGACCTGTCTTAATCCTCTCTTCTGTCCAACTTATTCAACCCTCAGCCACTGAATATATAGCCCTCAAAGCAACTCAACCTTCTTTCTCATTTATCCTGAAGTAGCTGCCAATTGTGTTTCTCCTCAAGTCTCGTCTTTTGATTCTTGCTTCAAGGTGCTTGACCTTTTATTTCATTACTTTATCTATTTCACTCTTGTTTATATAGTCAGCTCTTCAGGAAAGGCATACATACCAACCTCTAAGCACCTACCCCACCTTAGTGAGGTATTTGGGTGGTCTTCCTTTGGAATTACTTTTTATCACACTCTAACCTCTTTTCCTTTTCCAAAATTCTGCTCCAGGCTTATTTTCTTCATGTTGCTTTTCTGTAAAAAGTTTGTGTATTTTAATCATTTGTTTCTAAATTTTTTTCTATGTCTCTAAACATCTGATCACTAAATTTCATTTATAAACACCAAAGAAATATATTAATTAATGGCAGTGGAACCAGCATGGGGAATCTAACCAGATTACAAGGCTCTAAGCAACTACCCACTTTACCCTATGAAATGATTTGTAAGATCTCACCCACCTCTAAATTGGATCTATATCTACTAATGTTTAAATACATGATTTAAGTTTTCTCATATCCATTGTTCATGAAACTATTCTTTAATTTTACAGCTTCAATCCTAATATACTACCTAGAAAATATCCATGTACTTTGATCAGGATAGCATCTGTTGAGCTCTTTAGTTTGTATATTAAGCTGTAGATATAAAATTTATATTTTAGATATTAGCATGTAACATAGCTTATTTCAAGAACACTCATCTGACTAGTGTTTTGCAGACACAGAGCATGTAAAAATTAGGCATTTTCCCCTGGACTACGTTTGTCTTCCTATTTTCACATGCTGCGTGGAACTCAAGTTCTCTCAAATTGCCATGACTCAGATTAGATGTTAAAAGTCTTCTACAAATTTGAACATCTTATTTGGAAACCCATAACTACCTCACTTCAGCCTTGGAATTTAGGTTTCTAAAGCAGTCTAGAAATTAAATAAAATCCATTAAGCATGGGTAATTATATAGTCTTGATCAAAACTTGAGAAATGTTCTTGAAGAATTGTATATTATGTCTGGCTATGAGCAGCTGAGCACAGTGTTTTGAGGAATAATGATGCTGATGATAATAGTAACTACCATTTATCACACACTTTCTGTACAGGACTGACATTCCACTGAGAGTTTTACAATGAAGGTTTCTGGTATTGCACTATGTGTTTTTCACAAATTACAACATTTATTCTTTATAAAACTCCTAATGAAGGCATTTAACAGGTAAAGCAACTGGATTTTTGAAATGTTAAATAATTTAGAAAAGATCACAAAGCAAGTACTTGAATCATGTTTGTCTCTAAACCCTAGGTTCCCACCTAAATGGTGTAGTAGAAATCCGAAATACTGGACTTTTCTAAACATGATAATTTATGGTGAGAAGAAAAAAAAAATATCTTAAAATTTATCTTTATAGGAAAATTTGAGCACTTGGTAACTTTATCTGAACAGCATAGCAATACATATTCAAATTAGGGAATAATCATATGTTTGAAGGGGAAAACAGTGGAAGGAGCAAAACTAATGATTTAATTGCTTATATTTTTAGAAATTAGACTGTCCTTATATTGATATAGATATGCTCATATAGCAAAAAATATACAAAGTTCCTATCATGCACTCAAAGAATGTGTGCTTTTTCAGGAAAGTAGCCATGTGCACTGCACTGCATTTTGAACCAATGGACGTTGTTTCTACTATAAATTGAGTACTCAGACACACTCTGCAAATATTGAGTGATAATGACTGATGCCAGATATATAATTCAGGAAAATGTAACTATTTTATATCTATATGAATATATTGCTAAATGTCTGCAGCCAGTAGTAATTGATTGACTAATCTGTTTTAAATTATTTGAAAAACTGTATGTTTAAGCCTTTTATTACAACAACACAACTAGATTAAATTAGCATTTCATAGCAATGACTGGCAAGTAGAGGTGAAAAAAGTAAATAACAGCACTTACTCCAGTATCATTTTTGATGGTTTGCTATGAGAAGTTAAACTAATCATTAAGAAGAGAATAAAAGACTCACAGACAGACAACAGCAATGGTCACTGCTAGAGGAAAGAAGGGCTGAGAGATAGAAGAGGTTGAATGGTGATGGAAGGAGACTCCCTTGTGGTGGTAACCACACAATGCAATATACAGATGATGTACTATAAAATTGTATACTGAAACCTTTCTAATTTTATTAACCAATGTCACCCCAATCAATTCAATTAAAAATAAGCAAATTAATTATTTAATTAAAGATAACAAATGTAAAAGTATTACTTTTTATATCCTGTTATGAAAAATTAAACTAGCCATTAAGTTTAATTAGTAATTACTCTCATCCACTCTATATGAGTCCATTATAAGCCTACCTTCTGAAATGTTTAATTCTCTTGTGTCAAACATTTAATGTTTAGAATCCAAAACCCATCAGTGCATAATCAATAATTGCATTCCCTGACTTTTCAGCTTAGAGATGATATAGGGCAAAATTATTTGCAAGCTTGAAATCAGTACTCTTTTCATTCAATTTTTAAGATTATGCATTTACACATAGATAAAAATTATATTCATTCAAAAATTATATCATGTACCACAATTATGGTCCCTCAGAATTACATTAGTTAGTTGGAGACTTTCTATCCTTGCTTGCTGAATAAAGCATTTTTTTCATTTCCTTTGTCATTGAATTTATTCGAGTGACTGGTTAACAAAATTAGACAGGTTTCAGGTACACCATTTAACAACATATCACTTGTACACTGTATTGTGTGTTCACCACCCCTAAGTTAAGTTTCCTCCTGCTACCTTTTATCTCCTTATGACTAAACATTTTACAGTTTGATAAAGAAAACAGGATATAAAAAGTAATACTTTTACATTTGTTATCTTTAATTAATTAATTTTATTTTTAATTGAATTGATTGAGGTGACAGTGGTTAATAAAATTAGAAAGGTTTCAATATACAATTTTATAGTATATCATCTGTATATTGCATTGTGTGCAATATACACAAGGGAGGTCTCCTTCCATCACCATTATTTCATAATTGGTAATCCTTCTTTGTAATTTCTGTTAAAATATACCTATCAATAATAAAATATATATCCTAGTGTTTGTCTCTTTTTGTGTGCCTATGTGTGTTTAAATAAAAATAAAGATCCATAACATAAATATAAAATTATGTCTTGAAAACAAATAAGTGATTTAAAATGCTCATCTATATTGATGGGCATATGTCAAAGAGACATAGGAGCCAACTAAAAGAGCTCCCAAGTGGCCAAAGTGGAACGATTTGATCAGGAAAAACACAATAGTATTGCTTTAAAACCCACAGTATAGAATAAAAACTACAAGTCCATTCTGATGTAAATTAATGAGTAAATTAATAAATGAGAGAAGAGGCCAATTTCTAGTGCAAAATAATTCTAAATAAGTCACGTAGCTATTTTATCCTAATTGAAAGGAAGTATAATTACCCACTCATGTGTGGGCCTCACATAGTGACTTTCTTCCAAAGAGCACAGAATGGAAAGAGGGGAAAAGAGTAACTTTAGAGTTGAGAAAATATAACTATTAGTTCAGCCAGATTATCAAAGTCAACATAAACATCATAAATTGTGTTTGATACTGTATATATACTTGACATCAGTGATTCTCTACCCCCAAACCCAAAATACCAGTCTAATCATTAGACACATTTCAGACCAATTCCAATAAGGCATCTGATACAATATACCTGACTCAGTATTTCTCAAAATTGTCAAGGTCAACAATTAAAGTTGCCTTGGAAAATTATCACAGCCAAGAGAAACCAGCTAAACATGATACCATATCCTGAATGGGATCCCGGAACACAAAGAGGAAGTTTTCATAAACTATGCTTTTCAGTTAATAAAAATTAATGAATCATATGTTCATGAATTGTAACAAATGTGCCATTACTGTAAAATATTATTGATGAGGAGGCAAGATGGATGAAGAATGAAGGAGTTATATGGAAACTCTTAGTACTATCTGCCTAATTTTTATGTAGATATTAAATGATTCCAAAAACATTAATATAAAAAAGTTCCTAGTGAATTAAGAATATATTTGAACTCAAAATTTTATTGCATTTTTATTTATATAGCCTTTGGTTTTGCCAATGAGTAAGAAAAAAAATTTTAACCAATGTGAAAATTATTTAATTCATAAACTCAGATTATCAGAGTTTGAGGAGACCTGCTTATCACTTATCTAGGCCAAAGTTTCTTAACATGGAGTTCATATTGCATGTCCATAATTTTCATTAGATTCTTTAAAATATTTTATTGACTTTTTAAACTGTTAGGAACTATTAAATTAACCAGTATTTCTAAGATTTGTTTCCATATTTCCCTGATGACTTAAGGAACCTAAAATTGCATAAAAGCACCAAATCTTCCAAGGACATTTATGTGATTTATAAGTCATTCCAGTCATTATAAAATAGTGCAGAAATAATTTTTTAAAATGGATCTAACTATGTCCTTACTGAAAAACACTGTGGTAGGAAATGTCCTTGATATATGCTTCTGGAACAGGTGTTGCTATAGAAAATGAGTCATTCTCACTCCCACAGAGGACATGAACTTGAAGGAAGTAAAGAAATATATCAAATTTCTCTGAATAACTTACTAACTGACACACTGGAGTAAAGAGAATGAATAGCAAAACAGGCAAAAAGAAAGGAAGTCAGAGAAGAGTAGGAGTGAGAGCATAACATCCTGGCCTATAGAAAGAAATTTCCCTGTTGGGATGAATAAAGATGGTTCAACAGAGCAATATTATTTATAGCCCCATGGAAAATACCTTATATTTTTATGAATTTGATTCAGTGCAGGTCTTGTAAAATAGGAAGTGTAGAAATTTGAATGTTGTCTAAAAGTAAACAATACCTAACAGCTAATGAGCAACATACTGAATTAATTGAGCAGAAATTGGTAGTTAGAGATGGAAAATTAAAAATTCACCCTGAAAATCATTCATTGTAGAGTCTGAGATTGATGCTTATTTTCCTAATATTTGAGATGGAGTTTTAAGACATTGTCATTTGAATATCAAAGGAAACAGCATCCCCATGGGACAAGACATAGAGGCATCATTTATAAGATGCTATTTTTATTGAGTCACTGTACGTGTCCCTTTAACTTCTACACTTGTACCTAGTTGTGTACTAGACAAAGTTCAATTCTATTAGCTTGTCTAAGCTAATGCTGGGACAGATATTGTCTGGAGTTTCGTGTTTACAAGTTAATAAAGTTTCTATCTCCCGAGAATGTAAGAAAGTCATGAAATTATTTTGGAACTTGAACAGTTTTATGCCTTCTCATGACCTCTGAGAGTAAGACAGATCACCAGTATCTGTGCTGCAGCCACTTGCTAAAATTTGAACACAGTTATCTCATTTCACTTACTGAAATCTTAAATTGTGATCCAGGAAATGGCCTCAGCATGTGCTAGAAATTTAAGCATGTGAAGGATTAGGCTTTACAGGTTGGATTAAATCAACAAAGGTTGTAAAATTTACAACCTTTATTTAAAGAGATTTAAATAACATGTACAGTTTTTAAAGAAAAACTGTAAATGAAATCCTTGTGAACCCTTCAATGTTTAGATAAAAATTTTTATCCTAATATTACTTTAATATATAAATATATAAACCAAGACATAATTTTTTCATATTTAGAACTCCAACATGCAGCCACAAAGTCTAAACAAATGTTTTTAAGGTTTCTTTTTTTGTTTTGTTAAGATTTTATTCATTATTTTCAGAGAGAAGGGCAGGGAGGAAGGAAGACAGGGAGAGAAGTATCAATGTATGATTGCCTTTCACCTGCCTCCAGCCAAGAACCTGGCTGGAGACCTGGCTTGCAACCTGGTTATGTGCCCTGGCTGGGAATCTACCCAGTTACCTTTGCGTTCACAGGCAGGTGCCAATCCACTGAGACATACCAGCCAGGGTCTCTAAAAAAATTTATAAATAAAAAAACAACTTATCCAGATCAATATTTACAAATTTACCATAATTATTGTCATTGTTGTTCTGCTGAAATTTAGTCACCATTTGCCACAAAGATAAGGTATAGATGTAAATCAAAATTACAAGTTTTCTTGGAACTTGCATGTTTATAGGTATATAACTTGAATCAGTTGTATGATTGCTTCCCCCGTATTCAATTTACAATTTTTCCTCTTCATCTGACAAATCATGTTTTCATTTAGCTTTCCTTTGACTGAACTGCATTATTTGTAGGTTAAATTCACATTCTTTGTTTACTTTCCTGCAACAGTTAAAATAGCACTACTTGGTGGCAGAATAAAGGAAGCTGTTACATAGTGACTATTACACAGCACTCATATAGACTTTCTTCAAGATCATTAATCAGAATAAAATGCAAAAAGGAAAAGAAAAAGTTCTACTGGTAACTACCAAACACTTGTGAATCGTCTTGAGGAACTTTTGCTCCTCTCAACTTGAAGGTTATTACACTCCTATAATTAGGGTCATTTTTCCACTCTGGTTGTTCACATTTAATCAATTAAATACCAGCAAATTACAGTTTTTACTTCTACAATACATAGCTTGTTCAATGACAACTTAGTTTTAATTATTTTATCCTGAAACATCATTAGTCTTTAGTTTAAAATGCAGGAAATACTTCTTTAATAACTACTTTTGTTTAGATTTTCTTATTTGCAATTCAGTGGGGCAGTCCTTTCTTGCCCATAGAGAGTCTGTTGTGTAGAGTGTGATTTAAAACACTTCTTTGTAATCTCAGAATTTAGCACAAATGTAATTTTCTTAGCATCTTTTAATTTCAATGCCATGAAAACCTCTAAAGGTGAAGGGATTGACTATTTAATTTTAGAAGCCACAAATCATATTCTACAAACATAATTACCTAATGCTATGTAATGTACTTGTACATTAGACATTCTTTTAAAATTAAACTTATTTTAGTAACATGTATTTAAAATAACTATGGGAATTTTCAGATATAATGTTCTTTGTTCTTATTCATGGAATAGGTTAGTCTTTTTCTGCATATTGTCAAGTGCACAATATTATGTCACACTTTAATAATTATAAGGCTTAATATATTAATAAACTTGAAATTCTTTAAAAACAAAAATACTTTTATGAGAACAAATATTGATGCTTTTTTCTCATTAAATTCTTTCACATTTTAGAACTATATATGGATTCAGAAATGTGGATAACTGAAAGATATGAAAAAGGGCAAGGAGACACCTTAACTCCTCTTTCTGAAATTTGCCTCACAATACTGACCTTTTCCTGAAAGAACATGTAACACTTTTTATTGATGTATCCATATCAAAGGTTCTAATTCCATGATCAGTAACTGTTGTAAAAATATAAGAAATTCAGTGTGCTCTTTAGGATAAGAGAAAAAAACATGCTAACATTATGTATTCCTGTCTAGGTCTTGTATATATATTTTTTTCCTATAGGAATCTCAACTGTTATTGTAAAGGTGTGAAGTCACATATATCTGGTTTATGTTTAATGATGAAAATAATTAGACTTTCCTTTTAATGGGTCCTCTGCAATAAAAGACATGAATTATAGAAAATAGAAAAGAACTTTCAAATAAATAACTTTAAAAAAATTCTCACCTGAAGACATTTTTTCATTGCTTTTAGAGAGGTAAAAAGAGAAAGAAACATCAACGTGAGAAAGAAATATCTACTGGTTGCCTTCCATATGTGCCCAGGGTTGAAGCCACAGCCTAGGTATGTGGCCTGATCTAGTCACAGGACAACACTCCAACCAACTGAGCCACACCAGCCAGGGCTAAGTAAACTTTATGAAAAACAAAATAAAACAAAACAAAACAAACACCACAAAATTCAGTGTATAATTTGAAACTTTATTAATAGCTAAATTACTCGGTGTCTTTGAATAATGCTATGGAGCTAAGAATAAGTTCCTAGGTAGTTTTTTTTTTTCTATAGGCGTATTCAAAATAACACATACTTTGGTCATAAACAAAGTACCTCAATGGCACAAATGAATAAGTTCTATGTCATTCCTACAGTTATGATATAAACCAAGTTTTATTTTATGTCTTTAATATAACTTTTTAATAAGTCAGAATCTGATGTTTTGCAAGATGATGAAATGTTTAACTTCCCTATGAGTCATGCATTTGTTTTTCTATTTTAGTATATCTGTAATTTCTGTGTATATAGTTAATGTTTAAGGTCCATTTAAAATTAAGATAACATACAAACAGAAAAGTACATAAATTTTAAGTATAGAACATCAGGTTGTATTAACTAAAAAATATCACTGTACCCAGTACCAGGATTGAGACCACAAACATCTGTACCCAGAAAAGCCCTCACATATCTTTTTTTTCCAGCCCAAGAATAACCACTACTTTAACTTTTCTCATACAGTTATTTTCTAACTTCATTAAAAATGTATTCACACAGGAGACACATATTTGAGTATGGGTCTTTTAGATTGTGTGTGGATTTTATTCATGTTATTGTCTATAGCATTATTGTTGTATGCTATTTAATTAATTAGTAAATGGTAATTTATATATTTTTTCTTTTTGTTTCATTGCTTTTCTTTATTAACTTTTTTAAAAAAATTTGTTTTTTCTGTCAGAGTTGTCCCAATTTTTTCCCCTTTGCCATCCTTGACCCAGCCCATCTCCCTCTCCCACAGTCAATTCCAACACTGTTGTCCATGTCCATGGGTCATTCATACATGTTCTTTGACTAATCCCTTCCCATTCTTTCCACTGTATCTCCCTTCCCCCTTACCTTTGGTACCTGTCAGTCTGTTCCCTGTTTCCATGTCTCTGGTTCTATTTTGCTAGTTAGTTTATTTTGTTCATTAGATTCCTCTTATAAGTGACATCATGTGGTATTTGTATTTCTCTGACTAGCTTATTTCACTTAGCATAGTAGTCTCCACTTTCATATCTTTTCTACTATTGATGAATGTGAGTTTGGACTAATAAATAATGTTATTATGTAAATCCTTGTACATACCTTTTGCTTTTGGTTCACATACTTTTATGAAAAATGGAATACATTTTTTCCCGGGATATATATCTAAGAATGAGAATTCTAGTTCATAGAATGCAAAGATACTGCTTTAGTAGATATTACCAAAAACTTTTCCAAAGTAATTTCACACATTTACAGTCATATAAATACCATGTGAAACTAAATTTTTATGCAATCTTAACACTTGGTATCGTTAATTTTAAGTTTTGGCAGTTGGGTAGATATTTTGAGCATCTTGTTGTTTGGCTTTGTATTTTTAGGAAATTGTATATACTTATTGTATATTAGAATATGTTGTTTAGTAAATGCTTGTTCAAATATTTTCTTGTCATTTTTTAATGAAACTGTATTGAGCTACCTGTCATAGCCTAGTTGATGTGGAGTTGCTTACATATTCTTGACATTTGTCCTTTGTTATATATATGTATTGCAAATATTATCTATTCTAAAGCATTATTTCTTAATGGGTCTTTTGATGAGTACAAGTTCTTAATTTCAATAAACTTAAATTAATCAATAGATTCCATTATGGCAAGTACATTTTATATTGTTTTTATTTTTTTTTATTTATTATTTTCAGAGAGAGGGAAAAGGAGAGAGGCAGAGAGGGAGAGAAACATCAGTATATGGTTGCCTTTCACCTGCCTCTAGCTACAGACTTGCTTGCAACCTGGTTATGTTTCCCTGGCTAGGAATCAAACCAGCAACTTTTGGGTTCATAGGCCGGCACCCACCCACCGAGCCACCAGCCAGGACTTTGTATTGTTTTTAAAAATATTTTCTACCTTATACGCATGAAAACTTTCTACTTTCTTTTAGAAGATTTTTATCTTTTATGTTCAGATTTATGACATATATATAATAAAATTTATCCACCTTTTTGGATATTTAACTGATTCAGCAACATTTATTCATGTATCATATTGTTCCTCACTGTACTACAGTCATATAATGAGTAACCTATATGTATGTGTGAGTTGGTTTCAATATTCCTTATTTGTTTATATGCTACATTGTCTTTATTACTGCAGCTTTATAGTGTAAGTTTTCTGAGTTTGTTATTCTTTTCTACAACTAATTCATCTATTTTTGTTCTACTGTTATATACATATTAAAATCAGTTTATCAATTTACATGTATCACAAAAGCTGATATTTGATTTTCCTTACTCTAAGCACCTTAAATATAGGAGTAATTTTTCTCTTTGTAATAAAAACAAGAGTATCATATTCAGGCACATTTAATAATCCTTGTATCCTTATAATCTGGCATCTTCTTATGTACACATACATACACACACGGCTAGAAAATTATGAAGGCACAGAAACTGTCAAGTAGGAATACACTAATCCAAATTCCCTTTGAGCTACCCTTTGTAGATTTAGTCATAGATTTATGCAGATAAACTACTAAAATTCTCAGTGATACTTCTAGGAAAGAATAATATAGTTCATATATTTAAGCTAAATTTGAAGAAGATAGGTCATGCCTTACCAGCTTCATGGCATTTTAAGTGGTTTTACACCAGGATCAAAAAAAGTTATGAACAGATATCATGTACTAATTGGATTTTCAAGAACCATTTTTAAAATTTGGATCCAGAAGATGATGAGTAAGATGGGAAGTGAAGAAGTAAGGAAAAGACAGATTAGATTGAAAGGTGGTGGAAAACCAGAGATCAAGAGGTGAAGAAAATAGCAAATTTCTTTTTATAAAATTAATTTATTGTTGCTGTATTACAGTTGTCCCATTTTTCCCCCATTGCTCTCCCCTGCTCCACCAACCCCATCCCTCCTCCCTTAATCAATCCCCACATGGTGTCCATGTCCATGAGTCATTTATACTAGTTCCTCAACTAAACCCTACCCTTTTTCCCCATCGCTCTGGTCTGTTCCTTGTTTTCCATGTCTCTGGTTCCATTCTGCCCCTCTGTTTGTTTTGCACATTAGTTTCCTGCATTAGGTGAGATGATCTGGCATGTGCCTTTTGCCACCTGTCTTATTTCACTAGGCATAATACTCTCCAGTTCCATTCATGGTGGAGCAAAACGTAGGAAGGAGTTCTTTCTTTCTGCTGTGTAGTATTCCATTGTGTAACAGTATCACAGTTTTTTCATCCATCCATCCATGGATGGGCACTAAGGGTATTTCCAGCATTGGCAACTTTAAATAGAGCTGCTATGACCATAGGGGTGCATAGGTTCTTCTGAATTGGTGTTTCAAGATTCTTTGGGTATAGACCTAGCAGTGGAATCACTGGAACAAAGGGCAGCTACATTTTTAGTTTTCTTTTTCTTTTTTTTTTTTTTTTTTGCATTTTATTTTTATTTTTATTTTTTTTGTTTTAATTTTATTGTTGTTGTATTACATCCATCCCTTTTTTTCTGCCCTCTGTCCCCCTCCCCTCATTTTTAGTTTTCTGAGGTAACTTCATACACCATTTTTTCAGTGTTTTTTGAGGAAATTATATACTGTTTTCCACAGTGGCTACATCAGTCTGCATTCCCACCAACAGTGTACCAGGGCTCCCTTTTCTCCACATCCTCACCAGCACTTGCTGTTTGTTGCTTCCTTAAAAATTACCCTTGAGCCCTGGCTGGTAGCACAGTGGTTAAGGCACTGGCCTGCGAACCCAAAGGTCGCAGGTTTGATTCCCCAGCCAGGGCACATAACAAGGTTGCAAACCAGGTCTCCAGTCAGGTCTGTGGCTGGAGGCAGGTGAAACACAACCATACACTGATGTCTCTCTCCCTCTCTGCCTCTCTCCCTTCCTCTCTTTCTAAAAAATAATGAAATAAAATCTTAAAAAAAAAAAAAAAATTACCCTTGAGGCCCCAGCTGGTGGCTCAGTGGATAGGTGCCTGCCTGCAAACCCAAAGGTTGCTGGTTCAATTCCCAGACAGGGCACATAACCAGTTTGCAAGCCAGGTCTCCAGCCAGGACCTTAGCTGGAGGTGGGTGAAAGGCAACCATACGTTGAGGTTTCTGTCTCTGCCTCTATCCCTTCCCCTTTCTCTAAAAATAATAAAATCTTTAAAAAATTAAAAAATAAAAATTATTTAAAAAAATTACCCTTGAGCATAGTTTGGTTAAAAGACTGTCATCTGTAACATACTACAGTGTGTAATTATGAGACCAAAAATGGCATTGATAGCAATTAGCTCTGATTGATGCAATCTAATAAAAATTACCTATAACAGTTTTTAAGAATATTCTTTAATAAATATTTATTAGCTTCTTCTAGAATTATTTTGAGTTCCTATCCTACTCCAAGCTCTTTGTGACTCCGGTTGCAATGGTGAACAAGTTGAGAGCATTCCTTCCCAATGAAGAGATGCATACATTAAACCTTTGCACCTATAAATGGAATGATAATTTATGAAAAGAAAAACATCAAGAAAAAAATAAAGAGCTTTATGAGAAAGCCCTGGAGACAAGGCAGGTGTGACACACTACTTTAGCGTGTGTTCAGAAAACTCCTTTTGAAGAAGTAACTTTGGAGTGGGGTCCTGAACAACAATAGGTGCTCTACCTACTACAATTGCAGGAAGAATTTGCGGGGAGGTGGGGTGGGGGGAAGAATAAACAAGTGTCTTTTGGTACCGAGCTTGATATCAAACCACACCTATTTTACCATTTCGCTAGAATTTTGACTTAGGAGCATTTACTTATCTTAGTCACTACTACTGGATTTTGTATACATTTTGCTGACCTGTGATTCTAGAAATTCAATTGTAATGCTTACAGTGACAACAGTCTTGTTTGTCCAGCTATTCATCAGCCAGCAAGTCTCTTGACTTGGTGATTTGGCTGCCTTGAACAATTTTGGGTGATTTTATGTACTAAATAATTATTCAATATCAAAATCTTTTTAAATGCTTTTTATAAAGATATTTGAAATTTGTGAAAAAGAAGAAATATTTAAATTTACAAAAATAAGATGGCAATCTATACTGTCATAATTTTTATTTTGTCATTTTTTATGTTTTATTTATCAAGTCCAGTCATTTTTTAAGATACATCTTAAAGTAAACACAAGGTGGGTCAAATTATTGTATTATTCTCCACATGAACAACTATAAACTACCTTTGCCCTATTCTGTATAACACCCATGTCTTATGGAAATAAATATTTCATGTTTAGAATTCATTTCTACTTCCTTTAATTTATATATCTAATGGACAATTCATTTTTAGAGAATACTCAAAGATTTCCAAGATCTAGGCCATTTATAAATTTTCTAGACAACAACCTAAAACCATATATTGACTAGAAAATTCAGTGTCACTCTATGTGCTAAAAGATACAACCTATACATCAATGATAGAGTTGATACAAGTATTATAAAAGTCACAATTTTTGAATCAATTAAGAGATTAAAGAAAGTTTTTGGAGAAATCATATTTAATATGTAATCAAGATATAAGAACTAGCTAGTAAAGCTGAGAAACAATGGTATGATAGAGCAAGTTCTAGGAAAAGGAAGCATATTTTCAAGTAAACAAGTATAATGTTAATGTATGTGCACATGTTATTTCTATGATTGCTTTCATAATCTTCTTACCTTACAATAATTTACATTAATGTTTGCATAATTATATATTAAATATTCAACCTTTCAAGCATGTTTAGAGAAAGAATATACAGATTCTAGCTTAATTCCAATAGTTCTCTTTATAAGTTAAAATAACATTATTGAATTTTTCTGTACTGTTTATGCTATGAAATATAGTTTTAAATAAAATGTCATGATAAAATTGATAATATAGTTTAAAATATGTGACTATGGAAACAAATTTTTTTTTAAGATTGTGTTTATTATTTCCAGAGAGAAGAACAATGAGGAAGGCAGAGAGGGAGAGAGATATCAATGTATGGCCTTTCACCTGCCTCTAGCTAAGGACCTGGCTGGAGACCTGGCTTGCAACCTGGTTATGTGCCCTGCCTGGGAATCAAACCAGTGACCTTTGGGTTTGCAGGCCAGGGCCAATCCACTGAGCCACACCAGCCAGGGCTTGAAAACAAATTTTTAAAGACATTGTACTTTAAGCCTGATCATAAAATTTAAGAATATATCAAAACGAAAAATATTTTCTAATGGGTCATTAAATACTCCTCTTTTTATTTTAGTCTATCTTTATATTTATGAATTTTCAAAATGTAATTGCACTTATTCTATAGCATAATCATCCATAAATATTTAGAAAGGAAGGAAACATAGGAGAAGGAAATATAAAATATAAAGGTGTTTGTGGGTGGGAAGATATATTCTAAAATAGAAAATTAAGAAAAGTCAAAAATCTTATAAGTGGGTTTCTCTTTGAAGTAACTCAGGGTTTGATGAAGATGGTGAAAACACAGAGAAATGTAAATGGAGAAGAACAAAACAAAAATATTGGTAAATCAACTAGTTTACATTTCAAATGGAAACTGATTTGTTTTATTTAGAGTTCCCAAGCACCTTTTTTCTACTGGTATTTGTTTTTCCAGCTCATTAAGTTTTTGAAGAATTAATCTTTGCTCTCTAAGGAAAGAGAATATGTTTATTTGTCAAACTGTGGGAGAGCTGAACCCCTCAGGACAAAGCTTAATCCAACAAGAGGGAGCTCAGAGCTAAAGTTGTCGTAACATCCTTAATAACAAAAACAATAATAATGTTTCTCACTTATTTTTAATACACTGTAAACATAGAATGAGATATGTCATTTATCTAGTGGCCTGGAATATACCCAGTTTTTCAATATAACTTGCTCTACTGGTTCATTTTGGTATTGGAACTCAATGCAAACTTCTTTTAAAATACATCAGAATTAAGGTAATATTATAGTTGTATCTCATTCGTAGGGAAAAATCAGAAAGTCTAATGATTTTCCCAGAAGATATGTTTGGGTGATTAGGCCTTGCTTTTTGTATGCCATATAAAAGGCAATTTAAAAAAGGAATTAGCCCTAATATATTATAACTAACATATCTTCTTTGATACATCATCATGAACAAGTTTAAAATGTATTGAATTATTAGAAGTTAATATCTCCCTGCATATAGTTAAAGTTCATTTATACCTAGTTATTTTCTTTCCACTGAGTTTATGGGCAAATGCAAAAAATGGAGAAACTCTTAGCTAAACACACACTTAACTGCCACCGTCAGGGTGTTCATGCTAAGCACATTTACAATTTTTCTTTCCTTTAGTGATTCTCCACATACAACAAAAAATTTTTAAAAAATACTTTCTCTCTCTCACCCCTGTCCCCTCACAGATAATACATCTAAATGAAACAAGACTACTAAAAGTGGACAGTGGCTATAAATGACAGCTGAAAACACACTGCTTTATTAGCTAGATATCAACCTCATCATAGTTCCTGTATTTTCCCCATTTTATGGATTAAAAACTTAAACATAAGTGATATATGTTGTCCAAAATCAGAAATCTGAAGCAGGAATTCAAATGAGGCAGAATGAAATGAAAGCCTATACCCTAAAGCCTCACATTAGCTTTTTTTTTTTTTTCTTCTTCTTTTTTTCTTTTTTAAAATTGTTATTTTAGTTATACCAATTTTTCTCTTGTTGCTCTCCCCTATCCCACCAGTCCCCCTACTCCAACTGTCAACCCCCAGCTGCTTCCAGCTAGGGACCTGGCTGGAGATCTGGCTTGCAACCTAGTTATGTGCCCTGGCTGTGAATTGATGTCTTATTTTTTTGATACTTGACTCATGGTATTGTTGTCATGAGAGATGAAATGAAAGTAACTTTAAACTTTCTCTGTAGAGGAAAGTTAGCAATTAACTTCTCAGAGGACTCCGCAAATATTTTTAGGTTTCTAACAATCTTTTTGATGCTTTAAAATATACATATATATAACTCCAGTTTCCTTTTGGGATTATATGTATAAATTCTAGCCTTTCATATTTTATAGGTAGGGAACATATTTACTTTTATTTTTAAAAAATTCATTAAAAATCAAAGACAAATGCACTATGAAACATTATCCTATGTATTTTCTAAGACTTATATTGCATGAGGCCTTACATTTAAGTGTTTAATCTATTTTCAGGTAATTTTGTACACATGGCATTAGGTAGATGCCCAAATTCATTATTTTATTTTTTTATTTTATTTTATTGTTTTATTTTTTTTTTTATAATTTTTTAAAAAATTTTATTGTTGTTGTATTACATCCATCCCCTTTTTGCTCCCCTCTGTACCCCCACCCACCCACCCATTCCCCCCAAAGTCAATCCCATCTGTTGTCCATGTCCATGGTTCCTTTATACTAGGTTCTTGTCTAAGCTGCTCCCCATCTTTGCCTCTACCTATCCCTCCCCCTTACCCCATTCCCCTGACCACTGAAGGCCTATTCCTTGTATTCATATACTTGGTTCTGTGTTGGTTGTTGTTAGTTTTGTTCA
>PVIW01001200.1:0-136285 GCA_004026585.1 Noctilio leporinus
AATAGGCCTTCAGTGGTCAGGGGGAAAGGGGTTGGGGGGAGGGGGGCGGCAGAGGCAAGAAAGGGGAGCAGCTTAGACAAGAACCTAGTATAAAGGAACCATGGACATGGACAACAGGTGGGATTGACTTTGGGGGGAATGGGTGGGTGGGGAGGGGAACAGAGGGGAGCAAAAAGGGGATGTATGTAATACAACAATAATAAAATTTTTTAAAAAAAGCCCTCCGTTAATGGTACTCAGTAGTGATGACAAAGAAAACATTATTTAATACATATTAGTATTACATTTTTAGCGAAAATTGTTTTAATAAACATATTTCTTAATTATAAAAATATAATCATATTAAAAATTTTGTTTAAAACCTAACCACCTTTTTGTACTAATTCCTTGTTTTTACAACACGGATTTGCGTAACAGGGGCTTGCATAACACAGGCATTTTTTTTAGGAACCTAACAACCGTGTTATACGAGGTGGGTTGCCTGTATAAGATAAACCCCAGTCCCCTCCCTTAAAGACTTTCCTCCAGCAATGAACCCAAGTCATCCACTGAGTCCGCTACAGATAATTCTGCGTTTCAGTGTAGGATGGACCAGGGCGGGGTGAGCAAGTTTTCCTCTTTCACTGCTTTGTCTCACCAACAGAAGCACCTGCACGTGAACGCTTTCCCGGAAGCCTGTATCCTTGGACACCACCCCTGCCACTGGCCAGTTCTAAAATGCTGAGTGTCTTAGGACCTAAAAGCAGTGGCGATACTGTCCTCTCTCTGGTTTGAAACCTTCGGCACAGAAACACTGCCAATAGGATGAAAACCGTGCTGGGTTTCGAGCGTGAATGCTATTTCTACACCCCTTACAAAACACAGCAGCAGGGCCCACGGTCACAGACATCGTGTCCCGCGCCGTCTCCAGTCCGCGTACAGGTGACAGCAAGGCCCTGGGCTCTAGGCGCTGCGCCTGGTGCCACCGCGGAAAGCTCCGCGGGTCACTGGGTTTATTAACAGGAACTTGACTGCCTCGTGCACTGCAGGCCCTAACGGGGTGCGGCGCTCAGAGGGTCACAGAGCTAAACTGCGACTCGGGGGCCGCCACCAAGGGAACGGAATCCGCGGGCTCCCGGCAGAGACAGCGCCAGGGCGGCGGCAAGCCTCCCCCTTGTCCTCGGCTGCGCCCCGCTGTCTGCTTCCCCGCACCCACTCACCGCCCCAAGGCCCAACAGGGATGGAGCAGGAAGGAGAGTAGGCCACATGGAGCCGCACCTGGCCGGCCACCCAAGCAGGTCCCCACCAGAATTCCAGCGGGGTTCGTGACAGGACTTCGGAGACACAGGAGGGACTTGAAGCTGCGCGGCCAGGCTCTGGAAAATACCGCCCATATCCTTTTTGCCATTGGAGCATCAGTTTCCATGACGAGAACCTTCCCCACCCATAGGCTGATCTAGCTTTCAACCACCGCGGTGCCTTCTGGGAAATGTAGTCCCGAGACACACCTGCCCCCTCCCAAAGGATTCAGTCTCGGGACTCCCAGTTCCGAGCCGTGGCAAGTGCTAAGCCCAATTCCCCAGCTACCGGATTGCGGGAGCCGCCTCTCCAGAGCTGAGAAGGGGATCAAAGGCTGTATACCCACAGAGAGATCTGCAAATGCGAACCACCTCGCCTCACCCGGCCACTGCGCAGCACCCAGGCATCAAAGGCGGCGTCTCCAGTGTTCTTGCACCCCACCCCCAGTCCCCTTCCGGAGCACCAAGCAGCTTGTCGCTGAGACCGTGCTGCGCATCCTCTCCGGCTGCATCTCCGCTCCACCCTCGAGGGGCCGCCACCTGAATGAGGTCCACCGCCAAGGGGTTCAAGGCCAAGTCAGATTGCGCACAAGAAATCCCAAGCAAAAACCGTTAGTGGAAAAGAGATGTTCTGCCTTTTGTCATTGGTATCACAATTCTAAAGCTATCCTTTCCCCTGGTTATTACACCTGTTCGTAACCGGAGGAGGCAGGCGAAGGAGACAAGTATTCCAGGAACCGTGTCTTTGCTGGTGCCCCCAAGATCCTGTTCTTCAACTCTCTGACCCACGCAGGATGCCATTCCCGAAGCATGGGGTTTCCCGCGATCCACTTCTGCAATGCCCAGGCTGGTAGACTCGGCCTCCACACTGCCTAGCCCGAGGGGCCTGTTCAGCCAGCACAGTTCCCAGCCCAGCTCCGCCTGCCTTTCTCTTTCCTCCCCGTTGTCTTGGTTCTGCCACAGACTGACCTGGGGAGTGGCGAGGAGGCTGGAAAGACCCCGATGGCAGGGGGGTGGGGACAGAAACAGCTGGGCTTCTGGTCCCAGTGCTGCCCCCTAGAGGGCATTCTGTATCTTCATATACATATAAAAACACATCATTAGGGAAATTGCTTAATTTCACCAATGTTTTGGGTCAACTGAGAACTTATTACTAGACATGAATGAAAATTGTGTTTGAGCCCTGGCTGGTAGCACAGTGGATAAGGCACCGGCCTGCAAACCCAAAGGTCGCTGGTTCGATGCCCAGCCAGGGCACATAACCAGGTTGCAAGTCAGGTCTCCCTCCAGCCAAGTCCCCAATTGGGGGCAGGTAAATGGCAACCATACATTGATGCTTTTCTCCCTTTCTCCCTCCCTCCCTTCCCTTCTCTCTAAAAATAATGAATAAAATCTTTAAAAAAAGAGAGAGAAAAAAAAATTGGGTTTGACCTCCAAGAACTCCCCAACAGCTCACTCGCTCCTTAAGTTTCAAAGCCTTGAAAATAATCTAAGATGCAAAAAACAAACAAACAAAGAAAACCAGAAAGACTACAGTGCATGGACTCTATTTTCCTGGAAATTTGGAAATGTATATAATCCATTTATGTTTTCTAAGCATAAGAAGTAATTATATGTTTATTTCTTTTTAAAAGAAGGAGAGAGGAAGAGAAAGAAAGAATAAAAGAGAGAGGGGAAGGAAGGGGAGACATATTGGGGTCCAGAGTGTCAAAAACCACCAGCGGCATGTTCCATTTCCAGCTTTTCCTGATGATCCGTAATTATGAACTGTCTGTCCTGTCCAAACCCTTTAAAATAAATTCAGTTTAACCTTGAAAATAAACTGTTGACTGAATGAATCCAGACCATAAGCTATTAACCCATGCCTCTCCCTCCCCCTCTTCCTCTCGCTCTAAGATACTAAGAATGAGTTCTTGGGAGCGGTTCAAGGATTCTGGATTAGCTGATGATGTGGGAGTGGAATTTTTCCTTCCAGGCACTTAAACCGGTGTCTGAAGGACGGGCCTAAAGCGTCACATTGATTTGAACGTGCAGAGAGTGACGTCTTGTGGTGACTAGGAGCAATTGCAGAAACAGCCGCAGTTCAGTGGTTAGGAGGAAGGCTTGGTTTTTTCTCTAAGGGCGAGTGTCCACAGGGCTGCATTGTCAGTTACAGAAACCCCAGGGTCCTGGGCAGTCCAGGAGAAAGGACAGCTTCAGTTAGGGAGGTTATTGGCTAATTCAGTAGTTAGAGGCTAGACCTATTTTTAGCTTCCTTTATTTTTGGAAAAAACTGTAAAGGCATCCTGATGTTGTGGTACAGTTCATTATTGGTCACACTCACATGCACAGAAAAAAGAATGCAAGGAAACCCACCCCAACAGTAACAGAGGTTATATTTGGATATTGCAGTTATACATAGGTTTTTGTTTTAACAGTTTTTGTGTTTTCCATAATTTTGACAGTAAGCACATGTGTGTATCATTACCTTGCTTTTTATGTTTTGTGTGTAGATTTTTACAATTTACTTAATTTATTTATTTGTTTTTGGAAAATTTTTATTTACTATTTTTAGAGAGAGGGGAAGGGATAGAGGCAGAGAGGGAGAGAAACATCCATGTATGGTTGCCTTTCACCTGCCTCCAGCCACGGATCTGGCTGGAGACCTGGCTTGCAACCTGGTTATGTGCCTTGGCTGGGAATTGAGCCAGTGACCTTTGGGCTCATAGGCCAGCGCCTTATCCACTGAGCTACCAGCCAGGGTCCTGTTCACATTTTTAAGATACCACTCAATTGTCTTATAAAAGCACCTATAGTATTTTGCATTCCCACAATCAATGACTTGGGAGTTCTTGTTGTTCCACATTGTCATCAGTGCTATTTTTTTCTAATACAAAAAGTTTTAAGATGAAATAAGACAAAATTCCTGAATTCCATTATTATACTATTTTTTAAATGCATGCACGGGGTAACATTTTAAAAACTTTAGGAGACTATAAAATTAAAGGTAAAAAAAGTCCCCACCCTGTTTTTCAGTCCCTCTCTGTATATAGCTAACCACCATTCATACTTTTTTGTGTATACAAGAAAAATTTATTAGCTGTCTCTTAGCATGTCACATCTATTAAATGCCTCTTGCCTTTACATTTCCCACCAAATTCATATACATGATACTACAGGCACATTGTTTTGAACCTTGCTTTTCCTACCCATCTGGGGATTTTTCTCTATTAGCATATAGTGATCAATCTCATTTGTAAATAGAATTCCAGGATAGATGTTCCAAACGCTATCTATAGTCTATAGCTGCTTTGGTTTGCATTTTTAATATTATTACTGCAGTTGAGCTTCTCCTTCTCTTTCTCTTTTTTCTGTGCCTGTGACCTGCTTATTGTCATCCTTTTGCCATTTTTCTATTGAGTTCTTAGTCTTTTTTTATGCTCATTTGGATAAACTCGTAGTAAATTTGAAACTGACCTTTGGTTTGTAACATATATTACAAACATTTCCCCTCCTTTGTCACTTCATTTTTCAACTCATATATGGTTTATTTTGGTATGCAGACATTTAAATTTTTATGTGCTCCAATTTGTCTTTATTTTTCTTTCTGATTTTGAGTGCATTAGTTTTATAATTAAAAAAATTTCAAATTGATTGTGTGTGTGTGTGTGTGTGTGTGTGTGAAATCAAATGCACAATAGTAAAAGCCCATTAAGAGAAAGTCCATACACCAAACCATTCTTAGGGCAATGTCTATACTTCCCTGGCCACATGTCTCAGGAAATTTCACAGTGAGTGGCTTCAGCATGTAAAAGAATAGCTTAGAAGCAGCAGCTTACTTTGACAAGTGAGCTAGGGAACTCGTCTTGAAGCCTCTTTTGCATGGCCACTGTCCTGTAAGCTTTTACTGAAGGTTACAAGATTTTGTTTTCTCTTTCCAATGGTCAGCTAAGTAGTCTCGTGATAATTTTCTTCCTATGCAGCAGCCTAGGAATTGCATGTGAGTGGAGCGGTCATGTGTATGTATGTATTTAGTTTCTTCCTTCTCTTTTTTTGCTTCCAATCTTTATCATTTGTTGTTATTTGTGACAGCTTAGAAGACTGAGATTACTAGTGCTAAATCCCCTCTGAAAGACACTATATCTCAAGCCACCCTATGCCACTGGGGCCTCTGTGTCTTGGCAAGCACCACCCTGCACTGGGGCCGCCTCCTGAGCCATTCTGTCTGGCCTAGAGCACGCTGTGTCTTCCCAGAAACATCCCTGAATAGAGCAGTTTGGAAAAGGGCGTGGGAACTGGCCAGAGGCTATAAATCCATTTTCCTCCTTGGCACGAAGAGGCTAGAGAAGCCCTGGCTAGCTAGCACAGGACATCTGAGAAAGAAAAGCTAGTGTCTCTTGAGGAGCAACATAATGTCCAAAGGGCCTCCCTCTGTCACACTAAATAAATACCAAACATTCCTTAAAAAAAAAAAAAAAGAAAAGAAAAGATACTGGCCCGTTGAGGGAGGCGGTTGAAAAAATAACTTTATTCTTAGAAAAAAGTCCTGCTTTAGCTTCTTTTTACATGGGGTGGGCATAGATTGAGGCACGGGCAACCCAATGCCCTCTCCCTGGTGTGGAACCCAGAGAGAGGAAGACAGGCAAACAGCACCAGGCTCACTGGGGGAAGGCAGCCCTGTTTCTGCTCAGAGATTTTGCTGTGGTTCTTGGAGCCTTCCTGTTTCTTGGTTCCCAACTTCTCAAGCCTGATCCTTCCGCTCCCATTTTCTCTGTGAGCTCCCTGGTATGCTCTAAGTAAGTCCCTCCTACTTAAGTCACCCAGGGTAGTTCTGTGAAGCTTTTAACCAGGACTGGTAGAACAGAGCCTCGGTCACTCCTGTGGTTTGGGGAAGACTCACTTGCAAGAGGCATCCTACTCACTGACCTGGGTTTTGCTTCCAGGCTGGGTCATTGTCCTAGACTGGGCCTGGGGCACTGGCCTGGGGACCAGGTTATGCCAGGATTGGTCTTAAGTGTAACTTACTGTCTGTCTAAACCTGGGGCAGTTGACATTGGCCAGCGACAACTTCCTGGGGAATCAGGCACAGGGCAGAGGTGGCTGACTCCAGGATTTTCCTGTAACAAGACAGTGCCAGTTTCTTGCAGTCCAGGGTTGGCTTGCGGTAGGTAGAAGCAGAGGTAAATGAACTCTAAGGCTGCAGGAAGGTTTCAGCTGTATCTCCACCCAGGCCCCAACCAAATATCTTTTCCCTTTTGTGTAAATTTACATTCCTAGCGAGGATGGAAATGTGGAGCAACAAATCTTTTTTCATCAATGATTATCCCCCAGAATGATCATGCTTGAACATTTTGGAGATTTTGCACTCCTGGAATGCTAACTACTGTAGAGGTGACTGCAAATAATTTGGCCTTCAAGCGCTCAGGGCAGACTTCTCAGGCTAGCCTGGAGGTGGCGCTGTTGGCATGTGGTCACTTTGGGCTGACACTTGAAGACACTGCCAGGGACGGAGGAATAACAGCTGGACCCTTATTTTGCACCTTTATACTTAGATCAGTTGAAGGGGTTATCACTAATGAAAAATAAGTGAAATTTAAATAACCTCTGGAGTGGCACAGAGAACTTTCTAAGAATAACAAAATTGATATGATAAAAATGGCCAAGTTCTGTGTTTTTAAAAAAACAACAAAAATCAAACAAAACAAACAAACAAAAAAACTGAGACAAATAGGGGCAATCTCCGTGACAAACAAAGGAATCGTTTTTCTTAACATAACACAATGTTCTCGCGGTGAAATTCAATTTACAATATGGGAAGAAAAAAAATAATAAAAAAAATAAAACAAGGGAAGAAGATACAGCCTTCAGTTCCGAGACTAGGTGTTTTAAGTCACCAACAAACATAAAACACTTCTCAAACATTCACGGGATGAAAGTGAAATTTAAATGAACATGAGAAACAACAAAAGCTGTCATTTGTGTGCACCTCCAATTATCGTTCTGTACAACCATAGACGATTGTGCTAGCACAACTCTTTTAAGAGTGTCTTTCTCTCCGTTCTTGTATTTTCCTCCTTGGATTTCCGGGCAGTCACTTACTTGTCATACAGCGTCGGGGCAGCCTTTTCTTCAAGAATGTCAGCGTGGGAACGCCACCTGCCACGCTCCAAGGCCACAATCAACAGCAGGGACGGTACCTCTCCTTGGGGAGTGGCTGATGGAGACAGATGAAGCAATGGGAGCTCCTGGAAGAAGAGGCAAGACAGGTCTTTCCTTCAGACACAGGGATGCCACGTGCGAAAACAAGATGCACGCGAAGGCCAGCTGCACCTGCACATTGGGGAGGAGTGCTGGGCTCCAGCAACAGGGGCTCTTACTATGCAGACGCCTTTCCTCCTCTGGGGATGCTTTTGGTCGTCAAGGGGCCTAACAACAGCTGAAAAGGACCTGCAAGTCCCTCCATCTAACTTTCACTTTTGCTAGGCAAATATACAGAAGCCTTGAAGAAGTGTCATGACTGACCAGTCATAGATCACAACGCTGCCTGACAGTGGGGTCCTGACCTTGGCCCTCAGGTGCGCCTAAACTCTATCAACCCCAAACTCCGCTTCCAGGCCCGCAACCCCGTTGAGAGGATGGACTACAACACCCAGAACGCCTTTGGCCCAGCCTCCTTCCCGCCGCGGGCTGGGCGCTGTATTCGCCAATAGGAAACCGGAGTTTCAGGGGCCGTTCTCGGCAGCCAATGAGAGTGGTTGGGGGCGGTTCTCTACCGTCCATTGTTCTCTGCGCCCCTCGGGCCGGAGCCGCCGTGACTCTGGAGGGGCCGGTCGGTGGCCCGGGTGCTTTTGCACACGAAGCCGCCGCGCAGCAGCATCTGGTCTCTGGAGAGGTGAGCCCGGAGACACAGTCCTGGAGCCTCTCGGCCATGGGAATAGCACGAGGCGTGGAAATAACGGGCCTGGAGCCAGCGCTGGCTGCCCGCTGGGGGAAGGGCGTCGGGAGCGCTGTCCGTGGCCCGCGGAGCCGGGCAGTCTCGGTTTCCGTGCGGGTTTGCTGGGCGAAAGCACCCGGGCGCTTCTCCCAGCGATGGGCTCCTTGCACATCGAACCGGGGGCGCAGGGTTTGGGCTGGAAGTCCACTGGACAACATCCCGCGCAGCTCCTTCTTTTACACCGGGGGAAACTGAGCTCAGAGGGGGCGTGTCTTGCCCCGGTCGCGCTGAGAATTAGCTTCCCGGGAGCAGTTTTCCCGGTTCCTTAAGGGAGCGGTTGTTGGCTCTGTTTCTTCTGGTCGCTGTAAACACACATTTGGGAGCTTCGGTTTTCCCACTAGTATTTCTATATTGTTCTTTAGTTTTTCCTTCTCCCCTTTATTTCCTTTATTTTTTGGAGGGGGAATTGTTCTCTAAGTGTTTATGATACGGTAATAATTTAAAATATAATAAATGTTCATTGCTTTTATAGCCTGTATGGTCTTTAAGTAATTTGTAATTTCACAGCTTTTAACGTCTTGTAGAATTTCTGTCAGGGTCTTTTTTTTTTTTCTTCTTGTACATGTTCATTTTTAAGGGAATTGGGGTTATACTGTATCTATGGTTTTAATGCCTTGCTGGTTTTATTTTTATATCCTAATTTTCTTATCATGAGGTTTTAAGTCTTTAAGGATTAATAGTCGTAATTTTAAAATATTTTAAAATACATACAGCAGCCCACAAATCTTACATTTAATATGTATGCGCTTCTGCAACTATTGTCAAATCAAGATATACAACTGAGCCCCTTCTTCATCAGTACCTCTCATATGTAGCCATTTTTACATAACATAGTTTTTATACATTTCACTGTATGGATGTGCCATAATTTATGAACCATTCTCCTGCTGCTGGATTTTAATGTCAGTTTTATTTTTTGCAAGTAGAAAGAATGTTATGGTTGGATGCCCTTGCAAATAAATTTCTCCTTGCAAAGATGGTTATTTAAAAAAAAATTCCTGAGGGGCCAAGGCTGGATTGAAGAGAATGAACATTTTAAAACTTCATACTTTAAAATATGATGACAATGCAGTTAAGATGTTGCCTTCCTTCTAGTGAGGCTCCAAGTCTCTTGACAGCTGATCCACTGCTAACCCTTAAGGTGTCCTCATAAAACAATGAGGATGGAGGTTACTGTCTCTACTTAGTGGTGGTCCAAGAGGTTGTGTATGTTAGTTAGGTCAAGGTCACTGACTTAGGGCAGGAAAACGCAGTCCTGGATTCTTGCAAGGGCTTTGAATTTCTTAGACTTATGCTTTGGTAGTTTGGAAAGAAAAATGCTATACATACTGTGTTTATGATTCTTTTTTTTGCTATATATATATATATATATATATGTATATATATATATACATATGTATATATATGGAATAAGCCATTTTTTCCTTTAAGAGGAACAGGAAACTTGTGTTGATTTGTGAATGTAAGAATCACTTGGCGGCCTGACCTGGGCTGCTGTGAGTTAGCTCATCTTAGGAGTTTACTTAAGTGATTCTGGTTCTCTTTCTCATTTCTCAGCCAGTTACTTGTTGAAATTTGAGGAGGAAGGTGTCTTCTCAGAGAGCCTGGCTGGAGAACACCAACGTCAAAGGCTAGAAGCCGGAGTGATTGGCCCAAGAACGTGGGTGATGGCTGCAGAGGTTCCAAGAGTAGTCGCTCCCCTGAGCCCCTTGGTCCCCATACAGCCAGAGGAAGATGAACAGGAGGAGGAGGTCACCACCATGATCCTGGAGGACGACTCTTGGGTACAGGAAGCTGTGCTGCAGGAGGATGGCCCTGAGCCTGAGCCCTTTCCCCAGAGTGCTGACAAGGGCAGCCCCCGCGAGGAGGCAGCTGGAGGGCTGCAGGGTGCACTTGGCCGCCTTCGGGAGCTCTGTCGGCGCTGGCTGAGGCCAGAGGTGCACACCAAGGAGCAGATGCTGACCGTGATGCCAAGGGAGATTCAGGCGTGGCTGCAAGAGCACAGGCCCGAAAGCAGCGAGGAGGCAGTGGCTCTGGTGGAAGACTTGACCCAGACCCTTCGGGACAGTGGTGAGACTCTGCGGACACCAAGCATGGGGGGGAGGGGTGGTATCCAGGACAGCTCCATCCCTCCATGCTGTCTGGAAAAATCAGCACATTGTCACTTTTTTAAAATCCCTGGGTGCAGTGACAGTTCCAGACTTTCAGTATAGGAGGGGCTTCAAGGAGTATTCTTGGAACTGTATTTGCATTTTTACTTCTGTGTGCGTTCAAAGTGTCAGGAGGCTGGTGCAGGTTTGGGAGGAGGGGCCGAAGAGCCTGTAACTCACTCCTTGGCACCTTCCCTCGGCTGTGCAGTGAACATCCAAATATTTGCAGTTCCGGAAGTTAGAAAAAAACAAATCCTCGTTTTACAAAATGGATTTTTTTTTATGAAACTGAGATAAATGACAAGGAAACCAGCTAATAACTAGGAACATTCTGTGGCATAAAGCTGTGCTGGCTTTTAAAGGAGGAATTACAAACTTTAGTTTTTTGCAACATTACTGCATTTATCTCCTGTGTTATATTTTTGAATATTTTTTTATTCATTACTTTCAGAGAGAAAGGAAGGGAGGGAGGAAGAAAGGGAGAGAAATACCAATGTATGGTTTCACCTGCCTCCAGCTACAGACCTGGCTGGAGACCTGGCCTGCAACCTGGTTATGTGCCCTGGCTGGGAATCGAACCAGCGATCTTTGGGTTCATAGGCGGGAGCAGATCCACTGAGCCGCACCAGCCAGGTCCTGTGTTGTTAATAAACTGGCACACAGGCACACCACTGAGCAGTCTACCTCCCTCCTGCTCTTCCCTTGTAAACCAGACTCCCCCCTTTTCCAGATATTTACTCCGTCTGCCCATGCTCCTAAGCACAGACGGCTTTAGGACCCATGGGCAGGGGCTGCCTGAGTGCTGATGAGAACTGCAATGTGTATGGGGGGCGGGGGGCGAGGTCAGAGAGGCTTCATGGAGGATGTGCACTTGAGCAGGAGTTGCCACCTGGGGTAGCATTTGGAAAGGTGCCGGGTGGAAGGGGGGTGGGTGGTCTCTGGGAGGAGCTGTGCTAAGCAGAGGCTTGGAGGGGCAGTTCAGGTGACAGTAAAGTCTGGATGACTGGAGTGTAAGTGTGTGTTGAGGAAGTGGTAGGAAGTAGAGTTTGGGTGGGTGGAGGCTTGGACTGTCTCATTGGCTTCAGCAGGTTCTTGAACTGGGGCCCAGCGGGCATGGGAGGAAGCCCTAGTGTGGCAACAGGATGTGGGTTTGATTAGAGTAGGGGAGGATGGAGGCAGGAGAGCAGCCAGGAAGCCACTTCGACATTAGGTGTACAGGGCTGGGGCCGAGGTGGGGACAGCAGGAGGGGGAGGAGCCTGGACACATGGCAGAAAGAACTCAGTAACTCATCCCTTCCTGTGGGCCAATGTGCCTAGCACCTCGTACGCAAAACTCACGAACAACCCCCGTAGGAGAAAGCAAAATTATTATCACTTCGTCACCTTGTGAGTTAAGTGAGAGAAGTACAGTGGCCCCATGAAACCACGCAGCAAGTATGAGGCCACGATTCGCATTCTGTGGGACTGAGTGTTGAGCTCATGTTCATCTCTGTGATGCAAAGGGACAGTTTCCAGGGAGTGTTGGAGAGAAGGGATGCAGAGAAGGCCTGAGACAAGGGGATAACTCAGAGGCATCTAGTCAGGAGGAGTCAGAGGGCCGGGAAGAGAGGAGAGGAAAGGGCGGAGGTTGTGGCAGCCGTCAGGGACCTGACCTTTTTGAGATCGACATCCCCTGAGTGCCCCCACCATACACACCTCTCCATGCTGGTTCTCCCTCTGCCTCCCTCCCCGGCTTCCGCCCAGTCTCTGCTGTCTTGGGAAGAAGCCCTTAAGTGCATTCGTGTCTGCAAATTAATTTTCTTCCTCATCTCACCGAAATGAACTTAGGAGTTTTTGTTTGTTGTCCCTGTTGCTTCTGAGCTTGTCGCAGAACATACCACGGCTTCTGATTTTCAGGCAGTGGAATCTTTCATGGCTAATGTTCCTACTCAGAACAGAATAGTTACCAAGGTCATAAAACATGTTTTTGGTTGTGTTAGCTTGTAGAAAATAAATCAGCCTGGAGGCCCTGATTTACAGAAGAGATATGGTAGCAGGGTACGTGCTAGAAGCTGGCAGAACACTGTTGCTGGAAGTAGAGGAAGCCGGGACCTACTGGCCCTGGCCGAGTGTGAGCGGCTTCCCGCTCCTCGTGCCTGGTTCCATCTTCCCCGGGGTCTGGGGGAGGGGCCAGAGGGCATTCCGGGAGCTCACGGATTACCAGCATCGTGTGTGTTAGTGTGAGCCCAAAATGTAACGACATGCCTATTTGCAAGTTTAAACACAATCTCATAGTGACTAAAAGCACGAAAGGAACTCGGGTTCTTACCTGAGAGATGCACATCAAGGCTGTGGCTGGACAGCTCACTCAGTTGGTTAGAGCATTGTCCTGGTAATGCCAAGGTTTTCGGTTCGCTCCCTGGTGAGGACACATACAAGACTCAATCAATGAATGCATAAGTAGGTAGAACAACAAATCAATCAATAAAAAATTATTTAAATGTATTTTTAGTCCTGGCTGGTGTGGCTCAGTGGACTGAGCGCCAGACCTGTGAACCAAAGGGTCGCTGGTTCGATTCCCAGTCGAGGCACGGGGCTGGGTTGCAGGCCAGGTCCCCAGTTAGGAGCACATGAGAGGCACCATGCATTGATGTTTCCTTCTCTTTCTCTCTCCTTTCCCTCTCTCTAAAAATAAATAAAACATTTTAAATTACTTTTATTATTTTTAAAGATTTAACTTATTTTTAGAGAGAAGGGAAAGGAGAGAGAAAGAGAGGGAGAGAAACATGACCGTGTGGTTGCCTCTCATACATCCTCAACTGAGGACCCGGCCCACGACCCAGGCTTGTGTCCTGACTGGGAATCGAACCCGTGATGCTGTGGTTTGCAGGCCAGCTCTCAATCCACTGAGCCACACCAGCCAGGGCAATAAAATGTATTTTTTTAAATAAAAGTAAAAATTTTAAAAGATGCATGTCAAATTTTATGCACATAAATGGAAACTTACATTGTTAAACTAATAATTGAATTGAGTATTACTATAGTTTATTAGCTTTGATAATGGAACTGTCACTGGGACTTTGTGTCATTATTTTGCTAATTGTCTTCCCTGATATGGACAGATTTGCTTTCAAGGGGGAGGGGTCTGATGTTAGGTCTAAGGAATAAGCAAGCTATCATCTTTATCAAATCATTGATGTATTGCTGAATATGCTACAGACTAAAAAAATAAAAGATTTAAGACACTTATAGAAATAGTGCACAAGGAAATTATAGCAAAAAAGAATGGGAGGGGAAAAATGACAAGCACAAGTTGCATGCTATAAACTTGCAACAGGGCAATGTTCTTGCTCTGAGTTTTTGGCTCCAAACTTCTAAGCAGGCAACGTAGAGGGGAAGCCACCCTCAGGGGCATGAGGCAGACACAAATCAGTTGCCTTCTGGTATTTCCGTCAGTACATTTCCTCCCTGGGCTCATCTGGAGGACATTGTGTGGTATAAACAATGTCGTCAACAACTTCTTGGCAGCGTTGATGTTCCTGACAGCCATCAAGTACTAATGACACTCCTCGGAGTGCCACTGTGGGCCGGCTCAAACCAACACGCACGGTTCAGTGAGCACAGTTCACCGGGGTCAGAACAATGTGGTCCAGGCTCTCAGCTTTCTGCTCTGGCTTATTCCCAGACAGAGGTATTTGTGTGTGTGCGTACTCTTCCAGAAATCCCCCCTAGTGTTTTCTTTTGCGCAAATGTATGATAAGTATTGGGTAGTAGAGGATTTGACAAGGCTCTGGAAGGCAGATCTTTTGTATTAATGATGGGAGGTCTGTCTGTGGGCACTTCCTGCAGAAAACACAGGACTGTTTCAGCTCCCCACTTACCAGTTTCCAGTCATCTGGGCCATCACAAGTCCTTGTTGCAGGGTCCCGTCATCTTGTGTCAACTAAGATGATAAACATGAGACATATTTTAATGCATGAGATTGTGTTATAACTTCCTTTTGAAAGGAGAGTCAGCTTTGGGCAGATTTCTGCGACCAATAAAAACCTCGTCTGTTCATCGAATTTTAAACAAGCCCCTACTAAGCATGAGGCACCATGTGCGCAGTGGGGCGTCAGGTACCCTGTTACTTTCCCTTGATTAGGATCTTCAAATTCTCACCTGCCCTCATACCCAGGAGAGAAACAAGTAGAGACAGAACCCTCAGCCGTAAGACTTAGAATTCTGGGCAATTACCGGGAAGTAAGAGGCCTGGTAACTAGATAACCAGTTAGAGTAAACCTGGTTTTGAAAAGTTTTAAGGATTCTTTAGCTCCTTTATTTTTACTGGAAGTTGACATTTTAAAAAGTTCCCCTTTGGTTTTCTCATCGTTACAGGGAATTGAGTATAAATTGTGTGTTTTCCTTCATTATTTCAGATTTTGAGATCCAGAGTGAAAATGGGGAGAACTATAATCAAGACGTATTTGAGGATGGGGAGTCCCATGAGATCTTCTCAGAAATGCCTGAAGGGGAAGGCGTTCAGCAGTGTGACTGGGAAAGTGACTTTGAGAGAGACTGTGGCTCCAGGGGACCCCGAGGAAAGGCCCCAGGCGAGGGCCCTGGGGGTCGGCCATCCCGGTGCCGGGAAGCTGGACAGCTCATAGGCCTTCAGGGCACCTACCTGGGCGAGAAGCCCTACGAATGTCCCCAGTGCGGGAAAACCTTCAGCCGGAAATCCCACCTCATCACACACAAGCGGACCCACACGGGAGAGAAATACTACAAATGTGAAGAATGCGGGAAAAGCTTCAGCGACGGTTCAAACTTTAGTAGACACCAAACGACGCACACCGGGGAGAAACCTTATAAATGCAGGGATTGTGGCAAAAGCTTTAGCCGGAGCGCCAACCTCATCACCCACCAGAGGATCCACACGGGCGAGAAACCCTTCCAGTGCGCGGAGTGCGGCAAGAGTTTCAGCCGGAGCCCCAACCTCATCGCTCACCAGCGAACCCACACGGGAGAGAAACCGTACACGTGCCCCGAGTGTGGCAAGAGCTTTGGCAACCGGTCCAGCCTTAACACTCATCAGGGAATCCACACGGGGGAGAAGCCCTACGAATGTAAAGAATGCGGTGAAAGCTTTAGTTACAACTCCAACCTGATCAGACACCAGAGGATCCACACCGGGGAGAAGCCATACAAGTGTCCCGACTGCGGGCAGAGGTTCAGCCAGAGCTCAGCCCTCATCACCCACCGGAGAACTCACACGGGGGAGAAGCCCTATCAGTGCAGCGAGTGTGGGAAAAGCTTCAGCCGCAGCTCCAACCTGGCCACGCACCGCAGAACCCACCTGGTGGAGAAGCCCTACAAGTGCGGGGAGTGCGGCAAGAGCTTCAGCCAGAGCTCCAGCCTGATCGCGCACCAGGGGACGCACACGGGCGAGAAGCCCTACGAGTGCCTGACCTGCGGGGAGAGCTTCAGCTGGAGCTCCAACCTCATCAAGCACCAGCGGGTGCACACCGGGGAGAAGCCCTACAAATGCAGCGAGTGCGGCAAGTGCTTCGGCCAGCGCTCCCAGCTGGTGGTGCACCAGCGGACCCACACGGGCGAGAAGCCCTACGAGTGCCTCATGTGCGGCAAGAGCTTCAGCCGGGGCTCCATCCTGGTCATGCACCAGAGAGCCCACTTAGGGGACAAGCCCTACAGGTGCCCCGAGTGTGGGAAGGGCTTTAGCTGGAATTCAGTTCTCATCATACACCAGCGCATCCACACAGGGGAGAAGCCCTACAAGTGCCCTGAGTGCGGCAAAGGTTTCAGCAACAGCTCCAATTTCATTACGCACCAGAGAACTCACATGAAAGAGAAACTTTACTGAGAGGAAAGCTGAGGGAGGGGCTGGCCCAGGAGGGGGAACTGTCACACTGCCTCCCAAGTGGGGGTGTCTCCTTAGGAGAGCCATTCTTCCTGAATGGTTTTTGGGGGTTTGTGCCGGAATCTCGTCCCTGCCTGTCCTCATCTTAATGGTCGGAGCCAGCCCCCAAGAACAGCGTAGACTGGAAGGTCGGAAAATTGGGTCTTTTTCTGTTTTGTTTCATGGCTTGATTGGCTCCCCGTCCCCTGGTCCGTCTGTGCCGCCTCCTCTTTGGTGGAATGGGGAAGTGGTTTCTCCCTGTGGAACGCATGTCAGCCTGGCCCCCGTTGCGCTGAGTGCCCAGGGAGTGCTGGCAATGCCCTGGTGCTGCCTGGTGGTGGCACTGCCACTCTGCTGGGCGGACGTGCCTTTAGCCTGAGCTGCCAGCGTTCCAGGCCCCTGGCCCAGGTCAGCACCAGCTCCTCCTAGGCTTTGACTTCAGGTCGAGGTGGAGAGGCTTCTCCAATTCTGAGTCACCACATGAAGGTCCTTTTCTCTTTCTAGAAAGTGTCGGAAACACTGAAACATGGTGTCTCCGTAGCCTTTCCACTGATGAGTTAGGGCCTGCCAGGGGAGACATAATTGAGGAGATTCATTTGCTTGTCTCTGCTGTTTCCTGTGGTACATCGGCCACCAGGGGGAACGCAGTTTTTCTGGGGCTTTGAGTGAGAAGGTGGAGACTAGACACCCCCCAGCTGTGTGCCCTGCGTGTGGATGGCGGTTTCTCATCCGGGGGTGAAGCCGTCCTGTGCTCTGCTGGGTGGCCTTGTGCCTTTACCCCATGGACACAAACCTCTGTAATCATTACTCTCATCTGTCAGCTCCTCGTTTAAATGTTTTTTAAAAATCTTATACATGCAGAGCTTGAATTCTGTCCAGTAGCTTTTGTATACTGCAAAGGTTACTTTCAAGGAAGTGTTGGTTTTGAGGACACATCATGTTTCCAGGAGAGATCGATCCAGGCTTGAATCAGGAGTTGTCCCACAGAGGTCCCCCTTGCTTTTAGGGTACCACCAGGGCTTTGTTCTTGTGTCCATGAGCCTTGAAACGGTAAAGATGGGGATGATAGCAGGTGAAGGGGTTTATTATGAGGATAAGATATTTCTGGGAAATGTCAAACCACCTCGCCCTGTGACCGTGGCCTGTGCTCAGAACAGGCCTTGGATTTTAAAGGACGGATGCTCCAAGTTCCTGAATAAAGTAGAGTCCCACTCTTTCCCTGACTCAGTCAGTTGTTTATTTATTCATTGATTTATTTATTATCATCATCCGGGACATACTGCTTTTAAAGAGGGGGTGAGAGGGAGAGACATCGCTATACAGGAGAAACATCTCAGTGCCTCTTACACACACCCCAGCCAGGAACTGAACTGAACCCACAATCTTGGTTTTTGGGATGATGCTCCAGCTGAGCCACAATGGCCACGTCCCGATTCTGTTTTTTCATGTGTCTCAAAACCTGACCTTGACTGTGGTTAAGAAACCCACACCTCACTTCCCCACCATCCCACCTCCTGCCCTGGCTTAAATGGTCCAAGACCTTCGGGGAGTGAAAAGCAGTTGCTTCAAAGGGCACATGCTTGGGTGAGCGTAGATCTGTGTGCCTGACCAGTGCACACGCCTGCCTGCTGTCCTTGGCCGACGCTAGCCAATCTGTCACCCAGGCTCGGAGAGCAGCTTTGGCCAGGGAGCCAGACAGCCCCCTGAAGCTTCTCTAGCTGGGATCAGACTTGAGGAGGTTGTTTCTAAGCAAGGTGGTGGCTGCTGCTAATCCAAACCACGCTGGCTGTGAAACCCGGTCACGAGTTCCAACACTGCCAGGTACTAGGGGTGCTGTGGACAGGAGCCCCATGAGCTGTCTTAATCACATCGTCCATGAGGACTCCCTGACCCTGCCTACCACAGCCCTCCTGTGTCCCGCTTCGGGGCCTGGGCCTGTCACACACCTCCCTCTCCCATGATTCTTCCCCCTCCCTCTTCTGTTTTCCTGTTCACACCCACACTGAGGCCCCAACTCTGCCTCCAGCTCCTAGCTCAGGGCCTGGGATGCAACAGGAACTGAGTCAATTTTTGTCAACTGAGATCTCTTCACGGAGTTTTATATAAAATGCAAGAGGTAGGTGGAGTCCCAATTTCTGACCTGGAAAATGAATTCAGTTTCCTACATTTTGCTCTGGCAAGAAGATACGTGGAAGTTAGTTTTAACTTCGTGTCCTCTCACCTAAGTTGCAATCTATTGCTATTGGTGAACGGAGACAAAGCTGAAGACATTCATCAAAATAAGGAACAGTGTCTCTTGTGCCAAAAGCCTACGAGATTTAAACCTGCTGGTAGGATCCTGTTGCCCACAAGTGTTCAGATCTAAGCGTGGCCACCAAATCTTCATCATGCATCCTGCCTGGTGCCTTTCCATGTATTTCTTCTAACTTCCCCAACAACCCTGCAAGGTAGTTATTATTATTCTCATTTTATCAATAAAGACACTGAGCTCAGAGGGGCGGCTAATTTGGCCCACGGCTGGTAAGAGACCAGGGGTCACCTGAGTCTTGAATCGGTACCCTTGTATGTACAGCAGCTCCTCTTCCTGGACGCCCGGCAGGGGGATGCTGGTGTCAGCGGGAGGCACGGAGGTCCACCCAGTCCCACACGTGCAGAGAGGCATCACTTGCTGCTGATAACAAGGTCCTTGGTTTGTGAGGGTGCCAAGTGTGGGTGGTGACCAGTGTAGTAGCATCTGTCCCATCACCATCTAGGAAGATGTGACCTCTGTGTGTGAAGAGAGGTTCCACTAGGCCCTCCATTCCATCCCAAGACTTGATGTCATGGACCTGGACTGTCCCATCAAAACCTGAGGATGAGCCAGAAACAAGAAGGTTGACAACCTCTAAAGTGATTTTTTGAGTTTGCTCTATGGTACCAAAATAGGCTGTGGATGAGGAATCTCGCAGCAAACAAGGAACTGAACGGCCAAGGGTGTGGAACGCCTGCCTTCTGCCGGCAGCTGCAACTCCATGGGGCAAGACGGTGAGACTGCAGTGTGTCTGTCACGTGCCAGGACTGAGGCTAATCCTGGATGGACGCTCTCCCTTCTAATTTTCACAACTCTGTGAGGTAGGGACTAATATTTAGAAACTTAAGAGATGTTTTCAAACCTTTCCCACTTGCCCCAAATTCTAACCCATCTGGGCCTCTCAGCAGAGGGCCTTGTCTCCTACCTGATGGGGAAGGGAAGAGCTTTTAGAGGACCGTTCTTGCTCCCTCTGTGACCTAGCCATCCCCACACCCGCCCCTTTGGCTGATATTCCTGTCAGGAGCCAGCCCCTCCCCCTGCGCTCAGTTCTTCCACTCCCTCTGGTTCCTCCATTATCAAGATCCTTTCTTGCCCTCTCCCATCAGTGAGCCTTCCCACTGGCTTCAGATACCCTCATTAAATACCCTCCCTCAACTCGCTTGAGTGAAAAAGCCAGGCCGGGCACCACAGCCCTAGGGGCTTTTTGCTATAATTCAAAAAGCAAGCACCCCGAGAAACACCCCTGTGACCCTGTCACCTCTTTCTGGTACAGCCCCGTGGCTGCCCTAGTGTCTTAATATGCATCTTGACCAACCTCAGAACCAAACTCCTGCTCTGATAGGAAAGCCTGCCACCAGTATGTGAAAGTTTAGCAGCCAGAACGGACAAGGCCTGTCCCTGAAGAACCTGGACTTAACCTGGAGGCTCTCTGTGAGCAACTCTGGGGCCAGAGGCTCCTTCCTGGGCACCCAGTAGCCCCCCTGGAAGAGGAAGCTCAAGTAACAGATGCAAAGCCCCACTCAGCAGTACCTGAGATGGCCAAGCAGTTGTCCAGGCCTGGAGCCCACGTCACGCGCAGCAGCTCCGGATCAGGGCTAGGTGTGGACACTGGGCACTGGACGGAGCCCACAGGATGGCAGAGATCCCGAGGGTCAAGAAGGCAAAGCTGCCCATCTGAGCAAAGGCTGGCAATGCTGGGGCCAGGGCCCTGGGTCTTGCCCTTGACTTCCGCACACCACCTCCCTCCACCGGAGCCCGGGCTTCTGGCATTCTCTGATGGAGCCCACTTCTGGCGGGTGTCAACGAGCCCCAGCCGGCCGGAGGTGCAGCAGAAGGCAAAGGTATCTGCATCCAGGACCTGCAGGCTACTTAGCTCCTCACTGTCACTGATACCTGGAAGACAGAAGACAAAAGAGAAAAGCTGCTGGAGTCCCATGGGTCTGGCAATTCTGCAGGGCTGGCTGGTCACAAGTCCCTTCCTCTGGGAAGCATCCTCAGGCCCAGTCACCAGGGTAGGTGCTGGTGCCAGGCTGCCTCCTCCAATCCTGGAATAGGGGCCCCTGGGGCCCGGGCTTGACTCTCATTCATCCTGTGCCCCAGCGTCGAGTCTGAGTGGGGTGGAGAGCAGAGAGCAGCTGGAGGAGCCGTGGGTGCGTGGTACCTGAGGTGTACGTGGTCTTCTGGGATTCCAGGTCAACAACCTTCAGATCGCTGAGCTGCACCCCGTGGAGGACTCCAGGTGCCACTGACGAGAAGATGGAGACTCGAGGCCAGAGAGTCCCCTCTTTCTCATGCACAGCAATGGTGCTGACAGCTTCGATGACATCTAGGGGAAAGAGGTGGTGAGAATTCAGACTGTTAACGAAGGCTTGAAGCAGCACATGGTGAAAGCCAGCCAGTGGTCTTCCCTTGCACATTTAGAAGGTCAAGGAAGAAAGGGAACCGACCTTGGCAAGGAGCAATGTGGAAATGTAAACGCTCCAAGTTATATTTACATTTTGAAACTATCAGAAGCACTTCAATTTTCAATAATTTGTCTTATGAACTGTTTTACAAATGGGAGATGATGCATCACAACCACCATCTCCAAAGCCCCAAAAGCAGCTCTGGCTTCTGTGAGGACAGGAGGAGCGCACTGACGGCACCATTTTCGCCTTCAGTGACAGTAACAGGTAGAGTTCGTGAACTAAAATTACTTCTTCAAAAACATATTCTATGACATCAGCACTTTGCTGAAGCCTTGCAGGCAAAGGCTATAGGGCAAATGTCATTGTCTTCCAGCACAAACTGGACAAGCAAGTCCATGTCCTCCTCACACTGAACACAGAAAGACGTGACCTCAAGTTGAATCAAATTTTAGTTTTCTGCCCTGGCTGGTAGCACAATGGATAAGGTGCTGGCCTGCGAACCCGGGGGTCCCTGGTTTGATTCCCAGCCAAGGCACATAACCAGGTTGCAAGCCAGGTCTCCAGCCAGGTCCGTGGCTGGAGGCAGGTGAAAGGCAACCATACGTGGATGTCTCTCTTCCTCTCTGTCTCTCTCCCTTCCTCTCTCTCTGAAAATAATAAATAAAATCTTAAAAATGAATTATAAGCAAGGGATACAAACACCTGGAAGTGATAAGTGACAGAAAAGAAATAATAAAGGAAGGTGCATAGGGCCAGTGACCACCAAGCAAAGGAGCACAAGGATGGCCTTTCTGCAACAATGGCACTTGGAGAGAAGCCAACACCCACAGCCAGCTTCTGGGAAGCATCCAAGTGAGGCGGCGAGGGAACCCGCTGGCAGGCTGAGCATCAGCCACACAAGCAGGGGACGGTTCCAAGAGCAGACGCCCCACCAGAAGGCCCTAACGGGAGGAGGGGCGCAGGGGCTGGATTAGGGCTGCAGGCACTGGCACCTGCCCAGCACAGGACGCGAGGGAACGCCCCTTCACTCCCAGAAGCAGCTGGAGTGGCGTGACTTTTCTGAGGGAAACAGGGTCAGACAAGCCTCCCACCCACCCAGTTCTCCTTCCTGAGGCTACCGTGCAGGCAAAGAGAGGTGACCTCCTGCAGCCTCCTCCCCCAGGAGGCGAGCTCACCTGATGGCCACAGCTCTGTCCTTGCTCCTGCCACTCAGCTGCCTGGGGGAGAGGCAGTTCCCTCCGCGCCTGCCTATGACAGGGCCGATAAACTCAATTTCTGAAGCAGGTTATAGGTGGCTCTCTTTGGGGCTTGAGCGCCATGCTGTGGTCGCTAACTCATCTCTGCCTGCATTAAAGTAGACACTGAATTTTAATTCCCACCAGGCTGAGCCTGCTGCTGAACTGGCTTGGATTAGAGGATAGAGGTGTGTGTATGTCAACCCGCCCCACGTCAAATTCACTCACCACTGTCCTCTGCGACCTCCCACACCTGCAGGTAACAACCTGGAAGGCCACTGGTCACCAGCAACCTATTGATGATGGATAAGAAATCTCAGCTGAAACAATGGGGAGCTCATTCACATATCCGCCAGCCTCTCCCCTCTCTAGCCCACTCATCTTAAGATTCTTACACGTCCACCTTAGGAAAGCCAGGAGGGATTATCTGGACCAGTTACCCTCATTCAACTGAGGAGAAGCAGGCCCACAGCCACAGAGAGCCACAGGACTGAACCCACTCTTCCATGTGGCATAAAATGTCCTAGAGAAGACACTGGCATGGAGCCTGAACACATAACCCTCTCCCAGATTCTCTGCCAGCTGAGCTATTAGCCCCAGTCATCTGACATCAGCTCTCTGAGAATCTAAGAGCACCCTTCTACTCTATCTATTTGGAGCCGTTCCAGAGATCTGTGGGTTACAGTAGTCAAAAGGTCTTCTGAGGGGACCATGAAGCCACTAAGCAACAGTCTTTGTATTCCAGATTTCTGTGTGCATATGCAGAGAACAGGGAGGGAAGGTGACAGAGGCACAATGCCCCTGACACGTCCAGCCGCTCCAGCCTCAACAGAGGGTCCGGGTCACAGAGCTGACCATACCTGGTGTCTGGCACGTGCTTCAGATCATACACAGGCCTGCTGGAAAATCCTCCATGGTGCACCTTGAAATCTCTTTCTGGGAATAAGCCCTGAAACATAGAAGGGTGGCCCATCACATAGTGTCTGATCTCCAAAGGAACGGTGCAGAGGAGCTGAGCTCTAGGTAAGGAGCCAGATCCCAGCCTGGCAGGCAGCCATGGAAGCCGCTCTGCCAGCAGCAGACGCCTCTCCCTGTGGGGCCTCGTGTCAGTGTTGGTCTCAGCTGCCCACACGGGCAGCTTCCTTCCTTTCCTGTACATCCAAAACCTTCTCCCGACCTTTCCCCAGCCTCTTTCACTCTAGCACAAGTGTCACACTCCAGGCCTTCTTAGAGGAGTCATAGAGACTTAACAGCTTCATAAAGAAAAAGGCTGAAAGTTATCTTTTAACTACTTCTCCTGCCACCTCCCAGTGGAAGTCAGATGGGTTCTATATCAATGAAAATGTAACTATCAATTACCAAGCATTTACTGTGTCAGGCATTGTGTTTAGTGCTTTATCTACTTTATCTTGTTGAAGTCTTACACTCTGCGAGATGTATGTACTAAAATGACCTATTCTAAAATGACAAAATTAAGGCACACAGAAGTTAAGCAAGTTTTCTAATATTACACAGGGATTATGTTGTGAATTTGAACCCAAGTCTGTGTACCACCCAGTCCATGGTCTTAGCCACTAGGCTACTATCTCTATGCAAGGAGCTGAAGGCAAGGGAAAAGGAACTGGCACAGAGGAAAAAAGAAAAGCCATCAATGAGGTGGGAGAGAAATCAGGTCTCGCATAAAGGCCCAGTTGAGGCTCAAGCTGAGTGGTAGGGATGGACAGAGCAGCACCACTGGGTGGGAAATTTTCCCCAGGGCAACAGGGACCAGGCTGCCCTATCAGGTGAGACATAATGATTTTGTAGCAACACCAGACAGCTACCAACTCTTCTTTTGACCTAGTCTCTTCTCTTGGCTCCTGAAACAGTGACTTTTTCTGAGACTCCTAATACTTCAAATACTTTATTTTTGATCTAGAGAGGAAAGGGGGGAGAAGAAAAGGGAGAGAAACATCAATTGGCTGCCTTCTGCAAGTGCCCCAGGGGACCAAAGCTGCAACCCAGGTAGGTGCCCCGAATGGGTATTAAACTGGCAACCTTTCAGTTCGAGGGAAGATGCCCAACCAACGAGCCACACCAGCCAGGGCACTCCTCCTACGTTAAAAATTATTCCTTCTTAGTATTCCTCTGCCCAATCCTCTGCCTTTAGCCACCTTCCCCTCTTATTCCTTATGCATTACACGTTCATTCTTGATCATTCAAAGGGTTGTAGACCCCTCTATACCTTAATGGCTTCCCCACATCTATTTTTGCTAAACTAAAATTAACCTCTTCCTCTATCAGCCCTCTGATAATCAGGAGACATTCCTTAATATTTATCTCTGTGCATTTCTTCCTCCCTCTATTACACTGGAAGGGCAGGCCCAGGATTTGTCTCTCTCCATCTGTCTCTTTTTCTTTCCAGTATCCAGGCCAATAGCTAGCAGACAACAGAAGCTCTGCAAAGATTTAATAGAAGACTAAAAAAGTAGACACATATACTCCGCATTTATATTTCAAGTTACCTGGTTTTCTTTTACAGACAGTCTGAGAGGTAACACCAGGTGAAGAATTTCATTTTTTTTCAAGCTTTCATAGCCAGCAACAAAAACTCCTAGGAAAAGAAGCAGAAGCAGCTGTGACAAACTGCTAGAAAGATTCTGGACTATGGCTGGGGCTACAAACTCCACCAAACCCGCTGAAACAAAGATCAATCCCTTTGTCATTGATATGCAGCCTGCACGGGGGACTGAAGAGGTCTAGTTAACAAGCACTGGCGGGGAACAAAATGGCCATAAACGACCAAGAGGTTCTCAGAGTGGGTTGGGTCCCAGGCTGAGTGGGGTTCCATCTCCTGACCTTTGTCACCAATCCATTCAAGGACTCGGGTGGCTCCTGAGAGGTTGAATGCATGGAAATCCTGGTACCTGCGCGACACAGAAACAAGGTCACTCGGTGCACAGCACTTGGCAGTTGCTAACGAACTCTACGACTGGCGGCCTGAGTCGCCGATTGCGGACCCAGGCTCCGGAGTCCGACAAACTCAGGACCAAGTCTTTTTCTCCCTGTGCGACTGGAACCAGGCCGGTCGCCATCTCCCCAAGCCTGGGAAGTGCCAGAGGACCCAGACTCCCCCAGGCTGATGTGGGGAATCCATGAGATACTCTGGGGTTCAGCGCACAGTGTGGCGCAAAACAACTAGTCACTTTTTACCCCTCAGAAGCACTGCTCTCCCGAGCGCCTCACACGACCTCCGAACGCGGGAATGGGCCACTTCCCAGAGGTGGGAGCCCAGGCCCCGGGCGCCACCACCCTGCCCCGCCCGCGGCCTGCGCCCGCTCCGCCCAAACCAGGGTTCCCTCCACGCTGCACCTCGTGCCCGCCCGCCCGCCTGCTAGGCCAGCTCCGCACCCGAGTCCCCCATCCCACGCCCACACAGCTTACAAGCGCAGGGATTCTACCAGCCAGTCTTCCGCAGGCTCCATGGCAACTGTGGCTTCCGTTACCCAACTTCCGTCTCGGAACCTTCCTGGGAGGAGCGTCTTCTCGCGAGCAGTGGGCGTGGCTTTCTCTGAAGCGGGGGCGGGGCCTCCCCGGGGCAGTGGGCGTGGCCTCCCCCATGCGGGGTGGGCCCCATGCCAGGGGGCGGGGCCTAGACTTCCCTGACTACCTTCGGCTTTCTGCTTCGCTCTCACCCGCCTAGGTTTGGGGTTCTCCCGGCAAAGGCTCCGGGAAAATGCCATAGAATCAAGAATTCCTAGGATGCCAGCTGCCGGCGGGGCCTCAGGGACTAAACACTGTCCTTTATGACTGGGTTATTTGGAGCTCGGAGGGCCAAGGCTAGGTAAGATACAGGGCGCCCAGTTAAATTCGAATTTTAGGTAAACGAATAACTTTTTATATAAGTATATCCATGAAATATTAGGCCATCGTTACGAAAAAAATGATTATTTTTCTTAGGTCCTAATTTAACTGGGTGTCCTATATATTTTTTGAACTCTGGCAGTCCCATGGAAAGCCAGAGAAGAGGTGAGAGGGTAGCAGAATTGGGCCCCCACTGGGCTCTCACCCTTGTTTGCACTGGGGGCTCCCCTCGAAGCTTAGGGTGAGCATGAAATGAACGGGGTAAGCAAAGCCCCGTATAGTGTAGGCAGCTCCCTTTTATGGGCCAGGAAACACACACGAGGCTTGCTTGTGCCAGTAGGTGGCAGAGGCGGGACCGGAGGACGGCAGGTGTTTGGTACCTGCTTTCGCTGAAGGATCTAACCAGTACGGTCCTGGCTCAGCGCCCGGCTGGTTCCATGGAGTGTTCTGGGCTTTTTGGAGCCCACCCCATGTCACTGACCACCCCATCTGCTCAAACATGCTGGAAGGAGAGGACCAGGCATTCCATGTAAAGAGCAGGGATGTTTTATTCACCATTTCAACAGGGAAGCAAGAAATACAGCAGGAACGTAGTCTGTGTTTGCACTGGCGATATTCCTGGTGACCTGGCCATGTGTGCACAGTAATGGAGAAACAGAGATTTGAGCCCAGGGTTTATATCCACATGGGGCCACTACCAGGGTCCCATTCGGCACAATCTAAGCCACGTCGTCGGTCCCGTCTTCCTCATTAACAGCATCACTTTGCAGCATTTACTCCAGCGGCCTCCTGTACTGAAAGGGAACACAGAGGAATTGACCTGGGCAGAACTGCGTTCCTAAGCGCAAGGCATCCAGAGAGTTAAGATAGGGACAGGCCCCCAGCACCTTTCTTCCTGAAGGGCCTGGAAGGGGGGTCGGACAGTGCGTTTCTCACAGGAACAGCTCCAACCTGAGTCATAACAGTCAAGAGAGATCACGGAAGTCAAATCCATGTAGGGTGACTGGCCCTTGGCCAGGATCAGTGTTTTCACTCCCCCAGACCTCACTTTGAACCCCGCCTCCCAGGGCTAGGTACTGCTTCATCTGAGATTTTCTAGTTGATCTGCATGTTTTGGGCTTTCAAAACCAATGGCCCCAGAGGTGACACTCTCCTTTCACTCAGCCAGCTCGAGCTCTTGGCTGACCCTTCCATCTGAGGTCCCGGGGGCGGGGGGGTTCTGTGCATGGGGAGGGTCAGGAAGGTGGACTACAGCTGGACCTGCCATAGGGCCTGCCCCCCGCTTCACAACACGTGCGCTCTGTGCTAGGCACAGGGGGGCATACAAAGGTGAGTCGGCAACAGGTGCTGCCAGGGAGCTCACAGACTATACTAGCTCCCATTTACTGAGCACTTTCTACGCACCCGGCATCATGCTGAGCACGTAGTATGGTCTCATTTAATGGGAGATAAGCACAATTACTACCATTTTATGGACGAGGTAGATGAGGCTTAGAGAGGTTAAGTGACATTTCTAAGATCACACAGCTACTAAATAGCTAGGTTTCCAGCATAGCACTCTGTCACCAGGCCCCTCATCTATCACTGCACTCTGCCTTCTGCACGCAGCAGCCAAGTACCCAGGAAGGTGGGCTGGGACAGGGACAGCACCAGGAGCAGGAAGCGGCTAGAGACTAAGGCAAGGCTGGCTTGGCTTTAGCTTAGCTTTGGGGCCTTGAACACCACAAGCAAGGGTGATTTTAACACCCACCCCTCCTTCTCACCAGAGCAGCTCCGGCAGTGTGTGAAGACATTTCTGGTTGCCACAATTGTGGAAGTGGAGGGGGCAATCCAGTCAGATGCTGCTGAACTTCCTACAGTGCACATGACGGCCCCCAAAACAAGGAATCACCCAGCCCAGATTGTGCTGAGGTTGAGAAAGCCTGCCATAGGTCGCTGAGGCCCGTCACAGACCGGGAAGGGTACTGGTCAAGGTGAATAAGGTCAGACTCTGGCTGGGCTGCTAGCTGCCCCCCACCCCAACTCTGTGGACCTCAGTGTCCCCACTCCAGCCACAAGATATACAGGGCACAGCAAGGGCGGAGAGCTGAGGTGGTGGCAAGTCTGTCTGGACTGTCAGAAGGTCCAGCTGCAGCCCTGGCTGGCACAATGAATAAGGAAGGCACTGGCCTGCGAACCCAGAGGTCACTGGTTCGATTCCCCAGCCAGGGCACATGGCCAGGTTGCAAGCCAGGTCTCCAGCCAGATCCGTGGCTGGAGGCAGGTGAAAAGCAACCATACATTGCCTCTAGTAGAGGGATGTCTCTATCCCTCTCTGCCTCTCTCCCTTCCCCTCTCTCTAAGAATAATAAATTAAAAAAAAAAAAAAGTTCCAGCTGCAAGAGGGTGGATAATCCTAGGCTGACTTCAGACTGGGCAATTCATGAAGGGAAAGTTCAGCTGCTTCTTACTCTGTGGGGTTTGCTGGGAAGTCAGCTTCCTTTTATTATTATTATCTCCTTTCTTTTGACATCTTCACCTGCCTTTCTTTGGAGATATCTCCTCTTGAGATCTGGATCACAGGGAGGACCCTGGGTTGCTGGGGCCCATCACGCCTGGCTGGGCAGGCACACCCAAAACCCAATATTGAAACCGGGGTCACCCCCGGCTGAGCCTCTGCTGGGCGCAAGGTGGAGGCCTGGCTCACCTTGGGGGGAGGTGGTGGGCCACCGGAGCTCATCCCCAGAGCTTTCTTCAGCAGGAAGATCCTGAGAAGATCATGACTCAGCTGCCATCTCTGGTCCCTTAGGGAGGTGTGGGGCGCTGTCTCCAGCAGCAATGGGCTGGGGGACTTCAGACTCTTCTTGCCCATGAAGTGACCTAGGAGGGAGGCACCCAGGCACAAAGGAGTCAGGAGCCGAGGGTCCTATCACAGATGGAAAGTTCCCGTCTCACCTACCTTTTAGTCTCACGGCAGAAATATACGCAACCTCTACCTGGTCGCTGAGAAGCCCTCAAGACCCCTGGGCGGCGGGGAAGCCTGTCCCTCAACTTTTCCTGAACAGCTGAAGGGGGAGGAGAGGGTGGCACGGCTACGGGCAGGTGGGACAGGCCAGGGCCAGGGGGAAGCTCTGTCAGGACCTGCCTAGAAGAGGATAGCAAAGGACAGAGCAGGAAGTGGAGGACGAGAGGTGTGTGGAAGGTAGAGGTGCAAGGAGAAGACACGCAGGGTAGAAGAGAAGTCCGCAGCGCCTTGCTTAAGGGAAGGGACACCAGGCAGCAGGCAGCAGGCAGATGGAGGCTCCGACCTCAGCTCCGTTGGAAACTGGCTGGGTGATCTTAGATAGCTCCCTGACTCTCTGGGTCTCAGGTTCTCCATCTATTAAATCAGATCAGTTCCAGGGTCCCCACAAGCCCAGGCACTACTGTCTGTGGATGACGGGCAGCCAGAGCAGGAAAGGGGATGAGAGCATGGTGGTGAGGGGCACCTGCCCGGGGCCCAAAGACTCACCGGTGGCCCAGAGGTTGCCCCGCGGATGTACTCGGATTCTGCTGGCGCGGCTGCGGGGCTCCGGGGGATCCCAGCTGAGCGAGGCGGCGCCGGCCGCCAGCAGAGCGAGGAGCAGGATGCCGCCGAGCCAGGGCGCGCCCCGCGCCTGCAGGGCCATGGCTGCGTCCGGGCCGCACCGCAGGGCAGGACCTCTGCTCCGAGAGGACCTGAGAGGCTCCCTGCGGCTGCTCGCGCTCCCGGGCTCCGGTGCCCGCCTTCCAGCTTTAAACCCGGGCCCGGGGGCGGGGCCTGCCTGGGGAACCGCCCGCTCCCCGCCCCCCTCCGCCCCCAGCCACGAGCCCTACCGTGACCCGCAACCCGCACACCCGCACCCCTGCGCCCCCTCCACGCCTCCCCCTGTAACGGCACGAGCGGGGTGAGGGTGCCCTGCAGCGCCAGGTGGGTGCCGGGGAAGGCCCTGTGCTAGAGGAGCCCCTCCTCTGTCTGCTGCGGGCTGGGTCCCCTCCCCGGCACCAGCACTCGCGGAAAGGACAGCAGGTGCTTGGGGCGGGAAAGCAGAATGACAAGGACAAGGGGCGCCCCACCTCTGCCCCTATGGGCGCCCTGCTGGGTGAGCGTGGCCGCAGCTGGGCGGGGAGGCAGATCTGTGCGCCAGGGGGAGGACCGCTGTGGGCACCGGAGCTCGCCTTTCCCCGACTATACCAGCCGAGTGCGCTCGCCCGCCGCCGCCTTTCCCGGAGCGCACTGCTGGGTCGGGAGGAAGAGACGCGGCGCTCCGGAAGGAGACAGTCCCTTCAGCCGAAACGTTTACTACCATCCAAGTTCAGAGCACTTGCTACACGCAGGGAAAAGGGGTGCACCCGAATGATGACCCAGGAGTGGGGTGCGCCCCCGCCCCTGGACTTGGGATCCCTCCTTGAAACACTGCACACCGCGGCTGTGACAGAACCTGCTATCGGTCCTGCCAGCTCTAGGGATCACCACCCCAAAAAGAGAAGCAAAAGCGTGTGCGAGGAGCTGCTCGTCCCGCTGACCTCCCAGGGGCACGACACACAGGACAGGGACACTCCACTTCCGGCCCCTGCCCTCCCCGCTTGCCTGTCCCCCACCCGCCTGTCCCCCACCCTGGCATTTACACCTCTAGCTTCTTATCACTGCTTAGCCCAGTGCACAGATAGCTCTTATCACCTTTTGGGGCCAGTCACCCTGCACTTCCCCTCCTCCTCCTCCACACCGCCCTGTCTTCTCTGGCCCGGGATGCACAACAGGTGGGCAAACCCAGGTGCTGGGAAGGGTCTGACCCGGCAGGTTCACCTCTCACGTTATGGCTGTAAACAGGCTCCAGGTCACTCCGCCCTGGCACCACACTGCAATCAGACTTGGGGTCTACTTGGACCACCCCATCAGGGTGGAGGCTGCTTCTCCCAAAGCATATCCACTGTTTTACCATCCCAATGTTAACCATCGAGTTGGTTCTGATGGTCTCAGGGGGACAGGGAGCAGGCATTGAATTTAGTGTCACGGCTCTTCTGTGGGACCTCGGGATTCTGCCTCCACTGACCCAGCCTGGCATCACAGCTCTGACCAGGGCTGGGAGACTGCATCCAGATGCCCCCTGGGGTCATTTTACCGGTCAGCTTAGCCCAGGAGAAGGGGGCTGAGGACCCTGGAGAAGGAAGCAGGGCAGCAGCTCCAGCCAGCTTCAAAACGCTGAGAAGCATTAGGCACAGTGGAGACGGTGCCTGCCCAAGGCAGCACTTCTTGAAGGGCTTTCCCCGGAGCGCAAGGTGCTGGGTTTAGAACAAGGACCTCAAGTGCCAAATGCCTGTTCCCCAAGTTCACTGTGATAGCCAGGAAGTCCCAAGGCCCTCATCCACCCTGCTGGGAAGACTTAGAGTATGGGAAAGCTCATCGGAGCTCACTCTTGACCCTTTCTAGGTTTCTACAACATTCAAGGACGTCCACGGAAAATGCAGAAGAGTCATAGCGTAATCGAAAAGATGACAAAGGAAGGAAAAATACATGACAAATACTGTTATAACTGACACCAACAGAACATTTAAATTGCACCCTGGCTGGCTAGCTTAGTTGGTTAGAGCATCATCCCAATGTGCCAAAGTTGTGGGTTCGATCCCAGGTCAGAGCACATACAAGAATCAACCAACGCTTTCATAAATAAGTAGAACAACAAGTTGATGTCTGTCTTTCAAATCAATTAAAAAACAAAACAAAACAAAACCTGTACCATGGTTTTAAATCAAAGATTGCTTAAAGGACCCATATGTTATTGTTTTCTGTATTTTCATTAAATTAGAATCCATTACAAGTAACATCTTTCACAACTGAGTCTCTGTTATTTGCCAAAAGCACATACGTGCTCCTTTGATCAGAACATTTTTCTGATGTATTAAAGACTAGTGTTATATCCATTTTATAGATGGGTGAACTCACGCACAAAGCAAGTTAGTTGCTGGGAAACTGAACAAAAGGAGAAAACCAGAGCGTGGGCTTCCAACACATGGGGAGGTGCAGAGGACAACAGAGAAAGTGAAAACAGAAATTTAAACTAGACATCAGTGAGTCTCGTGAAAAGCAACGCTGACAAGCATAAAGCCGCTCAGAAGAGGAGGGTGGAAAATCCCTCTCTGAAAGCAGATTTCCTTCCGTGGGGCTGGGGAGCTGACAAGAAACGCCCTGAGAGCTATCTCAGCTCTTTCTCTTTCCTTTCAGAAGGAGGAAGGGGCTGTAGCATCAGAAAAACAGCAGAATCAAAAAGGAGAATCAAGGATATTTGATACAACTTCCCAAAGCTGGAAGGAATTCGCTAGAAAATCAGAAGCTTAAGTCACTAATAAGGAAACATTTCAGAAACTGAAACTGTCAAAATGCAATTTGTTTAAAAGATTTTATTTTGTTATTTTCGGAGAGGGGAGGGAGGGAGAAAGAGAGAGAGAAGTATCAATGTGTGAAACAGATCTGCTGTCTCCTGCACAATCCCAGCTGGGGACCTGGCTGGCCACCCAAGCTTGAGTCCTGACCGGGAATCGAACCAGTAACCTTTAGGTTCGCAGGCCAGCGCTCAATCCGCTGAGCCACACCAGCCAGGGCAAAATGCAATGTTTTTTAGAAGGCAAGATTCAGAAAAAGAGAAAATGCCTATATCCATGAGAAGTCAATGACAATCCCCACAGTGGCCAAGAAAGCCCAGCTGCTTCCAGTGAGATGCTGAGAAGACATGAGGAAGGGAGGCAGCCAGGCCCGGCCTGAATGGTTATTTGGGTGTAACAGTCATGCATTTCAGGGGACATTTCAGTAACCAAAATCAATACTCTTGCAACTTCAAAGAGGTTTAAATGCTTGGAAATCTGCCTGAGAATTTCACTGTATCTAGATTTACTAATCTGAGCAACTCCACAAAAGAACGCAGAGACTCTAAATAACAATTCCCAAGGGCTTTTCTCCCGTGGGGTTATTCCGAATACGAGTCTCACCAGGCTTCAGAAAGGTAGAAAGTGGGTTACGACATTGAGCAATAAAGCAACCGACTTCAAGTTCTGGCTCGCCACCCAGGGACTGGAAAGTCCTGGGCAAATCTCTTGACTTCCGGTTTTCTCTCTTGTAAAATGGGAGTTTACTTTGAGGACTAAATAAAACAATGTAAAAATCTATAATAAGTTCAAAAGTACTTAGCAGAGCACTTGGCAAATTCTCAGCAGTCAGTATTGTTGCTGGGTCCCCGGAAAAGCAAACACCACGCTGGCTTTAAACCTGAAGCACGTCACAGGGCAATAGGCTTCCTGGCCATCAGCCAAGGCCCCGGTGTGGACCCAACTGTCAACAAAATGCTTACTACCCTGGGAGCTGCCTGATGAACTAAAATGCTAGCAGAGCTACTTGAGCTTCTGACCAAGTCCAAGAAACAAGTTCTATATGGGGTTCTCGCTTTTTCACTTAAATAAGTTGTCAGGTGGACAGCTTCGATCACACTAAATGCTAGCTGATGTCCGTCCCGAGTACAAATCCTTTTAACTAGACTCCTGGGGTGGAAGCTTACCAATCTAAATAAACTAGCTAGCTCAAGTGCGGGCTCAAAAGAAATGATTCTTGCCGTGGCTGGTGTGGGTCAGTGGACTGGGCTCCAGCCTATGAACCAAAGGGTCTCCAGTTCAACTCACAGTTGGGAAGCACGAGAAGCAACGACACATTGATGTTTCTCTCCCTCTCCCTCTCTTTCTCCTTCCCTTCCCCCTTCGCCAAAAATAATATTTGTTTGAAAAACTTAAAAATAAGAAAAACGAGAAATGATTCTTAATTGAGAGCAGGCGGCATTCCAGAAACTCCTAAAAATGGGGAACAAGAATCCACAATTTGAAAGGCATGTGGACAATAACAATATAACTGTATATGAGGAGTAACTGTTGTTTTTATAATACCAACTTAAGGAAAAAAAAAAAAAAAGCAGCCCTGGCTGGTGGCACAGTGGATAAGGCGCTGGCCTGCAAACCCAAAGGTCACTGGTTCGATTCCCAGCCAGGGCACATAACCAGGTTGCAAGCCAGGTCTCCAGCCAGGTCTGTAGCTGGAGGCAGGTGAAAGGCAACCACACATGGATGTCTCTCTCCCTCTCTGCCTCCCTCTCTAAAAATAATAAATAAAATCTTTAAAAAAAAAAACAGAAGAAAGCAAGATAAAATATTCTCAGATGGTGAGGATCAGAGGCTGGATATGAGGGCAATTTAACAAGAATGAAGAAGTTTCTTAAGAGAGATCGTGAGTTTTAAAAGATTAAGGAAACAGCTCCTAATAGGCATCAGCCTAATGAACGCCGTCCCAGGGTGCCCAGCACTGAGGCGGGGAGGAGAAAGTTCTTGGTCCCAGCTCTCCCTACAAGTTGTTACTTTGATCCCACTCGGCCGTCCACAGAGCAGAGTCATGTCCCCCTTTTACATTAACCCCTAAGGAAGGAGCTGAGAACCGACGCAGACAACAGAATCTTTTGATGCATTTTATTACCTATTTCCTCTTCTCACACTTATGTCAATCCCAAATTGTTCAATTATATTATACCTTATCACGTATTTATATTGTAGCTTTACGAGCCACTCCCCATCCCTTTTGGAACGCAAGGTGCAAGTAAATCTAAAATCTGCAAAGCACCCTAACAGGGACTAGGAGACGCACAGGATGAATCGCAGGCCAGCCTTGCCTTAAGGACTTCAGAGGGTGGTCCAGGGTGGGACACACATCGCTGGATGCCGGCAGCCCCGAGCGGAGGCGCTGTCCACGCGAGCCCAGTCGGGAATAAAACCACTCTTCTGCACTCCCTGTGCGGCCCGCCGCACCTAGGATCCTACGTGAGAAAATTCCGTGTCATATTGCCCCTGTTAAGGTGCAGAGTTCCCGGCAGAGGAGGACCGGGCCTTCCTCTTTGTTGCATCCCCAGGGCCTAAAATCTGGCACAGATCAGCTGCCCAATAAATGCCTCCTAATGAGAAAGCTTTTAGCAGGTAGGCAGCGGGCTGACACTCCAGGCAGTGACGGGCGTAAGCCAGCACTGGAGGTCCGTGTGGTGAGACCATGGGAGGGTCCAAGAGTGTGGGACCGGCTGAGAGCTGAGCTGGAAAACTCCGAAGGGCTCAGAATGACACTTGGAAGGCAATGCCCTTTTTTTTTTTTTTTTTTTAATTTTTAGAGAGGCAAACATCGCCTTACTGTTTCATTTATTTATACACTCATTGGTTGATTCTTGTATGTGTCCTGAAGGGGGACCAAGCCTTTTGCTGCATCAGGGCGACACCCCAACCCGCTGAGCTACCCCGGGTAGGGCTCCTCCTCACTCCTTTTTGATCGCACCTGCCTGTTCCAGCCTCTCACCCTTTTTGGTTACGCAGAATTCTACACCCAGACTCACCACAGCTGTATGTGAAGGGTCCTGTTTGTAATTTTATTGTTAAAAGCCTGCCTGATACTGCTTACAATCCCAGGAAGGGAGGGTAGGACCAAGACAGCACAGCCAGAAAGCAGCCTGAACAGGCTGTCCCGGCCAAGGAAGCACCTGGAGGAAGGTGGACAAGCCATGTAGCCACTAGACAGCAGCTGGGTGGTTTCTCAATCTCAGCAGCGTGAGGCACGGCAAGGACAGACGTCCTCGTAGGCCAAGAGAGCCCTAGGCGATGTTCTGAGGGGTCACTTGGACTTGGAAACACACTTACTCAAATGCCCAACAAGTGCACTCAAAGCAGTAGAGCCTTCCCTCCAAGGTGGAGCTGCCCCGAAGCCTGAGCTCCCTAAGGACAGGGACAAGCCCCGATGCTGCTTCCACCGCGGAAGGGCACACAGAAGAGTCCAAGGACACCACGTGAAAGCAGAAAACAGGATTCCCACGAGCAGTTCCAGAAAGGGAACACGCGGCTTCACTGGAACCATGGAGAGAGGAAGTTTTCAGATTCAAATTTGGCAGGTCCAAGATAATGGACTTAGTAATTAACAGGAAAGTACACACTGCTTTAATGATTCATATGCTCTGCCCCAGAACAACAGCTCAATAATGATGCTACCCTACTTTACTGCCCCTCGTTCCAAGGGCAGGGTTTCACTGAACATTTCGGTCGAGGCCGCTAGATGCTGCAGGGGGACAGAACGCAGCCGCTGTAAAATGCACCCCTGCACTGGAGTGGCTCATCACTGGAGAGAACCTGAGGCCACATCCCAAACCCGGCACAGGTGGCACCAGGCCACGAATGCTGGGCGAGGGAGGAAGCACACGCACCTCTGGACCAAGGGCACCTCAGACCTCGGGCGGGGCAAGAGTACAAGGTGAGCGGGAAGCAGCGGTACCACTCAAGGGAGCTTCCTGCTCGCTGAATTCAAAGACTGAACTTCACACGGAGGTAATATGGAGGGTAAACAAAATTTATGGCCCAAGGGAGATACGCCTCGAAGGGGGTTCGGAAATCAATGAACAGGTGGCAGGTTGGAGGGAAACCGGAACATACGGTCACCCCAGGGACAGGGAGCCACTGGAGGTGCTCCTGGATGCAGGTGACAGCAATGACAACGAAGGAGGGCTTTGGATGTGATGACAGGTGACGGGAACGAGAAATCCAGGTGGCTGTGCCTTCAAAGAAAAGGCGAGATCTGGAGGGGACTTGCAGGAACTGCTCAGAGGTTAAGCTGAAAGATGGGCTAATGCAGGGTGAGGGTCCAGGGGGAGAGAGCTGAGCACAGGCCTCGGGAAATGACGTGTCGGCCTAACAGTCGGAGTAACGAAAGCAGACGAGTAACAGCCAAGAAACAATCCCATTACCAACCAAGTTCTCATTTAAAGCTTGATCAAGCCCTATGCTCTTGGATTCCCTTGACCCACCATGCTTAAGACCTCCCAGATCTCAGAGAGCTTATAATTCCATGAAAACACCAAATTAAACATCTCTGGCATTTACACTACATTTTCGAAGAGCTTTTAAAACACATGATGTTAAATAAAAAAAATACACGATGTTTACAAATACAACCTCCCAGTTTTAAGTTGTGTGTTTTAGCACTAATCTAGACAATATGAAACCTGAGGCCATAATATCTGTCTCCACAAAAAGTCTTTTTAAGCTTGGCTGACAGAGCAATTCAAATATTTGCACATGATTTGAATGACTTTTCAGGGAAATTAAGCCGCTGCTTCCAAGTAGAGCACCAGGCAAAGGGATAAAGACGGTCATTTCCCAAAATTGCCTGTGAAAACACACAGGTGAGAAACAGGTTGTTTTCCTCCCAGGAAGTGTGCAAGGGAACTGTGGGTTGCTGAGGCCGCAGGGACGAGGAAGTTCGATGGGCTTGGGCAGGTGGGGCAGGTTTACCCGTCCTGCCAGCAGGCGAGGAGGAGAGTGTTGGGTGGGGCTATTCCAGCACTCCCCCTGGCTCCGGAGAGCAGAAGCGCCCCAGGTTCAAGGAAGCACTCGCTGGCTCTGCGTTGCCAAGTCTCCCCCTCCTCAGGGATCGCTGAGAGCTCATATCCAAAGCATGAAGGCCGAAGCCTGGGTAATGGATCTGGATGGCCCTGCTGTCCACGGGGAGGCCCTCAGAGCCACGTCCTCATCTCCCTCCATTAGCATGCGAAGTGTGGGCCGACTCCCACCTCAGGTGAACAAATAACAGGAATTGTGCCTCTGGCCCAGTAGAGAAAACTTGTTTGAGATTTCTGATCAATTCAAGAAGAGAACAAAGGATGAGAGCATTTTGTACTTAAAACACATCAGCTTATTCTACTCTCCCTACTTCCCTAACTGCTTCAATAGTAAAAGGAAATCACACCTGGCTTTGCTTTCCCCCTTGAACCTGGTGTCTGCAGTGAGCAAAGCCAGCTGCTCAAGAGGACAGACAGGCCCCACCCCAGAGGACGAGCTTAAAGGCTAGCAGCCCGAGTGTCCCCTCCCCAGGCCGACATGTCCCGGGTGCAGGAAAGGAGGTGCGTCTGCACAGCACAGAGGTGTCTTCTGAGCCCCTCAGCAGACTGGCTGGTTTCTCCACATCTGAGTCACATCCCAGGCAGAGTAAACTTTGTGACTCAGACTTCCTACTAATGCCCATGGCTACCTGGCGTCACAAAAACAAACACACAACAAAGGCACAGGTGGTAGTGTAAGGACAACCTTCCCAGCTGAGGGACTGTTCACATCAAAGCCTTTATCTCCCCAAGGGGCGCTGAGGGCGGCACAGAAGGCAGCCTGCACCAAGCCATCCCGACAAACACCAGTCAGGGATAAAGGGTTCAATATGCAAAGTCTTTTATTTAAAAATTTGAAAAGTGAAGATTCCGACCACCGCAGCAGATGCCTTCCTGCCACAAGGAGGGACGGCAGCGGCTCCTCACTCGTGGCCTGTCCCTGGCAGAGCTCCGTAGGCACTTTAGAAGTGAAGCGTGGCTTCAAAATACAAACACTGGGGGCTTTGGCTCAACCTTTTAATATAAAAAATTCACTGATGTACAAAAATGTGAAAGTGTGACACAGACAACATGAAATCCTGTGACTGAGTCCCCTCGAGCGCATGCCGCGGCGCACACGCACCCGCCCAGACTCCGGCGTGGAAACATAAACTAATGCAAACCAGCGCTACCACTCGGGCCTGCACGGGGCGGCCTCCGATCCCAGCCCAGCGCACTCCACACATCAGCAACAGAAGGCGGGCGGCTCCCAGGAACTGCAGGCGGCTTCCTACTCACGATGCACCAGCACGAAGAGGCCCAGCAGGAACAGCACAGCGTACTGCAAGGCAAGCGCAGGGCAGTGAGCAGGGCCTGGGTGTGACCGCACCGCCCCGGTGACAGACACACATCACTCTGCTCTCCAGGGAGGCTTCTGTATTTTCGGTGGAGTCTATTTAATAGTTTCCAAAATGTGGCAAAAGAACACTTAAATGAAACATAAAGGGTAGGATCTTACCTTAAATTTAGGATAGTCATTCATGAGGATTGTCACAATCCCAATATAAGGAACAAATCTAAACAAAGAAACAAAAAAGTTGGTCGTCACAGAACTTGTGAAGTAGCTATTATCACTTCCTGAACATTCTCAGAATCTCCACGGAACACGAATTTTCAGTTCGCAAAGTCTGCATATGCTGTCATCCTATCACCCCTTCAACAGCCGGTGAGAGGGACGTTAGGAAACCTGCTATCTTATAGATGAGGAAACAGGCTCAGCCCCTGGCGCAGGGCCTCCGTCCTACCTGCCCACTCAGTGCTGGGGGCTGGGCTGTGGTCATGACCTCCAGGGAGCTGCCAACCTAGTTGGGGAGACAAGGCGGAGAGCCCGAACACGGCAAGGCACTTCATGCGAAGTGTCCAGAAAGTGGGTGTCAGAGCCCTATCCAGCATGTAAGACCCCCCACCCGTACCCTGGCGTGGGCTGTCTAATCCCGCAGCGTCCTGGCCTGGTCTGAATCGCTACCCCAGCAGTCAGTCCCGGCTCTCCGCTCCCTTCATTCCAACGTTGCACTCGGGTGACAACTTTCTCCTTGGTCTGCGACACATTGAAAATCAATGTCTCCACCTGCCTCTCGGCTGCAGCATCCTTGTGTTTTTCTCCAAGTTCTTTCTTTCCTCTCACCCTTCAGCGTGTCCCCTCAAACTAGGAGAACCCACCTGTCCAATAACCTCATCCGACGCCTGTCCTCCGAAGGCTGCATCACAACTGCGATGCGACCAGCGTGTAGTGCCGGTGGCTCCCGCTGGACTCCAGGTGCTAGAGGGGTGGAAATGATGCCCACCTTGTCCCCGCGGGGCTCATCAAAGCCAAACACACCCCTGGGGTACAGCGGGCACCCAGTGGGTACTGCCTGACTAGACGTTTGAAAGCTGAACGCCCAGGCCCTTGTTTTCTCCTTCCCTTGGGATCTCATTTCCTCCCAGGACTGCAATTTTCCTCTCAATGCACAAGACTCTTCAACATTGTAAGAACTCAGGGGAGAAAGACAAAGTTAGCAGGGTAAAATCCAGGTGGGAGGAAATGCCCCAGGCTTGGGTGATACTGTCCTTGACCCTGTCCTCGTGAGGGGAGGCTGGGCTGAAGGACAGAATGGGCTTTGCATCCTTTCAAATAGCCCAGACAATGTTATTCTGAACATCCACAACCTGTGTACCATCTCAAAGGTGCGCAAGCAGAAGAAATCACCTCCCACGTAACACCTCCAACAAAACACCTCCAACAAAACACCTCCACCGTCAGAGCCTTAGGCGAACCTGAACAGCACTTCACTCCTCTTACTTCCTGTCTCCAGTCCTGCTCCCCTCCCTGCAGATTCCCCTTCTGCAAGTTAATGTTCCTTCAAACCGGGGCCCCCTTTGTCAGAACTTCTTGGATGGCTTGTTGAAAATAGAGATCACCTATCTTCCTCAGAATTACTGAGTCAGTATCTATGGAAGGTGTGCCCTGAATGGCATTTCTGCACACTGAAGCACATGAAGCCCAGATCTAGCATGTGACACACATGGAACAGGTATGTGGTGACAAAAGGTATCCACTCAGAAGGCCCACACTTTACTTTCTACCCCTGGGACCTCCAAGAGCGAAAAATAACAGTCACTACAGAATGGCACAGCTAAGAAAGGAGGGCAGAGAGAAGTTCTATTTTTAATAAATGTGTTTTTCTTTTTAATGTGGTAACTTTTTAATCTTTTGTCTCATTTATCACACCTTCATTAAAGCAACTGCATTCAAGGTAATGATCTAATTTAAGAATGTGAAGGCAAAACCCCTGATGGTCAAATGCAGAAGAAAAGATACAGGGGCATCTGTGATTTCTATTCCGACGAGGATACCAGCTGCTAATTCTGAGTAGCCATTCTCGTGGGCAGGGGTGCTGGCTGTTAACTCCTCACCATGACACTTAGGCTCAGACCCCCAGCCTCTGGCTCCCAGGAATCAGTCTGTTCGGGTTGCCCATAGACACATTTCCCTCTTTGGTTGGTTTCTCCTCGCCGCCACAAGTGAAATGAAAGCAGCATGGCCTTTGGGAGTAATGGAAGGCAAATACAGGCTGGCGGGTAACGGGCAGCGCATGTCCGCCAGCAACCCCCACTGCTTCCCTCCGTGGGCAGCGGCGGCTGGGGGCGTTGCCGGGCCATGGGCTGTCCCCCGCTGCCATGCGTGAGGCCAAGCGGGAGTGCGGACACGTCCTCGCTGCTCTGGGTCCAGGCGCTGCGGAGGAGGGGCCGCACCAGCACACACTGCCGTCAGAATAAAAGGGATCTGTCTCTGGGAAATCTGCACCCCTACACTGACTTAAAGAAGATCACTGTTTCTATCCCAAAATAATCTGTTTCAAGTTAAGTAAAGAGCGCATTTCAAAAGCCTCATCCATAAAACTGAGTTCAGCCAACAGGACTCAGTTACTTTACTCCTTCTTTATAATTTTATTTCTCTCTTCAATGACAAGATTCCTCTCTTCTCTGACCCATCAGCTTTCACTCTTTTCTCCTGTTGCTGCCAACGCTTTCGCAACTAACAGGCTTTCTTGCGTTTCCCAGCTCCCTGAATTTAGAGAGACTTACCCCTATTCCCTAGCTGTTCTGTGTTCGTTTCACTGTTTGAAATTTTCCTTCACACATTACAACATGAACGAGCCTTGAAGGCACTGGGATCCGGGAACGAAGCTGCCGTGAGAGACCACATTCAGGATTCTGTTTACGTGAAATGTCCAGAACAGGCAACGATGCAGACGGAAGGTGGGCTATCGGCGGCTGGGGGCTGTGGGGAGTGCGGACGGGCTTTCTCTCTGCGGAACCGTCCTGCAATCAGGCGGTGGCGACTGCTGTGCACACCTTGCGAACGTAATAAAACCCTATGCATTGTTCGCTTTAAAATGGTGAATTTTATATGCAATACATGTGAATTCTATCTCAACAGCTTCCTTAACTTGATTTCTTTAGGACCCTAGGCCTCAGTGTAAAATTTTTAGTGTGCAGGCAGCTGTTTGAAAAACAAGGGCTTTGTTTGTTTGTTTAGATATTATTCATTATTTTCAGAGAGAAAGGCAGGGAGGGAAGAAGAAAGGGAGAGAAGCATCAGTGCACAGTTGCCTTTTACCTGCCTCCACCTAAGGACCTGGCTGGAGACCTGGCTGGAGACCTGGTTACATGCCCTGATTGGGAATCGAACCAGCGACCTTTGGTTCACAGGCCGGTAGCAATCCACTGAGCCACTAGCCAGAGCAAGAAAAATAAGTTTTTAAAATGTGCGTTGACATTTGTACCACAGTCACAGAATGATCTTCTAGAAAACCCTACTCTCAAGCTCTGGGTACAGCCTGGCTCTGAAATATCAGTTTATGGTTTTATAAACACAATTTCCACAAAAGGAGGTGACTATGTCCCATAATGTGTCAGGTAAGGGTGGTATAATCAACAGAAAGTGAATTTGTGCAGTTCACATCCTGTGCCCCTGCTGGTTATGCCCAGGCACCTGGACCTCATGGAAAGTCTCTCACTTCAGAGAGTACCAGGCGATTGCACATTTATTAAAAGCCACAAAAAGGTCTGTACCTTCAAAGGGCCAGAGCAGACAGAGTAGCACAGACACCTAACAATCAAAACCCAGATAAAGGGACACCCTGTCACACTGGTAGGAGTATAAAGAAAACACTGTGGCAAAGAGAGAAAAAAAAAGAACCCACAACACTGTGGCAAAAGCTGTCAAAAGCCTATGGGTCACCCAGCAATTCCATTTCTAAGAATTTACTGCAGAGAAATGATACAGCAGAGGTACGGCAATATACGTAACACGGTGTTCATCCTAACACTGCTCTTAGTTTTAACAAGAGGAAACAACCAGCCCTGACCAGTGCGGCTCAGCTGGTCGGACATCATCCCACAGAGCACCAGGTGGCCAGTTCCGTTCCCCATCAGGGCACATGCCTGGGCTGCGGGTTGGGTTCCAGGTCAGGGTGCATATAAGAGGCAACTGATCAATATTTCTCTCTCACATCACTGTTTCTTTCCTCTTCCTCCCTCCCTTCTTCTCTCTCTAAAAATAAGTAAAAAGAAAACAATCTCAGCGTCCAGCAATAGGTGACTGTCTACGTATAAATATGGTCTATCCATACAGTGGAATACCATACAGCTTTGAAGATGACTATATGCAGCTAAATCTTTTGATTTGTAAAAACCCTAGTAACTCTGAGGGATGAAAAAAAGCTTAGAAATTGGAACTGCCCATTCTTCCCCTATACACGAAATGTTGATGTGCACACACGTACATACATTAACATCTGCATTTTCAAACATACAGGCTGAAAAAGCATACACCAAAAAAGTTAAATATTTATGGAGGGGAAGCAGAAGAAAAGAAGTGACTGCGCCTTTTGACGACTGTTATTTCCTTACTTTTTAAAAACACATGTAGGGTATTTGTTGATAGAAAGGTCACAGATTTTGTGTCCCTTGTCACAACGACCCCAAATTTCTGTTGGGTATGTTGTAAACTGAGGAGCTATGTTTTCAGCCCCCAGCTCTGAGCACACCCCTTATTTCCTTATTATTATTATTTTTTATTTCCTTATGTTTTAACATGAATCTGTACCTTTTCTTCCTTTTTAAAAAAATTTACTTATTTATAGAGTAGGGGGAAGAGAGCGACAGAGAGGGAGAGAGAGAAACATCCATGTGTGGTAGCCTCTTACATGCTCCCAACCAGGGACCTGGCCTGCAACCCAGGCATGTGCCCTGGCTGGGTATCGAAACAGCATGCCTTTGGTTCACAGGCGGGCACTCAATCCACTGAGCCACAGCAACCAGGGCCGAATTTGCACTTAAAAAAAAATATATTTTTTAAATTTATTATTTTTAGAGAGAGGGGAAGGGAGAGAGGCAGAGAGGGAGAGAGACATCAATGTGTGGTCACCTGCCTCCAGCTACAGACCTGGCTGGAGACCTGGCTTGCAACCTGGTTATGTGCCCTGGCTGGGAATCGAACCATCGACATTTTGGGTTCGCAGGCTGGTGCCTTATCCATTGTATCACCAGTCAGGGGGTGAATTTGCACTTTTAAAATTAAAGTAGGCCTCAGTGTGGCAGCCTGTTTGCTAGAGCACCGCCTTTCATCCAGAGCGCTGCCACATGGCTGTGTAGTCAGGGGCACTGACCTCCCTTCCCTTAGACGGCAAATGGAAAAAGTGATAGCAGCCAACACAGCAATCAATAGCTGTCCAGTGTGAATAAATCAAAATTATACCTATTTTTTTTTTTTGTTAGACAGGCAACAAATCTATTTTTTCGTGTGTCGCAGAATTTTAGTAATTAGTTTATATGCCATGAGAGGAGTCCCTCAGAACCCACACTGTTCACTCTAGGTCAGAAGGAGCAGATATTTTGACAGTGGCAAGAGCGCCATGTAGCACCTGAAGAGAGAACCAGCAGCTCCCTGTTGCAGGACTGTCACACCTGCAACGTGGGTGTGACAGGTAAGAAAGTGGGCTCCAGGGACAGCCTGCCACTTACCGTCAGTGGGACCTTAGAGAAGAACCTGACTCATCTGTTTCCTCATCTATAGCACGGAAATATTAGGGTGGCTCTGAAGTTAAAAAGCAGTGCTAGTTGCGAAGCACTTGGAAAGGATGTCAGTTATGATCAGCACTATTAATGACACGAAGGTCGCCACAGTCCCACTTCCTCGCACCGAGCACTTACAATTCCTGTCCTCCACTGATCAGTTCTCCTGATAAAACCTGAAATAAACAGGCTTAATATAACTGTTACATTTTATTTGACTTCAATGAATTCAAGACTAGAAATAAAACAGTATGATAACATGATCAAATTAATTGAGATGAACATTTAAAGTTGCTGACTCAGTAACGACTTAAGAAATGAAGTTCCATGAAGCAGGATAGAAACTGCTCTGGCCCCGAGGCCGGCCAAGTGCAGACGTCACGGTGCATGGAGGGGCCCAGTGACGTTCTTGACTGAATGAAATAATAAGTGGATTTTAAACACTGTCACTGCAATTCCACATCTCATCACTAATAATATTTTAGAGTACCTCACTTCCTCCCCTCTGGAGCAGTACACCTGAAGTTTCAGGTGCATTTTAAGAAGCATACTTTTTCAAAGGACACAAGGTGACTTGGTAGAACCAGGACCCAACCATTCTGTCCAACCATGTATGACCAGACGATAGGACTGAGCAGGACATGTTTCACGTGACCGGAGAAACCTGGCAAGCGCTCCCTCCGTACTCACCCTCTTGCTCTCCCCACGACATCTTTCTTCTCCAGCCAGTGCTGACCCTGCTTATAGAGGCCTCGGTCATCAACTGCATTGTTGTCTCCTTTGGTCAAAAACTTGATCTGTCCATTTTGCCTTAAAATAAGAGAAATCCAAGTCATCAAATGTCTTTGTCATTTGAAAGTGTAAAATTTACTCTTATTAACCAAAAATTCCTGCAGAATTGTGGTATTTTTATCACCATTACCAAAATAAAAATAATTATTTGTTTAGCTAAAAGGATATTAATACCTAACATTAAGAGCTGAAATACTAAGCAAGCATTAAGGACATATTACAGAAGACTAATGACATTGGAAGATCGTACAAATTGTATTATGATCACAAAATAGCATGTACCGTATAATTGCATTTTTATATTAAACACAAGCTACAAATTTTTGAAATACGAAGAGCAAAGAAACACATTAAACTACCCTACAGAATATAATAGGCAAAATGGACTTATGTGAGATTGCAGAATGACCCAGTTTCTTCAACCAATAAGTTGCAAAGAACAAAAAAGGTTGGGAAAATAATTTTTGTATTAAATAAAATAGACTATAAGCCCCTGGTTAGTGTGGCTCAATGGAATGGCATTGGCCTATGAACCCAAAGGTCGCTGGTTCAATTCCCAGTCAGGGCAACATAACCAGGTTGCAGGCCAGGTCTTCAGCCAGGTCCCCAGCTGGAGGCAGTAAAGGGCAACCATACAGTGATGTTTCTCTCCCTTTCTTCCTCCCTCCCTGCCCTTTTCTCTAAAAATAATGAATAAAATCTTAAAATAAATTCATAAATAATGGAGACTATAAAGCCATATCAACCAGCTCCAACTGAGGACCTTATCTAAATCTGGACTCAAATAAACTGTTAAAAAATATAAGCTCTAGACCTAGCTGGTGGCTCAGTGGAAAGCTGCCAGCCTCTGAACCCAAAGGTCGCTGGTTCGATTCCCAGCCAGGGCACATAATCAGGTTGCAAGCCAGGTCTCCAGTCAGGTCTGTAGCTGGAGGCAGGTGAAAGGCAACCACGCATCGATGTTTCTCTCCCTCTCTTCCTCTCTCCCTCCCCCTCTCTCTAAAAACAATAAATAAAATCTTAAAAAAAAAAAAAAGCTCAGTGATTGTTTCATAGATACTGACTAAAATATCTGCATATGACATGATATGGTATCTAGGATTTCATTCAAAATAATAGGGGTAGAAGAGGAGAAATAGTAAGGGGCAGACTTGCCCAAAGGTTAATAATTATTGCGACTGGCTGATAGGAACTGGCTAATCACTGTATTGTCCTGTTCACATGTATGAATGTTAGAGTTTCTCCATATTTAAATACTGGCAAAAATAACAATATCTTCATCAGAAACATACAAGGTTAATTCTTCTAAATAACCATGAGGTTTCTAGTAGTTGTAAAATTTCATTGAAAGCGAAATACATTTTACAGTTGATAAAAACTATCTTAAAATTAATTCAAGTGAGTTTAGGTTAACCATTATATAGAAAAAAGAAAATTAGCTTCAGATTCCTAATAATACCCACTGAGAAGCTAAGCCAGAAACTGGCTCACTAGACACTACATTTGCCGATGAAACTAAATTGGGAGGTGTTGTGAATACCAAAAACAGTTAGGTGCAGAGAGTCACATTAAAAATAAGATTCTAATAAGAAAAAAATGCAGAGAAAAATAATCTGCAGCTGACAACTCAGTAAGTGAAAAAGCATGTCTGAAAAATGCTGGAGGGTAAAATGGGACAGACAGGTGCTAGGACTGCCAGCCAGCCACAAGCCTGAAAGTCAGGAGTAGCGGGAAGCAGGAGTCAATTCAACCATGAACGTAACAGCAACCACAGAGAGGCAGGAAATAGAAGACTGGGAAATGGGCAACTCCCCAGGAGAAGAAAGGTGTGTTACAGGAGATCTGGACGGTTCCCAAAGGCTTCATCTGCCAATCGACCAACCGTACACACCCAATCTGCGCCCTCCCCTCGCCCCTACAGCCAGGAGAGATCACTATGGGAAAAGCGCAGGTCTCCTTCGTCTGCTCCATAGTGTGGCAGAGGCTCTCCAGAGCATGGCCGACCGTCCAGCACCAACACTGACCGACGACATCCCCCGCTAGTGCAGGGACCACAATTTAATATTCATCTATCTCTAAGGAGCTCAACATGCTTCCAATTTAATTCAACCATCGTAATGTTGTGATGGTAGAAGGAGGAAGTAACCACTTTATAGGTGGTTGAATACAAACTGTGTAGTTTATAAAATAAAGAGAGAATTGCCCCAAATTTAACATCATCTCTGGGTGCTGAGCTTACAGGTGCTTTTGTTTTCTGTATTTTCCAATTTTACACAGCATCATGTGTAACAATACTAATAAGAATGTTCATATATGAATAAAAGAGCTTTATATGATATTCACAGATTTAGAAAGGAACCTTACATAAGGAGGAGGAAAAAACAGGAGAGAGAGGTCAGTTGAACAATTCCTACCTCTATTCTCCGTAAAGCTCAGGATTTTATTTCTTCTGAAAGAAACGAATAATGCAAAAACAAGCCTGAAAACATTCAAGACAGACAGACTATAATATTTAATCTACTTTGGTTGTTATGTGGTTCCATATTTAAAAACAATGTTAATACCATTACATCAGATGATTATTACAATCAGATATTTTAGTCTCCCTGAAAGAAAAAAGGAAATTGGAAACTTCAGAATATTAACAGCATCTGCTACTCAGTTAAACAGTCCGGCAGGTTGAAGGCATCTCCAGACTTGAAATGTAAATCAGCAAAACCCCCAGATTACAAAGTACCATATATCTTAAAAGATTCAAAATTCTGTTAAAAAATCTGTCAATGACCCTACCCTGAAACAAGATGAACTATTTTTTAAATTAAAAAAAAAAATAAAAAATAAAAAAACTCACTGGATTGCAAAGGATCACACATAAAAACGGACAATTTCTGCTCTACTGAAGCAGGGTCTGGGTTTAATTTGATTTCCTCTGATAAAGTCAGGGGAAGGTTGGTTCTGTTCTGTCCACACGGGCAGCGCTGAGAACAAACAACACAAATTCCATTTTAAAATTATCTTTCAAAATATACACTAGAGTCTGAAAAAAAAAAAAAAGAAAAGAAAAGAAAAGAAAAGAAAAAGAGCAGCCAGAGATCTCTATTTCACAGGTGAAGAGAAATCTTCCAAAGTAAGATGTTTATAGGGATTTCCAAAAGCAACAAGGGACAGCGGCAGCTTCTTGAGGTGGCAAACATAAACTATGGTGAGAGTGGTAAGAGTGAGATCCTCTTGATTCGGAGTCCTCCCACTCCCCCTCCTTCCCCCCTCCTCATGACCCCAGGAGACCTCCTTTATCCCTGATTTCCTTTTTTCCTTCCCTTCTCAAAGATTCCCACAGATTTGAAGGGAAGGGCTAAGGACTATGTAGTTGGGTGGGAAACAGTTTAGAACTCAGAGATCTCATAATTCATTTTCATAAACTTCTTTATATTACAGATAAGTAAACAAGACCCAGAGAGGTGAAGTATTTTTGCTCATTCTTATGCTCCCCCTCCACACTCTGAAGGTGTTACATACGTCCTTTCTAATTCTAAAATGCAAGACTCTATGTTTAAAAGAATAAGTTAGATTAGAAATTTTCCTTGAAACTTGAAAACGCTGGTAAATTTATTCTTATTTGAAGTGTGTTACATTGCCTTAAAAGTTTTGTGGGTTTTTTCCCCCATTATTATCAGAGAGAAGGGCAGGGAGGAAGGAAGAAAGGGAGAGAAACATCCATGTATGGTTGCCTTTCACCTGCCTCCAGCTACAGACCTGGCTGGACATCTGGCTTGCAACCTGGTTATGTGCCCTGGCTGGGAATTGAACCAGCAACCTTTGGGTTTGCATGTCGGTGCCAATCCACTGAGCCACACCAGCCAGGGCTTTAGTTTTTTTAAATATTAGGGCTTCCTCATAAATCACATCATAAGATTCTACAATATCTGGGTCCTGACTGGTGTGGCTCAGTGGGTTGGGTGCTGTCCCACAAATTGAAAGGTTGCTTGTTAGATTCTCAGTCAGGGCACATGCCTGGCTTGCAAGCCAGGTCCCAGGTTGGGTGCTTATAAGAGGCAACCAATCAATGTTTCTCTCCCCTTTTCCCCGCTTCCTCTCTCTTTAAAATATATACAAATAAAATCTTAAAAGAAAAAATAAAAAAGAATATTTTATTTGGGATCAGCTTTTACATCATTTGGGGTGTGTTACTTACACACACACACACACACACACACACACACAGTAACAGTATGCTATTCTTGTGGCCTTTGACTACAGTTGAGACAAATGATGTCATAAAATGTGCCAAATTGTGCTCCTCCATCCTCTCAGAGGCTCAGGGATCAATCTGGAAGAAAGGAGCATGTGAGATGGCTAAGGCTGATCACGCGGTGTGGAGTGTAAGGCAGGTCTGGTGCCTGACTTGACGTAAGAGAAGCCAGCATAGGCAGGTTGCTCTGAGTGACCACCAGGCCCCTATCACTTGAAAGGAATGCTCTTACGGAGATAAACAGGCCCAGACGTTGTTTACTGCTTTGGCACACACAGTGATACTGATCTGTTGGGGAGGAAAAGAGAACAAAAAAAAAAAGAAAGAAAGAAAGAAAGAAAGAAAGAAAGGCCCAGAAAAACCTTCAGGGAAATAAATGAATTAATAAATAACGACTTAGTTTTCAAATACCGACCAAGCCTTCAGACATTCATAAAATTAAAATGGAAGAAGGGCCTAGGAGTTTCCCACTCTTTCTTAATCTTTAGCTTATTAAAACTAAATACTGTGAACATCAAAACATAAAAATGTTTCAAAACAGGAAACAGGGTTTGCACATACTTCTCATGAATCTTCAAGACTCGATGAACTATAGGAATCTCTCTTCCCTCTATCCTAAAAACGACAATTTCCCCCACGCGAATGGGGTCTTCAGCACGGTTGGTCAGGAAGAGGAGGTCCCCTCTGTGAAACGCGGGTTCCATGCTGCCGCTGCCAGGGTGGAAGGACATAGCAGAAGAGACAAGTCTGAGATTAAACTTACTTTCAAAATTAGATATTCGACAAAACAAACAAAAGTTTCACCTTTAAGCCTTGACTGGTGACACAGTGGATAAGGTGCTGGCCTGAGAACCCAAAGGTGGCTGGTTCGATTCCCAGTCAGGGCACATAACCAGGTTGCAAGCCAGGTCTCCAGCCAGGTCCCCAGCTGGAGGCAGGTGAAAGGCAACCATACATGGATGTCTCTCTCCCTTTCTTCCTCCCTCCCTTCCCCTCTCTCTAAAAATAATAAAAATTAAAAAACGTTTCACCTTTGAAGTATGCTCCATGCTTTAAAAAACATGGACAACATAAGCATGTGCTGCTATAAAGATGTAGTTTCTTAGGTCTAACAAACTATGCCTAAGTTTTCTTCAGTCATTAGCATTCAGGGAGGCTTAAAATTTTGAAAAGGGCAATGTTACTAATTCTTTAACCTTTTAAAATTTCAGGTGACAGAGTATTAAATAATGAACTTTAGAATCACTGCCCTTATTCTCACTTTATCGGAACACATGAAACATTTTCAAATACATATTCAAATATCCTAATGAGAGCCGAGACTTCCTTGTCTGCCATTTCTAAAGATACAGACCAAGATGACCTTATGACTCCAAGCCCTGACGAAGGGAGAACAGTCAGCTGCTGAGACAATGCTGGCCTTACCCATTTATTTATTTACTTTAAAAAGAGGGAAAAAAACCAAGGACAAGAGCAAAGATCTTTGTCTAAGAATTTCAGAAACAGGCAAAGGACTCAATCCCAGTGATTACTGAGGACAGACTTCTCCCTGCTCAGCCGTGCCACCCTACACCCAGTGCCAAAAAGAGCTTAAGGCACTTGCACTAATTAATGAACCTTTTCTTTCTATAAAGAAGCCCATAAGTATTATTTTCAGATACTCAAGCCCCAGTTTTCAATAACAACAGATTTAGTAAGAAGAAAATGGAGAGACTGGGAATAAAAATCAAGACAGGAGTAACAACAAAGTCCAACATTTCAGTTTGAAGACTGGTCTCTCTACATAAGGAGAATGAGAATTAGGAAGGCCTCAAGTTACACATCATGAAAATGATGAAGGTGAAATCTGACCCAAGGGAATTGAACAGAATTCACTACCACTGTGCTAAACTATCTCTAAGTCACTCTATAATTTTAAGCAGGAAGTATCATAATATTTGCATTTAAGCAACATCACTTTAGAAGCTATAGAGCATAAAGATGTTCAACTATGTATTGAATTAATAAGTAAAGTGGGATAGATGAGAAGGGAGATTGGGAGACCAGCTGTCCAGGCTGGTCTTATAATTGAACACTTGCAAATACTAAAAGTGTTTTTAAAAATGGACATAGGAGAATAGGGGGAAATACAGAGAAAAGAATGTATATACAGAGTTATCGTGCTTACGTAAGAAATAATATAAATGAAAGAGATCAAAATGTTAATGATGATTATTATCCCAAAACTATGGGTAATGGACTTCCATCTAGATTCTTTTTTTTAAGGATTTTAGGTCCCTGGCTGGTGACACAGTGGATAAGGCGCTGGCCTGCAAACCCAAAGGTCACTGGTTTGATTCCCAGCCAGGGCACCCAGGTTGCAAGCCAGTTCTCCAGTGAGGTCCGTAGCTGGAGGCAGGTGAAAGGCAATCATAAATTAATGTTTCTCTGCCTCTCTCCCTTCCTCTCTTTCTGGAAATAATAAATAAAATCTTTAAAAATAAATAATAAGTTGCTCTTCTTTAAAAAAATAAATAAAGATTTTATTCATTATTTCCAGAGAGAAGGGCAGGGAGCGAGGAAGAAAGGGAGAGAAGCATTCATGTATGGTTGCCTTTCACCTGCCTCCAGCCACAGACCTGGCTGGAGGCCTGGCTTGCAACCTAGTTATGTGCCCTGGCTGGGGATCAAACCAGCAATCTTTGGGTTCTCAGGCCGGTACTTATCCACTGAGCCATACCAGCCAGATTAATCTAGATTTTTATGTTTTCAGTATTTCATATAATGAAATATACTTTTTTCCTGATTAAGAAAGCAGTTTTTGTCCGATTCCCAGTCAGGGCACATAACCAGGTTGCAAGCCAGGTCTCCAGCCAGGTCCATAACTGGAAGCAGGTGAAAGGCAACCATACATGGATGCTTCTCTCCCTTCCTTCCTTCCTGCCCTAATCTCTGAAAATAATGAATAAAATCTTTAAGAAAAAAAGAAAAAAAGGAAGTAAGCTTTCTTTTAAAGGTCACTCCAGCAGCCCGGGCAGGAAATGATGAGGCCTGAGACAGACGGCAGCAAGGGACAGCTGTAAAGAGCAAGCCAGAGGTGGGAACAGGGCAATATGAGGGCCAGCTGGCTGGGAAACGATGACTCCAAGGTTTCAACACTGGCCATGGAGCAGATGCAGTGATGGCCACAAAAAGACAAAGAATAAGAACAGGCTTGTGAGAAATGATGAATTTCCCCTTCATTACGTGGGGTTTCCTGTGCCTAGCTGACATATTTAGTGCAGGAGTCACGTGTAGCAAGAACACAAGAGTCCAGACCCAGGGAAGAAAGATGAGAAATAAAAATGATTAAAGGATTCAGATACAGATGGCAATTAAACACAGATAAAAGTGCAATGAGAGGACCATTCAAGAAATAAACCAGGGGAATCGTTTTACACATTAAATGGAATTATTAGTAATCTTTTTGATATTATCTGATTAAACTATGCCTTTAAGTGTCAACATCAATATGATAACTTTTATAAGACAGTATATATAAACCACTTAACTATTTTAAAATTGACTTCAGCTCTGTAAAGGGAAGTTCTGAATGTTCCCTGAACCGTCAGTCAACAAAGGAAACGAGAAGAGTGTTTGTCTTCATCGCTCGTGGCTGCACGAAGTCCTGAGAGCGGGCGCCTGGCTAGCTGGCACCCCCTGAGGGGCTCCCTTCTCTGCGACAGTCCCTCCCATCCAGTTCTGACCAGATTCTTCTCTAATAAGACCTGGTCTCTTTTCATTTTTCTTTATTCTACTCTGGCAATCAGAAAAGCTTAGAATGTAAATAACCAATCTGCCAAGTAACTTAGCCAAACACCACTTTTAAGTCTCCACTGATAATATAAAATTTCCAGCTACAGCAAAAGTGGACTCTCTTCAGAACCACCCATGAGCAAGTCCTCAGCCTGACCCCCTATTCACTCCAGCATCCAGGATTAAAGGTCACTGACTTGTCCTGAAGCATCTCCACGGAAGGAAACTTGGTCTGAGGTTATCCCAGGAGCATCATAAGGAGCCTCCCAGGCCCCTCTGCCCTGTCTCCCCACCATGTCCGTCAGTGCGCAGTCCCCTCCTCCTGGAGAAGCTCTTCACTAACTTCAGGGCCATTGGGAACTTAGTACCACATAGTTTCAGAACTGGAAATGTCTTCTGCTGCCATCTAGTTCTAGATTTCCTCCTCCTTTTTTTTTTTTTGGTCTTAATTTTATAGGTGCAACTATGGTTCAGTGAATAAGCGACTTGCCCAAGGTTGTAGTTAGACATGAAAGAGTTAGAGATCCAAGTATACTCCCAGAGCAGTACATTAAATGCTTTCCCAGCTAATAAAATCTGTACATTTGCCCTGGCTGGTGGCACAGTGGATTAGGCACTGGCCTGCGAACCCAAAGGTCTCTGGTTTGATTCCCAGCCAGAGCACATAACCAGGTTGCAAGCCAGGTCTCCAGCCAGGCCTGTGGCTGGAGGCAGGTGAAAGGCAACCATACAATGATGTTTCTCTGCCTCTCTCCTTTCCCCTCCCTCTAAAATAATAAATAAAATCTTTTTAAAAATCTGTACATTTCTTTGGACTGCTAAAATTACAGTTGCATTTGATTATCAATAAAAACAGAACTAAGGTACAAGGTAAGATACTGGAGACCCACTGCTTACAGTCTACTTGTTCCTGGAAGTATATCTTAGGACAATGAGGAGTCAAATTCATCTTAAGAGTAACGTACTATTAACCAGGTAATGCTAATGACTCAGTTATTTTATGTTTATACTCTGTTAGCTCCTGAAAAGACTTGGGAAAGCTTACATAATTAAGCCCAAAATATGACAGAACTATGATTCAATTAAGTAACCAAGTGGTAGTTCTCCAAAAATGAGTAAGTTAGGTTTTTAAAGCAGTAGAAATATCAGGAGGGGGAGGGAAGTAGAGTGGAGAAAAATTCAGTCCCACACGTATTTGCCACTTTAAGAGATGGTATCAGTATCTGCAATACCCCTGAGGTCTCTTTAGAAGCTACCTTTAAAGGTCAGCAGGAAACAGGGAAAGAATTCCTGATGCTTCTGTGCTGACCTACTGACCCTGAGGACATGCTGCCGATAAACTCTGGGTGTGGAGTTAATACGTAATTTAGCAAACTGACAAGTAAGTATTAGCCCTGATGCATCGAAGTGCAGAGTGTAAGAAGACGTTCCAGAAAATAAAGTGCATCTAAAGAGCTGTGTGGAAAACAAAGCTTACAGAGTATGTTTGGTAGAGGGGTCACAAGCCCCTTGGGGGTCTGAAGGTGGAGAATTTCTCACAGTGGAGAAACAGTAACTGACTTTCCTCCAGGCCCCATTCTGGGAAGGGGTCGATTCTAGAGGAATGACACTAGGGTTACGGGCCAAGCCTGCTGGAGGAGGACAAACCTTACCTGAGCACCACCACGATAGGGCTTTCACTCCCGGTTATGACCATTAACCCCTTCCAGATCATCAGCGCCGAGGAGACGATCATCCCAAAGTTTAGGACCTGATAATAGAGCTGTGGGGATGAAGGAGAGGAGGTGAGCTCTGGGGCCGTCCCCACCCAGGGCAGCCAGGGAGAGCAGTGTCCGTTTCAGAGTTTCAAGCAGTGCTGAAACACCTTACATTCAGAGCCTTTCCTATAAGGTATTTCATCTAGACTTCACAACCATTTAACTTAAATTCAACCACATTCATGACACACACCAGCCAACAGTGTAAACCTGCTTCTGAACTCCAGTACTCCCTGCCCCTCGCATTTACCGCTGATAATCACAGGCTGTTTAATGACATTCAATCCTACAGTCGCAAAGAGGAAGTGACTTTGCCCAGGCCATTCAGCGAGGACTTGAAGGCCAGGCTTCTTTCTCTTACTACATTTCCCCTACTTGATAAGTTATAAAACTCTATGACTTGAATAAGCCATACCGCAAAGGCATTTCAGGTGAGGGGAATCATGTGAACTGACTATGTGGGACTGAGGCTGGGTAATGGGTGAAAGCAGAGGTGACAGCTGGACGCCAGCACGGGGCTGGGGACGGAAAGGAGGGGTTGAGGGCGCTGGGAGATGTGGAAAGCACAGTAAGCTCAGAATCTGGAGGACCTGGACTGGACCATTTTACATGTGAACCTGAAAAGACATTCATAAAATGCTTTAAAGAAACCGAAATTTCAAAAATGTACAATGTAAGTTCACTTTTATTATCTAAAAAACGTATATGCATGTGGACAAGCTATAAGACAACTGCTCTAGTCTTCAAAAATTCAGTATCATGAAAATAAACAGGGCCTGGAAGTCTCCTTGGCCTGCGGATTAAGAACTAGAAGCCTGGCCCTGGCTGGTGTGGCTCAGAGGACTTAGCACCAGCCTGTGAACCAAAAGGTCACTGGTTTCACCCCCAGTTGGGGCACCTGCCTGGGTTACGGGCCAGGTCCCCAGTTTGGGGGTGTGAGAGAAGCCACCAATATTTCTCTCTCACATGTTTCTTTCTTGTTTTTCTCCCTCCCTTCCCCATCTCTAAAGATTAAATTAAAAAGTTAAAATAAATTAAAAAACAAAGGCCCTGGCTAGTGGCACAGTGGATAGGCAAAGGCTGCGGGAGCCCCAGGGCGGTGCAGATCTGAGAGCTGCACAAAGTCGTCAGCTGAGATCCAATCAGCAGAGATCCTCCTGTCCGGGAAATACCAAGGGCGGAAAAGAATCATCTAAAAGGAGCAGATGGAATACTTCTCAACATGCAGGCAGGTCAGGAATAGCTTTAGTTCTTGAAATAACAGCAGATTTCTTGAAAGTACCAAGAGAAAAACTATCAACCTCAAGTGCTATGCCCTGAGAAACTTCTTTCAAAAAGGAAGGCAAAATAAAACCTCAAAGGCACAAAAATGAAAAAACAATTGACCATGAACAGACCTACATTACAAAAAAAAAGTTTTTAAAAAGTTCTCTAAGCCGAAAGAAAATATCAAATGAAATCTAGATTTACACATAGAAATAAACAGCACTAGAAATAGAATATGTTAATGAATATAAAAAATATATATTTTTAAAAAAGATTTTATTTAACTATTTCTAGAAAGAGGGGAAGGGATGGAGGCAGAGAGGGAGAGAGACATCAATGTATGGTTGCCTTTCACCTGCCTCCAGCCACAAACCTGACTGGAGACCTGGTTTGCAACCTGGTTATGTGCCCGGGCTGGGGAATCGAACCTGCGACCTTTGGGTTCGCAGGCTGGCACCTTACCCACTGTGCTACCAGCCAGGGCCTAAAATATTTTTTATTAAAATTTGTGGAAGGCACCTAAAGTAGTAAGTAGAGGAAATTTTATAGCAGTGAAGACCTCACATAGCTGTTTTGTTTACACTCAGTTCAAAATATTTTGTAATTTCCCTTGCGATTACCCTTTGACCTAGGGGTTATTTAGAAATGTACTGTTTAATTTCCAAATATTTGTAGATTTCCCAAAGTAAGCTTCCACCTTAAAACACTAGGAAAAGTAGTCCTGGCCAGGTAGCCCTCAGCTGGTTAATGTTGTCCCTGACTCCAGGTTCCATCCCTTGTTAGGACACATACAAAGACCCATCAATGAACATATAGGTAATTCAAACAACACACTGATGTTCCTTTCTCCTTCTCCCCCTCCTCTAAAATACATTTTTTTAAGAAAGTACCTAAAATCCATAGCAAGCAGCACTATGGTGCTGTATTCTGGATTTTGCTCAAAGTTACAGAGAGCAAAGAATGATTTCTGGGTACTTAAAAAGATATGCTTGGCATCCTAGCTAGTGGCACAGTGGATAAGGCATCGGCTTGCGAACCCAAAGGTCGCTGGTTGGATTCCCAGCCAGGGCACATAACCAGGTTGCAAGCCAGGTCTCCAGCCAGGTCCATGCTGGAGGCAGGTGAAAGGCAACCACACATTGATATCTGTCTGTCTGTCTCTGCCTCTCTCCCTACTACTCTCTCTCAAAATAATAAATAAAATAAATTTTTAAAAAAAGAGGTAAGTTATCCACCATGGCTGCTGTGGCTCAGAAGATTGAGTGCTGGCCTGAAAACCAGTCTCTGGTTGGATCCCTAGTAAAGGGCACATGCCTGGGTTGTGGGCCTGGTCCCTGGTTGGGGGCATGTGAGAGGCAACCATGCACTGATGCTCTCTTTCTCCCTCCCTTCCCCTCTCTCTAAGAATAAATAAATAAAATCTCAAAAGAAAAGTTAAATGATCCTAAGAGATAGGAAGATGTAAAAAGAATAAAGGACATAGGCAGGAAGACATCAAGACAGATTAATGCCATCACAGGCTCAAACACTGATTTAGTCACATCCTGGCCAGTATCCACTGGTCATTAATTCTCAGAAAGCAGAGGAGACAATTCCAAAAATTAATGTGAAAGTAACATAAAAACATTTGGCATGACAGATATATTTCCTTAGTGAATAAACATTTGTGACCTTTCCTCCAATAATTAAAAACAGAAAAAAAAAATATGCATAGTGTTAACATTTTAATTTTGAAGACTTTGTGCATATTTGGTATTTTAGTATTTGTAAAATTTAAGAGAATTTGGCCTATTAAACAGTTCAGATTTGTAATTCCAATTTACAATGTATAGTCAATTGTTGTAGATCTATTATTTTAATCAGCAAGTATTCTATCTATATAGTGTTGGAACATCTGAGCGAACTTACAACTCAGAATTTATAAAAATTATTTAAGTATGCAGTGATGTTTGTTGCATAACTAGCATTCTTAAAAGGGAAATTTTTAAAAGTTAAACATTAAATACAATATGTTTAAGTTTATAAAATAGCCCAAATATGCAAAAGCCCTTAAAATTGAGTTAAAATTTGCTAAGCTTTATTTACTTATTATTTAAATTTTAAAAAATTTTTATTTATTATTTCCAAAGAGAGAGGAAGGGAAAGAGGCAGAGAGGGTAAGAAACATCAATGTATGGTTGCCCTTCACCTGCCTCCAGCCATGGGCCTGGCTGGAGACCTGGCTTGCAACCTGGTTATGTGCCCTGGCTGGGAATCGAATCAGCAACCTTTGGGTTTGCAGACCAGGACCTTATCCACTGTGCTACCAGCCAGGGCCTGCTAAGCTTTAAATAGATTTGTAAACTGATTTTAAAAGCTTAAGAACTTAGTTTAAAATTTTTAGCTTGTACAAACTGAGTATTTTTATTTATTTATTTTTTAAAAGATTGTATTATTTTTCAGAGAGAGGGTAAAGAAGAGAGGCAGAGAGGGAGAGAGACATCAATGTATGGTTGCTTTTCACCTGCCTCCCGCTATAGACCTGACTTGCAACCTGTTTATGTGTCTTGGCTGGGAATCAAACCAGCGATCTTTGGGTTTGCAGGGCAGCGCCAATCTGCTAAGCCACCTGCCACAGTTATGAGTATTTATTTTTAAATGATAACTCCAAGTGGGCTTCTCTGCACACAAACACCATCCTGATGGGCATCAAAAACCAGTGGTGCCCAGGTTGCAAGCCAGGTCTCCAGCCAAGTCCATAGCTAGAGACAAGTGAAAGGCAACTATACACTGATATTTCTCTCCATTTTTTCCTCCCTCCCTGCCCTTATCTCTAAAAATAATGAATAAAATCTTAACAACAACAACAACAAAACAACCACCACCAGTGGTGTACTCCTCTATTTTCAAGAATTTTGCATGTTGGCTGTTGGACAGTATTATTACACATTAGCACAATTAAACTACATTAAAAACAAACGCAAGCCCTGGCTGGTGGCTCAGTGGATAAGGCACCGGCCTTAGACTCAAAGGTTGCTGGTTAAATTCCCAGCCAGAGCATATAACCAGGTTGCAAGCCAGGTTGCAAGCCAGGTCTCCAGCCAGCTCTGTAGCTGGAGGCAGGTGAAAGGCAACCATACATGGACGTTTCTCTCCCTCTCTCCCTACCCCTCTCTCTAAAAATAATAAATAAAATCTTTAAAAAAAAAAAACAAAAACCAATACAAGACAAAACAACAAAGGCAGCCCTGGCTGGTGGCTCAGTTGATAGGCACAGGTCTATGAACCCAAAGGTCACTGCTTCGATTCCCAGCCAGGGCACATAACCAGGTCTCCAGCCAGGTCTCCAGCCAGGTCTGTAGCTGGAGGCAGGTGAAAGGCAACCATACATGGATGTTTCTCTCCCTCTCTGCCTCTCTCCTTTCCCCTCTCTCTGAAAATAATAAATAAAATCTTAAAAAAAAAACAAAAAACCCTGGCTGGTAGCACAGTGGATAAGGCGCCAGCCTGCGAACCCAAAGGTTGCAGGTTCGATTCCCCAGCCAGGGCACATAACCAGGTTGTAAACCGGGTCTCCAGTCAGGTCTGTGGCTGGAGGCAGGTGAAAGGCAACCATACATTGATGTCTCTCTCCCTCTCTGCCTCTCCCCTTTCCCCTCTTTCTAAAAGTAATGAAATAAAATCTTTAAAAAAAAATTAAAAAAAAAACAAAGGCAGAAAATATTCTAAATTCATGAGTTCTTAAATTGTTTTACTAGATTTTGGTATTATTGATGTTTTTGAGGGTTTTTTTTTCTGTTATCCACAAGGTAGAAGTCCAAGTTGCATGCTACTACATCTCTTCCTAATTTCATTTCCAACAACCCCACATTAGCAGCTTGAAATGAGTCCTCGTGGGAGTATTTACACCACAATGCAAATCAGGACTTTGTGGACTAAGGAAAGTTCCAGGAAAGCAGTTATCTGACACTCCAGTAAAGGAGCCCCACTCCAAAGGGAAGAAGGCAAAAAAACAAAAAAGTATATAACAGCTAAAAGGACTTTAGAGATCAAATAATATTCAAGGGAAGTCTACCAAGGTTCAGATAAAATACAAAGGAAATTCAAAAGACAGTTAAACATGTAAGGTTTGAATAGAACAATGTCCATAGAGACATTGATATGAAGTAAGTAGAAAAGAACATGGGCGCAAGTCCAACAGTGAGCCATGGCAGGATGTAAAAAGACAGAGGCTTACAGCAAAGGCCTTTCTAGGAAAATGGGGAGCTACTGAAGGTTTGAAGGAGGAGATCAATCTGGCAATATTGTGCAGGATGCAGTGCAGGTAGTGAAACACTTTGTTTTTGAAAACTGTTAAACAGACCTCCCCAAAATTAATTACATATAATAAACAAAAGCTTTGAGTATGGCATTAAAAATAAACGATAACACAAAGCCCAAAAGAATTCATACTCTATAATGCCACTTACACACACGACAAAAAGCAAATGCTAGAGGAGAGACAAACTACAAAGGGGCATGGGGACCCTGTAGGGGATTGACGTGCTCTATCTCTTGATTGTGCTGGCTGTACGTAACTGTAGAAACTTATCAAATCAGAGCCCTGACTGGTGGCACAGGCACAGGCACAGGCCTGCGAACCCAAAGGTCACTGGTTAGATTCCCAGCCAGGGCACATGACCAGGTTGCAAGCCAGGTCTCCAGCCAGTTCTGTAGCTGGAGGCAGGTAAGCGGTAACCCTACAATGATGTTTCTCTCCCTCTCTGCCTCTCTTTTCCCCTCTCTCTGAAAATAAGAAATAAAAATCTTTTAAAAACCAAACAAAAAAACTTATCAAATCATACACTTAAATGGATGGAGTGTACTACGCTAAAGTATTCCTCTATGAACCCAATAAGGAAAAAAAATTACAACTCAAACATATTAATCAGACATTTGATAATACGTATATAGACATACATGGAAAAGTTATACTATGACAGCAATTTTAGAGAAGGAAAACCAAACTTCTAGTTTCCCTTTATTTATTTATTTTTACCATGTGATAAGCTCTTATATCTATAGTCACTGTCAATTCCTTTTCCCAGAAGTTATGCACAGGTAAAAGCTCACTTCATTATTTTCCCTCACCCCTTTCCCATGCTGTCCAATCCCTCTGGTTTCTTCCTCGAAACCGAAACCACTTGGAGTCTGCCTATATTTCTTAATCTGTGTAATGGGAACATTACCTACCTCACAGGTATGTAGAGCACTTTACACACAGCAAGAGCTCAAAACAGGTATTGTCTTGCCTTAACCATTTTGACCACGTCATGTCCCTTGAAGGTACAGCCTGTTATTTACCTTTGCATTTTTCACATTGTATCTAGCACAGCATGCTCTAACTAGTAGGCCCAAAATAAGTACTTCTTCAGAGAAATGTCTGTAGTACCTAGAAATTCAGATACAGATGAAAAGCACTGTACAACCAGGGAGATCCTCAAGTACTATCTTAAAGACATGACCATTTTATGCAGTTTCAAAACTATGATCAGTTGTGACTGAAGGAATTAAGAAACATTTCAGAGAGACGTTGACACTGAGCTACCTCCAGTCTGAAGAGGGCTAAGGGGAGGCTGCCTATCACTTCCCTAAATGGCACTTATAAACACTGCAGAAAGAGAAATCCAGGAGAAAAATCTTTAATCTTCCATCTTGAATCGGGACATCAGGATAATTCTGTAAAAAGGGGGTGAGGCAAAGCAATCTAGGCTCTACAGACACACTTGGTGCATAAGACAGAAAGTCGCAACTTTTCCTGATCGCTAAAGAATCACAGCAGCGTTCCCAGTGCCATTTGATATAGGATCTGTGAGTTCAAGATGGGACAACATTTAGGGACAAAAGCAGGAGACCCAAATTCCAAGATTCCTGTGACTCTAATACTGGGCGGTCAGCCCAAGGATTCCGAGCGCTGCCACCTGGATGCTGCGCAGAGCGCAAGTGTAGCAACTGTTCCAACTCCACTCAGCCAGGTCCAAGAAGTCAGGGCAGGCTGCTGCGGCCCAACCGGACAAAACGGTTTCCACCGGCTTTTGCGGGGCCTACAACTGCCTTTCCGGGCATCCCAGCAGCAGGGAACTACCCGATCTAGTCTCCGGAACCCCCCCCCACTCCGGGAGCCGCGGTGACTGGAGAAATCCTGAGTCTGCCGCCCCACCAAGTCTAAAATAGGCACCGCAACTCCCACTTAGAAAGCGCGCTCGGGTTTCCATCTACTCTGCCTCCCAGGGAGGGATGGAAAGTGAAGCCTCAGCTTCCCGCTCCGCTCCTGGCAGAACTAGTAGCGGAGCTACGTAATGGGGGGTGGACCAGGCGGCCTCTGGCCCGGGACTCCCCAGAGAGACGTCCAAGCATCAGACTCGCTCCTGCCCTGGCGCAGGGGCTCCGAGGCCCGCCGGACCCCGCGGTGGCAGCACCCCGGGGACACGCGGAGCCTGGAGAAACAGCGGCCGCAAGCCTTACCTGCCGCTTGTTCATCCGCCGCACATCGTCCAAAAAGTCTAGAGACAGCATGGCGGGGCCGGCGACAGAGAGAGACCCGCGGCAGACCGGCTACAATGTGACCCGCAGGCGGAACGACTGACGGTGGGCTGAGCTCGCACTGGACAGGACCCCGCGGGGCCCTTTTCCGCTTCCGGGGCAGCAACCGGCGCGGCCTGCCCCTTCGCTGCGAGCGTGCGGACGCAGGGGCTCGTGACCTTCCGATCCAGCCTCTGGGCCTGGCCTCACTGTAGACGGGATCTCGGGCTCCGCTTCGCCGGCTGAGGACCCGGGCCGACCTGAGCCCACTTCCGTCTCAGCCCAGCGGCCCCTCGAGGCGAGAGTTAAGGGGAGGCCGCCGCCACTTCCGGGAGGCGGGCCTTCGTGCACGCTTGGCCAATGGGAGGCCGGGCTCGGGCGTCTGCGGGTCGAAGCGCCGGGGGGCCCTGCGGTTAAGCGGCGGGTTTGGGTGTGGCAACGGACGTGTCGCCTGGCCCTGTGGTCCCTGATGGGGCGGGTCTCCAGCCCTAAGGGAAACGGGCAGCTGAGGTGGTTTCTTAAGTGCTTTTCTTGTCAAGGTGGGGGATGCGGGTGACTTTGAAAGCACTACCTGAATCGCTGGAGTTGAAGAAACTCTTGGTGGGAGAGAAAACCCAGTACGATTACAAAGCAACCGAAGCGTGCAACAGTGTGATGAGAGCCCAGGCGGTGCGAGCAATTAGGAAGGCCCTTCTCCGTGAACTTGACCTCATTAATGGGATCAGACGGCCTCCTTGAACTCTTCCTCCTGCACCTTGATGTGACCCTTCTCTCGCTGTCGTCTGTCGCGCTAGACTGTAAACAGCCTTTGCTTTGGCTGAGCTCCTAACGCGCACCTAAGGCAAGAAGGACCAGAGCTGGACTCTTGCTATTATTTTTACTTCTATCTTTTTCAAAATAGTTTGTCTCATATTGGGGGGGGGGGGGATAAGGCATTTCTTGCTAACCTGATTACCTCCTAGTAGTTCACATGAAATGTTGTCAGTCCTGGCTGGTGGCGCAGTGCATAAGGTGCCAACCTGTGAACCCCAAAGGTCGCTGGTTCAATTCCCAGCCAGGGCACGTAACCAGGTTGCAAGCCAGGTCTCCAGCCAGGTCTGTAGCTGGAGGCAAGTGAAAGGCAACTGTACACTGACGTCTTTCTCCCTCTCTGCCTCTCTCCCTTCCCCTCTCTCTAAAAATAATAAAATCTTTTTAAAAAAGTTATCAAATGTAGGTCTTAAAATCCAGAAGGCCCAGCCCCCTTCTTCCGTCCTCATCCCCCAGACAGATGGATCAAGCAAGACTCTAAGGATAGGATTATCCTCACTCAGATCAGTGGGAATGGTGGTTCGCAGTGCTTGCTCAAGCCTGAAAGAGAATTTATCAAATTAAAAAGCAGAAGATAATAGCTGTGGTCCTCACTGGCAGTAGGGTGGGGGGGAAGTATCTTTATAAAAGGAGACACCAAATTAAGGTATAACTACTAGCCTAAGCATGCTAAAGAAACTCAAAGAGAAAGAATCTTCCAGGCATAGCCTTAGGCAAACAGGCTTCCGAGGGAAGCTGTGCCACAGTTGGGCCAGCTTTGCCTCATAAAAGGGGAATCAGGTCGCTGGTTCGATTCCCAGCCAGAGCACGTAACCAGGTTGCAAGCCAGGTATCCAGCCAGGTCCGTAGCTGGAGACAGATGAAAGGCAACCATACATTGATGTCTCTCTCCCTCTCTGACTCTCTCCCTTCCCCTCTCTGAAATATAATAAAATCTTAAAAAAAAAAAAGAAAGAAAAGAAAAGAGGCACTGGCTGGTAGCACAGTGGATAAGGTGCCGGCCTGTGAACCCAAAGGTCACAGGTTCGATTCCCCAGCCAGGGCACATAACAAGGTTGTAAACCAGGTCTCCAGTCAGGTCTGTGGCTGGAGGCAGGTGAAAAGCAACCATGCATTGATGTCTCTCTCCCTCTCTGCCTCTCTCCCTTCCCCTCTTTCTGAAAATAATGAAATAAAATCTTAAATAAATAAATAAAATGATTCCCTTTAAAAAAAGAAAAAGAAAGAAAGAAAAGAAAAGAGGAAGCATAACGTCAAGGACAGACTAGAAATGGGGGTAGGTATGGAGAGGTGGCTAACACTCAGGCTTCCTTTCTGGGAGCATACAATCTTGAGGACAAGATAGACTATGCGAGAAATAATTGGAGTATAAAGGATGCATTAGGAAGGAATGGGTCTGGGAAGGATTAATATAAACTGGGGAGATCTGGGAAGGCTTAATGAGGTTTCCTGGCAATGCTGGGAGACAACAGTGTCATGAAAATAATTCATATACAGGACGGGTGATCCCAGACTAGATAAAGACGTAAAGCCTAAGGAATTATATTTTCCAAATGTGGGACTCTGGCATGCTTTTTTCTCTGCTCACTGGGCTGCCAATCATCCCAACACATAAGTCTTTTGGACCCCATCAATCGCAATGGCATGGCTGGTATTTTTCCTCATACGTAGACTGCTGGCCTGCCTAAAGGAGGCACCTTATTATAGAGATTAAAAGTCAGACCTACTTGGCTATGAATCACACACATATCAACCCCTCACTAAGCTGTGTGATCTTGGGCCAATCAGTTAACTTTTTTTTTTTTTTTTTTTATCCTCAGTTTGTCTGGTGTGTAAAGTGGGAATAAAAAATAATTGACATCACTTGAAGATTAAACAAGATAGTGTTATGGTGGAATGAGTAGCAGAAGGGGAACAAAGGCAGGGCCCTCACCATTGCAATCTAACAAAGAACTTAATAGAGGAGGCTGGCAGAGGGGGACAGGTCTCCCCTGCTAACCCAGCAGTCCTGAGCCTGCTCTGATAATATTGCCAGGTGTTCCAGCATCACAAGAAACACTACATTAGCACAGGAGGACAGTCCTACCCTTGAAATTCTATATATCGTCTACACTACCTGAGCAGGAAAGCTTTTGAGACTGTGCTTTCATCCCAAGGCCTCGGAAGGGGGAAGGAGGAGAGTGTCCACAGCACCGAAAGCAACAGCCCATAAAACAACTTTGGTTAATTGCCCACCTCTCTGGTCACTATCTGTTTTAAGAGGGAGTCCCTAATGCTTACAGAAAGAGTCCATAAATAACTTTGGGTAACTGCTCCAACTTTAACTGCCTCCCTTCACTTGTTTTACAACATGATGAACAAATGGAGTCTAGAGCAAGATAAGGATTCAGGCTAACAGACCCCCACACATACCTAAGTTAGGGTAGTCACATTCGCCCAAGAAAAGCCTGCACCACCTTTATCTGTCAATCAATATGTAACTTCTTCTCCCCCACCCCATCCCACCAACTATTCACGTTCTGAGAACAAAGTACTATTGGCTCTCTTGGCCCTTTTGCCATGTGGGTGGGTGGGAGCCTGGCCTCCTGGCCTCTGGCCACCCTAGGGTGAGCTTGCCACCCCAGCCTCTGGCCACCCTTGCTTTTACTCTTGCATTCATTAACACACTTTGTATCCATGCTAATAAGCTCGCTGAATCCTTTACAGCATCGGTGAGAAGAACCAGGGTTTCTCTGGTAACAATAGTGCACGTTAATATAGCAGTTGGCACAATGGATGACAAATTAGTGCACAATAAATGTTAGCAGTTACTGAAAACAAGAAGTGGATTCAAAGTAATGTCCAAACTCTCAAGGTTAAAACATTTCTGGCCCTGCCTGGTGGCACAGTGGATACAGCGCTGGCCTGCGAACCCCAGGGTCACTGGTTTGATTCCCCAGCCTCGGCACATGGCCAGGTTGCAGGTCAGATCTCCAACTGGGTCCATGGGTGGGGGCAGGTGAGGAGCAATCGTGCATTGGTGTTTCTCTCCCTCTCTGCCTCTCTCCCTGGCTCTCTCTCTGGAAATAATAAAAAGAGTCTTTAAAAAAAAAAGTAAAAAAGAAAAAAAAAGAAATTCTGTCATTGTAGCTGAGCCCTGGTTAAGGGTGTCTATCAGCAGAAACAAATTTGCTCCATTTTTAAAAAGCTACCCAAAATAACCATGATCTCACTAGTTTCTCCTTGTCCTTCTGAATGAAGGAAGTGGTGAGTGGAGGGAGAAAGTCCCCCTGTGACCCTGCTGGGAAAGGAAGTGGCCTGTGTGTACAGGGCAGGCCACTGCACAGACCACACTGGAAGTGGGGCTCTTCCCTGGCACCATTTCTCCAAAGGCTCTCATCCACCCACCACCCCAGCGTCAGATCAGGGGCTACACAGATGGGACTTTCTGCCTACCAGCACAATAGCTATGCCCATCAGACACCATGGTTTTTTAAAAACACAGCCCCTCTAAAACTACCATGGTACATTTACACAATGGAACACTACTTGGCCATAACAAAGAAGAAAAATTTGGCCCTGGCTGGTAGCACAGTAGATAAGGTGCCAGCCTATGAACCCAAAGGTCGCTGGTTCAATTCCCAGCCAGGGCACATGGCCAGGTTGCAAGCCAGGTCGCCAGCCAGGTTTGTAGCTGGAGGCAGGTGAAAGAAAGGCAACCATACATTGATGTTTCTCTCCCTGCCCTTCTCTGTCAAAATAATAAATAAAATATTAAATAAAAAGAGAGAGAAAAATTTACCCTTTGCAACAGTATGAATGGGCCTAGAGAACATCATGCTAAGCATAATAAGCCCGTCAGAGAAAGACAAATACCACAAATGCCGCATGATTTCACTCATGTGGAATCTAATGTACAAACTGAACTAACAAGGAGAATGTAGACAGACTTACAGACGGAGAGCAGGATGACAGCTAGTTGGGGGTGGGGAGGTTAGGGGATGGAGGGATTGAGCAAAAAGGAAAAAGTACTCGTGGACATGGACAACAGTGTGGGGATTGCTGGGAGGAGGGGTGCATAAGGGTACCACAAGGTAATGTAAAAAATACAGTAAAGACTAAATCGAAAAAATTAAAATGCATCTGCTCTGTGTAACAGGGTGGGTCAGGAAGAAATCATTCCCCACAATCTAAGATGTCTTCTGTATAGAGAGATTGCTAGTCCCTCAAGTCTCCCTGGAAGACCTTTGGAGAGCTCTCTTTAAAAAAAAGTCCGGGACAGCTGCAGTGGCAGCTGGGGGAAGAAGCACCAGCCTTCTGGGTCTGTACGTATAAGTGGTGGGGGGTGGGGGTCACGGATTTCCTGTCTGGCCATTCCAATTTGGCTAAAAGAAGAAAGGGGCCCCAAGTAGAGGTAACCTCAGCCTCTCCGCTGTGACGGGGGCTTCCACCTCCGGTGGGCGACTTGCCTTTCAGACTTGTGCATCTTAGAGATTCATGACAAGGCACTGGCTCCTCCTGGTAGCTTCAGGGATCCTACGGGAATCTGCTGAGGTGATGAAATCATGCAGGAAATGTGGCTTGTGTAAACCTGGATTCGACCATCATGTTCTCTTAATGCAACCGCATTCAAAGATGTGATCATTGAAAGATTAGCCATCATTTATGCGTGCGCTTAAGTCGTAAAACACATTTACCTAAAGGCTACTACGGTGCTTGTGTTGAAAAGGCCTGATCATGAATTCAGTCCTGAACTTCCTCACCAACCCCTTGACCTACACTGGGCATAAACAGCCCCAGGGCAGGACAGAGGGTCAATGCCATGAGCCCTGGGGCTCAGCTGCTCTATGCCTGAGAAGCTGTGATGCCAGCCAAGTTCCACTTCCTTTCTGTGCCTCAGTTTCTTTATCTGAACACAGGGGTTGTGGTATCTGGGGGATTTGATGGACAGCCAGTGGGGTGAGAATGTGAACTACTGGAGCCTGACACTTCGTAAATAATGGTTCTTGTATGAATGTCCTTGGGAGGCAGGATAGCTGGAAACCAGGGAAATTCCTTGGCAAGTGAAATGCGGAGACTGAGGCGCAGGCTGATTCAAACTGGCCCCATTCACAGGTGACTCCCCTGCCTCCTCTCCCCCTCAGGACAATGAAGTTCTGACCCATATCAAGTAATCTTGGGAATAAAGCCTGGGACCTGTTGGCCATAGGGACGCAGTTTTCATCAAACTAGAAATGACGTCTAGGCCTCCCTTGTGTTTCAGCTCCAGGCCCAGAAAAGCAGCAAAACCAGGGGAAGACAGGTCCTGGCTGCATCAGCAGCAGAGGCGATAACCAGTGACCCCCTGCCCTAGCACACAGACCAATCAGTACAGACCACTTGGAAAGCTGATGAATATTCTATTGAGACCCCCTGAGACCCCCTGTAAAATTCCTGCCTTTAGAAAACAAATTAAAAAACCCTTAAGGCCAAGGACCCAGCCCCCACAGTTTCTTTACAGCAGGGCCACACGTGCCCTAAGACACTTATCTTTGCCTTGAATCTTTGCCTTCTTTCACCTCTGTAATGTGTTTTCCATGTTTCCCAAGTCCACGCAGCCCTGCTCCTGCTTCTGTGACTTTCTAAAGGGCCAAGAAAGCCACGCCCAGGTTCACTCCTGTTGCTGTGATCTTGCCTCTACCTTAAGCCCTTCCTTTGTTTCACTGTCCCCAGCTCTAATAAACGTGCTCTCAAAATCACCTGGACGCGTGCTGTGCAATCTTTCCTGTAGAAGTCAAGAACCAAGAGCCCACCTCGTCTCGAACACTTCTGTTGTTGGAGAAACCCTGGTTCTTCTCGCCAACGCAGTAAAGAATTGCAGATCAGCGAGCCTGTCAGCCTGCACGAAAAAGTTATTAACGAATGGGAGAGCGAAACCAAGGTGGCCAAAGGCCTGGGTGGCAAGCTGGCCCTAGTGTGGCCAGAAGTGAGGGCCAGAGGTCTGAGGACCGAAGGCCAAGGGCGCCCAGTGAGTGAGAGCCCCCAAGTCCTTAGTTCTGAGCATTTATGGAATTGGGCAGAGAGAAAGGAAGGTACTTATTGACGGATGGTGCTAGCTTTCCAGGACTTGGGGCCATGGATACCTAAAGGCTTTGGGAAGTAAAGGTTTTTCTTCCCAGATAGTGGGAACAATACATAGAATTCCAAGGATTTTTCTCCTCCCTGGCTCACAGCATTTCTTCTGATATTGGAACACCTGGTAATATTATCAGACCAGGCCCAGGGCTGCTGGGTGATGAGACGTGCCCTTCTCTGCTGGCTTCTGGCCTCCTGTAACCCTTCCACCGGCTGGAGTGTCATCTCCTGCGTGAAGCCCACCCAGGTCTGCCCCGCGCAGAGCTATGAACCCTTCGTCAGGTCCACTTCTGCAGTTTACATGCACTTTCATAAGTTCCTTATCACATGGAACTTGAATCACGTTTAGTTTTCTGAATCAAACCATAAGGCATCTAGCGAGGCTTGACATAACCCGAGAAGAAAATGATCACTACGCAAGAGAGTCTTGCTTTTCTAAAGAGCAGCTCATTAACCCATAGGAGTTGGAACTAGCGAACTGAGCCGGTGAGGTAATATTTTTGGGGTGGAGGCGCTTCCTGTGCTGGGCCGGCCTATTCCAGATTTGTCAACATCCTCATCCTGCCTTCCAATTCCCACCCGCAAGCAGGCTGCCGGAGAAAAAGGCGCACCAGCCTGACCTCTCACCCGGGAGGCCCCGACAACACGGCTAACACGGCTGTCAGTTCCATAAAAGGCTTCGGAGCCTCCCCTGCAGCTGCCCATTCTGCCTCCATCATTTTTCCGTCTCCCCTCCTTCCTTTCTTAGCCATTCCTTCTCTTCCCCACCCTCCAAGCCTCCTCTTATCTCCCAACAAGGTGAAATTATTTTCCTAGGTAGCCCGCTCAGTCCCTTATTGTCCCCCGCCCTGCACACTTACTGCATGTTATTGTAATTAGAGGGCTCCTTTTCTGTTAAGTGGTAGGTTCACAAGCCAGGAAATACGCCTGTAAAACTAGCCCTAGGCCCAGTCCCTGACCCATAGCTGACATTTAGGAACTGTTGTTAAGAGAAACAATGAAACTAATAAACAGAAGGAAAGAATGCTTGGTAGCAGGCTCCTACACTTCATTCCATTGCCTTTTTATCTTCTCCAAGGATTCCGTGCGCCCCGAGGGGGAAAAGTCACCTCTTCAGCACTTGAAGGAAATTGACCCTTGACTGGGAGAGCTGGATCTGAAGTGTTTAAAATGCTTCTCTCCCTTTCTTCCTCCCTCCCTGCCCTTCTCCCTAAAGATAACAAATAAAATCTTAATATATATAGATATATATATATATATATCTATATATATATATATCTAACTAGAGACTCTCAAAGTATAAGTGTTTCCTCCCATTTCCCTCAAAATCCAGCCTTACCCAATTCAACATGTTTCAAAAGGAAGAGCAAGGGAAGGAAGGAGAAATAAAGACAAAACACTTTAATGCCAGAATGTTAAGTGTGGCTTTCTCTTAGCCTGTGCTGTCTGACATCAAAACCCAGAGCCATATGGGCCCCTGAGATCCTGAAATGGGATTAGTCCAGATTGCGAGGTGCTATAAAACACGTACATCTTGCAGATTTAGTATGAAACAAGGGATGGAATCAGCGACTGGTCACACTGATTACAAGTGGAACTGATGATACCTAGATATATTGCGTTAAAGAAAATAGAAGATGCATTAAATTCAATGCCCACCTGTTTCTTTTCTGTATTCAAGAGGACTACTAGATAATTTTAGACGGCTTCTGTGGGCACATGTACCAGGTGGATCAGGTGCCAGCCTCCTCTGTGCTCAGATCTGCCTTTTTCCGTTTCTCCCTGGTCAGCTGGTTAACGAGATGCCCTTGAACCCTGGCATATTATCCACTGCCTTTTGTGTGATCTTGGGGGTGTGGTGGTGGGGGTGGAGGAGGACTCCCACTTGGGTCCTGCCTGCCCAGTTAGTTACTCAGCACAGCTCCGTTTGTCTCTGGCCCTCGCCCCTCCCCCACTGGTGACATTCTCCACCACTCGCCTGTGGTTACTTCAGAGCCAGCACCTGCAGCCACACCACGTTCCACCCCTCCCCTCCAGCTCAGAGGCGGAAGTGGCTTCCCAGCCAGGCCAGGCCCTCCACCTTTGCCGGAAAGCCTACCCCTCCTGCCACTTGGGCACCTTTGGGGAAAGGCAGGTCCTACACACTGTGTCTTCAGCCTCTCCCACTCCACTGCATCCTCTGTCGGTGCTCAGGATCTCTTCCACCTTAAAAAAGCAATCTTCCTTGCCCTCACTTCCTCTCATTACTGCCTTCTTTCTCCTCTTCCATTTCAGCCAAAGTTCTTGAAATCGAGACCATGGGTGCTGCTTCCTCCTCTTGTTTTCCACTCAGACATCTGCCTTAAGGCTCTGCAGGGAGTTCCCTACAGGCCGTGAATGCTAAGTACTTTCTGGGAATGTAGGATTTCCCTAAAGATGAGCATGGTGCCCTGGCTGGTGTGGCTCAGTGGATTGAGCTCAGGCCTGAGAACCAAGAGGTTGCTGGTTCGATTCCCAGTCAGGGCACAATCCTGGGTTGCAGGCCAGGTCCCCAGTTGGGAGCACATGAGAGACAACCACACATTGACGTTTCTCTCCCTCTCTTTCCCTCTCCTTTACCCTCTCTCTATAAATTGAATAAAAAAAATTAAAAAAAAGATGATCATGGTGATAATAGTATCTCTATAAAAGTACCTACAGGGTGCCAGTTTCAGAAACGTAGCCAAGCTCACCTGGTTTGAAATCAGACAGCTGGGCTCGGGGTGTGCTCTTCCCACTGTGCCCACCTGGTCCCACCATGCGGCAAAATGCAGGGGTTTGTTCTCGGCACTCGCACAGTGCCTTGCATACAGCTGGAGCTCAATAAATACGCCTGAGTGAATGGCTACATTTTGCCATCAATGGCTCAGGTTCTTATTCCCTCACTCTTAGAATAACTCACCAAATAGGTTCTTTAAAAAGTGCAGGAGCTTCAGTTTACGTCTATCTTTCTGAAAGAAGGTACCATTTTCATGAGTTTTTCGCGGGAGTCCGTGTCCAAAACAGAAAAGTTAATGTCTTGATTCATTCATCTTTCTGTCTTCAGTTTCGTTTTTACTAACGTCCTCTCCCTACATCCTGTCCATTGCCATGAGATGCCTAGGTGGTTAATGTTTTGTCTTAATTCTGTAACTCATAAGAACGCAGAGACAAATAACCTCCCTCTCCTTCAAAATCCCTGACTGCCTTCCTGACTCACCACAGCCAAGAGAAAAATCAAACTTTCCCCAAGGGCCACCATGTCCAGTATACAAAAGTCCCAGCGCATTGTACTGATACCGTCACCCATTTTTCTCCTTAGTCCCAGGCACGCTGGTCTTCTTATAATTTCAGAACTTCTGTTCTAACCCACCTTTCAAGAGTTCATTCAATCATGTGTCTATTACAGTCCTGATCTGAGCCAGGCGCTACGCATGGGCCCATCCACATAGCGGTGAGCACAGCCCAGTTCTCCACCTTGAGAAACCAATTTGCGGGGAGAGATGTGAAAACAAAATCCCCCCCAAAATGGGATGATAAACTATTCATGGGTGTTATTCCTGCTTGGAGGTAAGATGGAGCCAAGAGTAAAGGAGGCTGCCCCTTTCTTTTCTTATCTATTAAAAAAAAAAGATTTTATTAACTTATTTTTAGAGAGAGGGGAAGGGAGGGAGAAAGAGAGGGAGAGAAACACTGATGTGTGAGAGAAAAATCAATTGGTTGCCTCTTACTCCTAATCACAGACCTGGCCTGCACCCTGACTGGGAATCAAACTGGCGACCTTTAGGTTTGCGGGATGATGCCCAATCTCCCAATCTGCTCAGCCACTGGAGCCAGGGAGAGCGCTGGAGAATTGTGAGTAGGGTGCTGTCACGATTCATTTCAGGAAGGTTCTTGCCATGAAGGGCCAGTTGGAGGTTCTGGGAGGCAGGGACATCAATCAGTACATTACGATCTTAGTTCAGGACAGAAATACTGAAGGCTTGAGTTACAGAGGAGCTCTGGTATGTGCGGGCATGTATGGTCTAAATCAAGAGATTGTCAAATTGAATGGGCATAATTTAATTTCCCTGCTCTTCTAGGCCTTTCTTTCTTTCTTTCTTTCTTTCTTTCTTTTCTTTTCTTTAGATTTTATTTATTTACTTGTCCTCAGAGAGAGGAGAGGGAAGGGAGGAAGGGAAAGAAACATCAACGTGTGGCTTCCCCTGATACTCTCCCCCACTCCACCCGCCGGGGCTGGGGATCCAGCCCGCAACCCAGGCACACGCCCCAACTGGGAATCGAACCAGTGACCCCTTGGTTCACAGGCTGGTGCTCAACCCACGGAGCCACAGCAGGGCTGCTTTTCTTTATGGCACTGACCACCCTTGACGCATTTACTTCTCTGTTGTTTTTCCACCAGCACACAGACTCCAGGAGGAAAGGGTGGTTCATTTTGTTCTCCCACAATCCCCAGGGCACATGACAGGTACTAAGCAATTACTTAGTTTTAAGATTTTATTTGTTTTTGGAAGAGAGGGGGCGGGAGGGAGACAGAGAGGGAAAGAAACCTTGTGTCTGAGATGGGTTGCCTCTCACATGCCCTCCAACCAGGGACATGGCCCAATCCCCAGGCATGTGCCCTGGCTGAGAATCAAACCAGTGACATTTCAGTTCACAGGCCGGTGCTCAGTCCACTGAGCCACACCAGCCAGAGCTCTAAACAATTATTTGCTCAAGGTTTGAAGTTTAGCTAGGAAGGAGAAATATAGGGTCATATCAAAATAGGGGGAGAACTTCCAATGTAGCGCAGACATATCTCCTATCTTCTCTTCCAGAGCTCAAACTCTAGCTTATTGTTTTATCAAAATAATAGGTTCCCTCTTCTGGTCCTCGTCCTTGAAGACGGAGTTAACAATCTTTCCTGAAAGATTAACAATCTTCCCTGACCTTCTGGCTACCCTGCCTGCTCTCTGGCTATCTCCACTGTGCATCTTTGAAAACCTGGGTGTTCCAGGTTCCCTGAAGGTCTTTGGTCATGTGCTTAGACAGTTCTCACATTGTTACAGGATCGTGTACCTGATGGATATTTCTGCCTTTTTCCTCCAGATCCACTCTTCACCCTTCGCGAGGGCTGACCTGCAGGGACAGCATTGTCTGGGCTCACTTCACTTGGTCTCCCTCTTGGGTTCAGTCACTGGGAGGTGCTGCAGGAGACCTGAGGGTGAAAGAGGCAGAGAGCTATGTTCCTCTAAGTGGCTGGTGGTCCTCCCTCCCAGTCCACTATTTCTCTCACTTCTCACTGGTTTCATCTCTTTCAGGTCTAGGGTTGATCATGGCTTTCCAGCGGAAGTTAGCCTTGGGGTGCTTTATTACCCCTTGTGGTTGTCCCTCACCCCTGCCCACAAGTTTGCATTCCGAGCTGCATACTCTGCTGATGATCTTGGCTGATATGAAAGCAAAAGGGCCAATTGCATCTTTGAAAAAAATTGAGACGGGGGCCATAAAATTCCATTTTTTGAAGTGTAGGATTGAGAGGTTCTTAGTCAAGGGAACACATTGTATCATTTTTTCATTTAATATGTAAGTACATATTTTCCCAGTTCCCAGTTATCTGAGTTCTCAATGTCAGGGTATACAATGTTGCACATCATAAGTTACTTAATCATTCATTTGTTTCAAACTCTCATGATCACAAATAAGGCTGTGGTAAATACCCGAGCACGTATCGGAAGAGGATTCTTTATCAAGGGAAAGTTTCTAGAGCTGATACTGATGAGTCAGAAAGGAGTCACATCTCTATTAAGGCTCTTCTAAAGTACTCTTGTGTTGCTTTTTAAATACGTTATATCAGTTCACACGCTACCGCTTTCTCTGACTATGCCAACTGCATTATCTCAGCACTGGGAAGTACAGAAGGTACATGTATTTTGCTAAGGTAGTAGTAGGTGGTATTACTAATTGAACTTCTTTGACATAGCCATAGCAAGCCTAAGCCACTTAAAGCCATTTGTAGCTAACTGGGAAGAGGCAGTGATTGGGGGGAGGGGGGTGATGGAGAGAAGGTAAAGGGGATATGCTTCTCAATATTCCTACTTCTCCATCCAGCCTCTTCCTCCTGTTTGCATGTCAGTCTCCCTCTCTTCCAAGAGCTCCGCATCCTCAGGGCCTCGCCCAGTGTCTGCTGCTGTCCTGAACATCAACATTCACAAAATGGATAAATCTCGGAAGACTGTTCAATTTCACATGCACAGAATCGGTCACACTAGTTTATGAGCATTAATGGTTGTCCTTTTATGGACTTTCTGGAAGCAACATTTTTCATTCTCTGGGAGTAAGCACGCTGATGGCCAGCTAGGGCCGTCTGAACACTGGAGGGGCCGGGGGTGTCTCACCTCTGGGATGTCTACACACTTCTTCCTGCCAGTTAGCATAGATGCCTAATGAGAGTCTGCTGTGTTTCGTCCCAAACTCAATTGTGACAACTGCACAGCAGAAATACGATCAATTTCATTAAAATGTACACAAACCGTTGAAACATAAGCATGAAAAGAAACAGTTGTTTCTGTGAAATGTCAGTTGAATGCTTTGGAAATGTGAGCTAGAGACAAGTTGAAAATTACTTATCGAACCAGATGTGGGTAAGATGATGACAGAGTTTTTTTTTTGTTTGTTTGTTTTTTAAAGAAGGAGCCTCTACTTACGTTACTTTGCAAGAAGCTTTAAGTTCTCGGCCAACTTCAAAGAATCAACTTGGAAAACAGGGAAAATAATCGTGGGTAGGTTTTAAGGAAGAAAGAGGGCTCAAGAGTTTAAGAGCATGCTTGCTCAAGGGAAAGGTTTGGCTTAACATGGAAAAAACTGGCAAGTGGGTTTTCCTAATAGGTTTTGAGTGAAAATAAAATGTTTAGACCTCTGGCTAAGATGGAGGCATAGGTAGACACATTTTGCCACTCCAACAACAATTAAAACAAAATACAACCACCTCGAAACTAAAAACAACCGGAACTACCAGAAAAATTGAGCTGCAGGGAAGTGCAACAAACCAAGGTATAAAGAAACAATATGTATCTAGACAGGCGGGAGGGGCAGACAGGATGCAGTGTGGTGGTGGGAGTGGCTGCGGCCAGCAGAAAGCGCAGTCACGTGTTATAAAAGTTGGGAGATACACCTGGGAAGTGGTACCAGTCCCGGACCAGGCCATGCAGCTCACGGTTCTAGCGCTGGGGAAATAAAGCCTCATTGCTTCTGACTGTGAGAACCAGAGGGGGTTGGGGCAGCGGAAGAAACTGCTGGTCTCTCAGCAGAGTCTGTTTGTTTAGAGGCCCTCACAGTCCTAAAACATCTGCAGACCCACCCACTCTGGAAACTGTAGCCAGGGCGACAGCTAGAGGGGCACCTGACCCATATGGGAAGTGGGAGAGGTGTCTGGAAAGGGGGCAAGTGCTGAGCAGGTGGCATTGTTCCCTCTCAGAAACCCCCCACCCCATACAGCGCCACAATGAGGTGAAATGGGTCACTCTACATTGACAAATACCTGAGTCTCCATCCCTTACAACATAACACCTGCAATAGCAGCTCTGCCTTAGACACTAAGGCAAACACAAAAGTCTGTCAAGTTGAGGAGACAGGCAAGTATGGCCCAAAAGAGGGAGCGGATAAAAGTTCCGATGGGAGAACTAAGCAACGAAGAGATAGCCAGCCTAACAGACACAGAATTCAAAGCAGTGGTGATAAAGATGCTCACAGACTTGATGGACGAGATTAAGTATGACAAATGTATAAGGGAAGAAATGAATGCTAGGCTAAGTGAAACAAAGGAAATGCCACAAGAAACCAATGGTGAAGGGAAGATAGTCAGGGTTCAAAGCAATGATTTGGAACATAAGGAAGAAATAAACAGTCAACCAGTACAGAAGGAAGAAAGGAGAATTTGGAAAAAAGATGAGGAGAGGCTTGGGAACCTCTGGGACAACTTTAATGGGCCAACATCTGAATCATAGGGGTGCCAGAAGGAGAAAAGGAAGAGCAAGAAATGGAAAACTCACAAGAAAACATAATGAAGGAAAACTCCTCAAATTTGGCAAAGGAACTAGACCTATAAGTTTAGGAAGCACAGAGCTTGTCCCAAACAAGCTAGACCCACAGAGGACCACACCAAGACACATCATAATTAAAATGCCAAACATTATCAATAAAGAGAGATTGTTAAAATCAGCAAGAGAAGAGAGTTACTTACCAAGGGATTCCTATCAGACTATCAGCTGATTTCTCAAAAGAAACTTTGCAGGCAAGAAGGGGCTGGCAAAAAGTATTCAAAGTGATGAAAAGCAAGGACCTACAACTGAGATGACTCTACCCAGCAAAGCCATCATTTAGAATGGAAGGGCAGCTAAAGTGCTTCCCAAACAAGATAAAACCATCATCACCAAACCATTATCATGTGATATGTTAAAGGGATTTATTTAGGAAAAAGATCAAAACCATGATCATTAAAATGACAACAAACTCACAACCATCATCAATAGAATCTAATAAAAACAAAAACAAGCTCAGCAAACCACCAGAATAGGAACAGAATCATAGGTATGGGGATCATTGGGAGGATTATCAGCTGGGAGAGGGAGAGGGAGAAATGGGAAAACGGTGCAGGGATTAGGAAAAATAATTGGTGGGCACAAAATAGATGGGGTGTGTGTGTTAAGAATAATATAGGAAAGGGTGAAGCCAAAGAACGTATAGGCATGACCTAGGGACATGAACTAAGGGGGTGGAATTGCTGGAGGGAAGAGGGTACTGGGTGGAGAGGAGCAAAAGGAAAAGAAATTGGGACAACTGTAACAGCATAATCAATAAAATATAACGGAAAAATGTTAAGATGTATATATATCATTTTTAGTAATTCATTTCTTTAATATACTTTTTAAATGAACTGACCTACTTTTGGGTCAGACCCAATTTGCTTGGATAGGGATACATCCTTATTTCTTAATCCTTTTGTTTTCATAGGAGGGCAGGGCAGGTTGGGGGAGAACTTGTCCTGGACTTTCCCGAAGGAGAAGACTAGTCTAACTGGTGAATTTAGATCTGCTGGCCCTCAGTGACAGTGCAATCTTCTCTCAGTAGACCTGGTAGAAGTTGCCAGACCTTGACAAGGGGAAGGCTGAAGGTTGGGGGCGGGGGGGGTGCTCATTTTAATTTGGGGAATATTAAAAAGCTACATTCTTCAATTTAGCCTCATGAATGATCAAGTTCACATGCTCATTTCTTCATTGGTTCCAACCTTATAAGAAAGGAATGGTACTCACTGTCCCTGTAAGACTCCAACAATAGTGGATAAGATGGTCGCTATACACTGTCATAATCAAGTCTCATTACTTTTTCTTTTTCTTTTAGTGCATGATTCTGTTCATTCAAACAAAACATGGTTCGCAGGTGGTAGTCTAGTCCTGTACGAAGTCCAATCTGTATCTCAAGCTAGAAAAAGAAGAAAACATCATGGCTCCCGAGAAGTGTGGGTATCAGGAAGTACGAAATGAGAAGGGAGGAGGAACCCAAACGTGGCTCCTGCCAATCCTTCCATTCCCTCTCCCATTGTAGCCTGAGAGTCTTAGTTAAGATCACAGCCTGTAAGGATATTTAAATGAGAACTGCGAACAGAGCAGGGAGTAGTCTAGGCTTTCCCCAACGTACTGTAAGGCATTTTGTAACCTTATGGTGGACCATAAAATCCATGGAGTAGGTCCTGACCAGTACTTAGAAAGCAATACAAATAATAAAGTTGAAACTGTCAGCATGCAATGGGTGTATACATGTCAAAACAAAAACGTACATTTTTAGCACATGTGGTTTGTTGTATGTCTACTTCATACCTCAATGGAGCAGTAAAAATACCCCAAACCCCCCTTTTAAAATAAAAATGGACTTGAAGTAGGGGGAAAAACCCATCAGCATGCATTGCATAAAATCAGGGTACAACTTCAGGAAGTTGAGATGTATTTGTGCTCCTGTGTGTTCACATTCTGGATGGAGAAATGGAATGTATTTCTTAGGAAGGCCTGCGGAAAAAGAAAAGAAAAGAAAGGAAAAAAAGCTTGCAGAGAATATTATTTGGCTATAAAAAAGGAAATCCAGCCATTTTCAACAACATGGATGGCTCTTGAAGGCATTATGAGACGTGCAACTAGTCAGGCAGAGAATGACAAAAAACCAGGCTCTTAGAAAGTTGTAAGTAAATAAAGAAAAGCCTGGCTGGTAGCACAGTGGATAAGGTGCCGGCCCGTGAACCCAAAGGTCGCTGGTTTGATTCCCAGCCAGGGCACATAACCAGGTTGCCAGCCAGGTCTCCAGCCAGGTCTCCAGCCAGGTCTGTAGCTGGAGGCAGGTGAAAGGCACCCATACATTAATGTTTCTCTCCTTTTCTTCCTTCCTCCCTGTCCTTCTCTCTAAAAATAATGAATAAAATCTTTAAAAAGAAAAAAAAAAGTTTGCAAAGCACTGGTTTAAGGTGCACCTTTCATCTTCCTTTCATTTTTGCTCTTTGCTAATTTGCTCTGAAACTGCTGTCTTAGGACCGAAACTTGTAATTAGCAAGCAGAAGGGCCGATCCTCTGTAAACAGCTGGAATTCGAGAACTACTGCTCCTGCCTCATTGCTCCGAGTTAATCACATGGCCAAATACCATGAAGATAGAAGGGCGGAGATCTAGAACCTCGTCAAGTAAGAAGTGACAGGGAAATTCGCTTTAAAATGTACCTACGCAGTTTAAGTTCCAGTGGTTCTGCCCAGCGGACAAATACAGAAGGTGTTTTGCTTGTTTCCCCATACAGTTCCATATTTTAGGAGAACCTAGGTGGAGGTAAGTAGCAAGACTGTAAATTTCTTTCTTTCTTTTTTTAAGATTTTATTTCTTATTTCCAGAGAGAGAGGAAGGGAGAGGGGCAGAGAGGGAGAGAAACATCAATGTATGGTTGCCTTTTACCAGCCTCCAGCCATGGACCTGGCTGGAGACCTGGCTTGCAACCTGGTTATGTGCCCTGGCTGGAGAATCGAACCAGTGACCTTTGGGTTCACAGGCTGGCACCTTATCCACTGAGCCACCAGCCAGGGCTGTAAATTTCTTTTAAAAGCACGATTGAGTGTATTTTTTGGAAATAGTAAGTTGGGGTCAGTGATAATTAGGAGAAGTGTAAGTTCCCTCAGGAATCTTTGGAGATATTTTAGTGGAATAGAGGTTTGAACTAATTGCACTTGTTTTAGAGGACAATAATTCCAGCAGGACAATGGATGACTTGGGTGGGGAAGGGGGTCACCCAGGCAGGAGACCCTGGAAACATGCAGGGCTCAGTAAGCAGGCCTCCTCGCCTCAAGCCACGCGCATCCTTCAAAGCTCCAAGGAGGAGGTATGTGCGCCTTTTCCCACCTGTATATCTGGCACCATTAATTATCTTATCTCTTATTCTCTCGTCTCAGCCTCCCCAAACTAAAACAAAACACCTGTGTCTTTTACTGTCATCACCCCTGGGGCTACAAGTCTGCCTTTTTTCTCTCCCGCTCCCTAACTTCTGGGAAGAAGCATCCAGCCACAGCCTCCACCGCTCCAGCTGCGCGTACTCCTTACCCAGGCGCTCAGCCCAGCTCAGGGGCGGAACCCGAGCTGCACCCCTTGCCCACGCGCCTGTCTCCCCTGCTGGCACCCGGACCTGGCCGCCGCCGCGGGGCCGCGCGTTCCCAGGTGCGCCGGGCGCTTGGAACGCCCTGCCCGTCACCCCGCTGGCCTTGCGGCCCCGGTCACCCGGCGCGGTCATCGCTCCCCGGAGCCCAGACTCCAGGGGCGCGCCCGGGAGGCCGGCCCATCCTGTCAGTCCTTGAGCGGCCCGTCCCACGGCCACCGCGGCAGCAGCCTGCACGGTCCTCGCTTCCTGTCACCGGCGCCGGCCGCAGGGCCCTGCCTGTCGGCGTTCCGAGGCGCGCGCTGGGGCGAGACCGCGGTGCAGGCAGCTCCGGCCCCCTAGCGGGCGACCTCCACGCCACCTCGAGCCCCGGAGGCCTGACCGGCGGGCGCGTCACTGGCCGGGCGGCTCAGGTCGCGGGGCGCCGAGCCGTGCGAGGTGCTCGCGGGGCCGGGGTCTCGGGGTCCAGCCCCGCTCGCCGCCGAGGGGCGGGCGCCGAGCAGCCGGAGGCGGGCGCGCGGCGGGAGGCGGGAGGCGGGAGGCGGGAGGCGGGGTCGGGCCCGGCCGGGGCAGCCCCTCCGCCGCACCGCCCTGGGCCGGTGCCCAGGTCCGAGTCGCCTTCCGCCCGCCGCCCCGCCCGCGGCCCCAGCCGGGTCCCGCCGCCAGCCCGGCTCCCGCCCCCGCTCCGCCCCCGGAGCCGCAGCCCCGCCCGCCACCGCCGTCGCCATGTTGTGGCTCCCGCAGCCGGCGCCGGGGACGCGCGCGGCCGAGCCCAGGGCCTGCCGTTGCCGCCGCCGCCAGGTAAGCGCCCCCCGCGGGCCGGGCCCCGCGGGGCTGGGGCCGGGGCGCCGCCGAGGCCGCCCGAGCGCCGGCCGGGGCTGAGCGGGGCCGCGGGGAGCGCACGCCCGCGCCGCGGCCCGGCCCTGCAGCCAGGCGGACCTTGCCCGCCGCCCCAGGCGGAGCCGCTTCCCCGACCGCCGCCTGGCGGGCCCCGCCGCCTCCCACCCCGCCCCCGCACCCCGCCGCCGCCGCCCCGCCGCGCACGCTGCAGCCCGCCCCGCGCGGGACGCGGGACGCCTGGGCGACAGCCCGCGGCCCCCGCCCGGGCACCGATAACGGGGCACTTTCCCCGCTGGGACGCCCTGTCACCCGCCGTCCCCGCCGCCCTCGGAGCTGGCGCCGTCAGGAGGCTGGCACTTGGCGGAGCGACCCTTTCGGGCGCCCGGCGGTCCCTCCCCCCCCTCCCCTCTGCCCAAGTTCTGACCCGGGGAGGAGGACTCGCGAGCGGACAGGTACCCCTGTCCCCGAGCCGGGGGTCCTCCCGGGGTGACCGGGCCTGTTGGAGATTGTCGCTCTGCAGAGGCTCTTCCTGCCAACCTGGGGGTAAGGCTCAATGTGACCCGGGGAGGACAGACGAGCGTCTGCGGGACAGATGGCCTCCTGGCCGCGGATCAGCGCGGGGCGGGGGAGGGGTCCCTACGACCTTAGGTATGCCTGCTTCTGGGAACCCTGGGCGCGTGGGAGCTGCCCAGGAATTTTTACCTCCCCCCCTTTTATTTTGAGTAGGCCAGAGGTGGCATGAAAAGTCCTGGATCGGAGTAAACCCACAGGCCCATCCAGGGAAGCCTGCCTGGCACCCCGGACTTACCTAGGTTAGGACCGGTGGCAGGAGAAGGGGACTCCGGGCAAGATGGTGCTGGGCCGGGCAGCTCGCGCTGGCACGGGCCGTGCCAAGCATCTGCTGCTGGGGACAGTGGCGCCGCGCACCGGATGTGGCCGGACAGATGCCTGCCCTGGGGGGTGCTCGGCAGGATCTCAGGGGTCCGTTTCCTGCAACTCCCAAGCCCATGACACAGTGAAAGAGAAGAGGAAGTACAGTGCGTGAACACATTTCCACCATCTTCCAATTTTCCCCCCCACTGGGTGGTGGCTTTGATTCATTCAGTGAATTTTTTACTGAGCACTTACTATGTGCCAGGCACAGGCCTAGGTGTTGGGAAAGCTGTGGAGAACCCTCTCAAAGCCCTGGGGCAAGGCCCAAGAATAAATAAATAGGCTCGAAAGTACATCCAACAACAAGTGTTTATGAGTCAGTCGGTGCCGGGCATTGTTTTCGATGCTGTGAAGAAGGCAAGCAAAAATAACTACCCTGGCGGTGGCACTTTCATTTTCGGAGGGGGAAAGACAAGGCACTGAAATATGTCTTGAACGATAGAGTCTGTTAAAAAGTGCTAAGGAGAAAAATAGGGAAGGAGGATATGAGATAGCTGGTGGGCGTTGAACTTACACTCCAGTGCCGTGGGAAGGCCTGGTAAGAAGGCATCTTTTGCAGGAAACTTGGAAGGAAGTGGGGAACTAATAATTTCAAACGGTGCAAGGAGAGAGGGGTGGGAAAGTGGAGTGGGCCCTGATTTGGGTTGGGGCTCTGGGAAGGAAGTGATGTGGAGGCTGAGACCCGGAGGAGGGTTAAGAGTTAACCATGTGTAGAGCAGCTCTGAGCTTGGTTAGTTGGAGGAAGTGAAAGAGGCCCGTATGGCCCGAGGGGGAAAGGGAGAGGGGAGATCAGTCCTGGAGAGGTGGGTCCGAGCGCGGGGGGCCTTCGGGACTGGCCTGAGTTTACATTGTCTCCCCAGTGTTATTAAGAACCTCTGAAGGGTTTTAAGCCGGTGACTGGATGACATTTACATTTTAAAAGGTCTCTGGCATCTGAATGGGGAATGTACTTTTAAGATAAGCAGGTAAGGGAAGGCCTGCTGTGTTGAGTGGCCTAACTACTTGTGGGTTGGCGAAGTGTCAAGCAGTTTGGGGGAGATCCTAACTCTGCCAGTCCCTTCAGCGCAGCTTTTGGGAGGGGAGGGGGAAAGGATTCGCATTGATGGAGCGCAGGCTGTATGGGTGGGGCGATCAATTTTAGAGACTGGCCTACAGCATCATATTGGATCTAAACCTCTGGGCACCCTGAGAGAAAGGGGTTGTCCTACCCCTGAACAGATACAAACCCAGAGCAGACAGAAGACATGCCCGGAGGGGACAGACAGCTTATCTAAAGCCACTTTGGTAACGTGGTCTGCATTCAAACCTGGGTCTGCCTGGTGTCCACAGTCCAGAGGCTCTGGGTCAGACTGAGTTTGCATCTGGCTTCCTCAGTTGGCTCACTAAAGGATCTTGAGTTACTGAACCTCTCTTGTGCCTCAGTTTCCTATTTGGGAAAAGCTTCAAGCTTTCCCCAGATTACCCGAAGACAGAACAGGACCTATCTCACGAATTTGCTACGCCAATCACACTTGCGAAGCCATGTAGGTATTGTAACACGTAGATCCAATATTAGTTGCTGTTATTGTTGAAAAATTTGAAACACCCATGCTGCCTCTCCGCGTGTTGCCGTGGTGGTTTTGGATGTGATTAAAAACGTAGATAATGAAATTCTTGAATTTTGTGGGACTCCTGGTCCCTCCTTTTTCCACTAAATAACTTCATGCTAGGTTCCGTGTGATCAATCATTCAACATTGATCTCCCATTTCATTCTTGATACTGTGCTGGGACTTATGGCTCCAAAGTGACTTCCCTGAAGAAGCTCAGGATAGTTGGGGGAGGTCAGATACTTACAAGGATCAGCTACAGTGGACTTAAGAAGTTCTCTAACGCACCTGTCGTTAAGAGACCTGTTAGAAGAAGTCAGTGCTAAGGGTCTGGGGTAGTTGGGAAGGCTTCAGGGAGGAGGTGGCTTTTGAACCAGGCTTTGGAGGAAGAATAGTCATTTTACAGGCAAGATTGGGCAAAGGACATGGAACCATGTGTGAAAACATGGAGTCATGAAAGGCTGGCTTTGTGTGGTGGTGAGGCTGGAGCTGTGAAAAGCAGGTCAAGACGTTTGGTTTTTATTCTGTAAACCACAGGGAGCTATCAAGGGAGCATGAGATACATCCAGTCCTTAAAGTGATGGGTGTGGCAGTTATTCCTCCTGGAGGTGGCTTTATACATACTGGTGGGATCACTGCTTCAGGGTCTAGTTCTCAGTTTTGTAGATCCAAAACTTGTTTTTTTTTTGTAGGACATTCAGAGCTGATTGGGTCCCAGGAGACGGACTTACAAATCAAACTTGGAAGAGGCGGATGCATAAACACAGGGTGTTAACTGGCCCTGAGAAATGAAACTGCAGACGGACAGATGTTTCTGTCCTCTGGCCATGGCCTGCCCACCCCCTCCCCACATCAGGCCCGGGCTGGAACACGCTGACAAACTCTCTTGCTCCTCAATTCCTGTTTGTTTTTCTCAGGCTCCATGAAAACCAACCCTTTCTGTTAACATAACCTTTTTTTTTTTTCTCAAACGCCGTGTACTGTAGTCAGCAATGATTATGAATTGATAGAATGAATGTTTCTATGTTGGTTGGGTGGGAATCCTGTGTTTGTGAAACTTAAGGAAAAGGAGGGCTAACTTTGTTTTCTTGTTTGTTTGTTTTTTTTGGAAACCAACTATTGAAAAAAGGGTTCCCTTGAATTGGGTTCCTGGAGGAGGTTTGCAGATTCTTTTTATTTTTTTATTTTTTAAAAATATTTTATTTATTATTGTTATTTTTACTTACTTATTTTTTTAAAGGTTTTATTTATTATTTCCAGAGAGAGAGGAAGGGATAGAGGCAGAGAGGTAGAGAAACATCCATGTGTGGTTGCCTTTCACTGCCTCCAGCCACAGACCTGGCTTGCAACCTGGTTTTGCTCCCCGGCTGGGAATCGAACCAGTGACCTTTGGGATCACAGGCCAGCGCCTTATCCACTGTGCCACCAGCCAGGGCAATATTTATTATTTTTAGATAGAGGCGAAGGGAGAGAGGCAGAGAGGGAGAGAAACATCACTTTATGGTTGCCTTTCACCTGCCTCCAGTTATGGACCTGGCTGGAGACCTGGCTTGCAACCTGGCCATGTGCCCTGGCTGGGAATCGAACCAGCGATACTTGGGTTCACAGGCCGGCACCAATCTTCTGAGCCACCAGCCAGAGCTTGGTTTGCAGCTTCTTATTTGTTTGCTTGCTTGTTTGTTTATTTATTTAGTTTAATGGACTTTATTGGGATGATGTGGGTTAAAACATACGCAGGTTTCAGGCGTACAGTTCTACAGAATATCATCTGTATATTGCATTGTGTGCTCACCGCTGCAAGTGAGGCTGCAAATTCTCAGTGGCCTGTGGAATTTCGTGGCTGGGAGCAGGGGTTTTGGACCCATGCGATGGAGGCTGTTCTGGAAGCAGAGGTCTTCGAACTCATGGAGGGGTGGGGAGCATCTGGCTGTACAGAAAGAAGAGACTGATTTAGAACCTTCATCTTCCATATTCACTGGAGACAGAAAGGAAAGTAGTGATTCGTGCCCTCTGTTCATCCAGTCGGTGTGGAGCTTCCCTTGGGACGGTGATCTTCATGAACCCGTTAGATTCCTTCTGCAGCTATAACACCAGGCTGGGGGTTGGGGGTGGTGCACCCTCTCAAGGTTTAAATTTGTGTGTGTGGTTTTTTAAAAGATTTTACTTATTATTTGTAGAGAGAAGGCTAGGGACAGAAGCAGAGAGGGAGAGAGACATCAATGTATGGTTGCCTTTCACCTGCCTCCATCTATGGACCTGGCTGGAGACCTGGCTTGCAACCTGGCCATGTGCCCTGGCTGGGAATCGAACCAGCGACCTTTGGGTTCGAAGGCCGGCACCTCATCCACTGTGCCACCAGCCAGGGCAGAATCTGTGGTTTCCTACAGTGAAAAACGAAATGCAGATAGACCAACCTAGACTCTGGATTCGTTACGTTTGTTTTAAAACTCTAAAATTAACGACCCAAGAATATACCTGTAGAGCACCTAGGAATCTCAGATAGGTAGGCAAAGGAAAAAACTAACTTGACCTGGAGCTGCTAACAACATTTACATATTTACGGTGTAGTGTTTGTACTATGCTTTTATCTCGACCTCTGTCTTTATACATAGGTTTGTTTTTAACTATTTTTTTTTTCTTCCCTGCAAGAGTAGGAAAGCTCTGAATAGGAGAGGATTCTGGGAGTGGAGCAATTGCCTGCACCTCACATCTCTGTGTTTCCATTTGTGGGCATCTGGGCCGGCGTTCTCCCTTCCCCTCTCTAGGAGTGTAGGGTGTGATACCCATTAGCTAATTACTTTTGAGAAATGTTTTCAGGGGATCAGAGTGTTGCTTCAGCCAGCCAGTCGCTTTTACTTGACCGTGGGAGGTGGGTTATGTGTGTGTTGAAATGACTCAAAGGAAAGGTATTGAACACCTTTCTCATTTGGGATCACTGCAGCTGCTCCTGAAACCTGTCAGCACCGTGGGCTGTCCCAGTTCACTGTGAGAGTTTCAGTAAATCCTCTTCCTTCTCCGTTTCAGGGTCTGCAGTTGTATCAGAGGGTCCTGGTGGCCCCCTTCCCCTCATGAACATACTCCAGGAGTCGAAACAGATGGTGAAGTCTCTATATGTGACTGATTAACTCCTGGCCTCCAATGGGAGAGTGTCACAATTGTTGAAGCCCCCCTGAAAATGTTCTGAGTAGTCCAGAGGTGGCATTAAGGGTCTTTTTGCAAAAATAAAGCCTCAGACCTACACCCAGGTTTAGCTCAGAAGAGCTCACTTCTCTGCAGAACAGTTTACTCTTAAGATTTTTTTCTACCTCTGAGTTAAGGGGATTGGTGTGGTTTTTACCTTTTTAGTTATTTTTCCCCCTCTCATTAAGAATTTTCTGTAGTTTTATATCTTGTCTTAACAAAAGCAAACCAATCACCGGTAAATCTGTTTTAGAGTCAAACACTGAATGTCCTAAGCCTAGAACTTTGTCCCTTAGAAGACCTGCTGTTGGAGCTGGCAACCCCCACTTGGTCACGTCTCCCAAGAAGACGCCTTTGTTAGATGTGCGGTAGACACAGCTCTTGGGTGGGAGACCCAGGCCAGGGGTTCCGACTGTGGGAGGCCCTGAGTTCAGCACACAGGCTGCACGCGTCTGGGAGGTCCTGATGAGTGGAGCCTGACTTGGCTTCTTTTCCTTCTTTTTTTCATTCAGCAGTTGAACAGTTAAATTCATCATTGAATGGCTTCTAGCTCCCTTTCCCGTGTTTTCTGTGAGAGGCTTTTAAAGAAAGCACTCCTCCCGGGCATGGTCCTGGGCTTTCTCCCGTGGACCCCAGGGCTCAGTCCGCACATCTTGGAAGATGCCAGAGGCCTTGGTGTCCCCACCTGGGGACCGCTGGACTCTGAAGAGATGGGGTCCTTCTGTGCAAGCCTCCTGGGCATTCCTGGAATTTCCCCGCTTCTGGGGCTCACAGCCATTCTTAGGGGTGAGGCGGGAAGCTGTTCCCTCCATACACCCAGCCAGCCCTTGGGCACGGGACGTTTCTCCCTGTTGCCAGGCGCTGGCTTCAGACCAGTGGGTGGCCCTGGCTCCGCCTTCACGGCCCTCGTTTGCTGCTGTTGACAGTGCTCTGCTTCTTTCTGCCAATTCAGTTCCTGAAGTTGAAGTTGTTTCTTCTGCAGGCTGGAGAGTAGAGTGAGAAGGCGGGAAGGGGCATGAGGTAGGGGTCCTTCGTCCCATCTGGTGGCCCCAGGGCCCCAACTCAGGGGCTGATGCAGAGCTTTGGCGTCCTTGGCAGGAAGGGAGCCCGGCGGGGGGCTGCGAGCCATGTGCTGTGTCTTCCTGGGTTTGGCCCAACCCCTGCTCCAGTGGGAGTGGGCGGGGGCCGCGCTCCGCACCTGCCCTGCGCGGCTGATACTGTGCCAGCCTAGGCGTCCGGCACGCACAGCTGGTTCCATGTGCGATGAACACTACCATTGTTTTTCATGAGAATGTTCGTTTGTATTTAAGGTTCTGTGAAGCCTTTTGGTGTCCTGGTCGGGAACCCAGGTCGCTCACGGAAGGCCCACCTGAGCCCTCGCCTCCCGCAGGTGACCATGGGACATGAGAGAATCACAGGGGGTGGACGTCGCCCTCCAGGGGTCCCCCACAGGAAGCAATTAGAGCACTCTCAGAAGTGTCTTAAGGGGGCCTCTCTTTCCAAGGACTGTGATTACTTTTCACACAGGCCCCCCGAGATGGCTGGGGCTGTCTCTGGGGATGGCCCTGTGGTACTCAGAGTGGGTTGAGTGGTCAGTTGGGAGGAGGGGGTGGCAGCTGTAGCCTGATCTTCCCTTGCCTCCCTGGGCACTGCCCCCCGAGCCCCTGCGCCCTCAGGAGGAGGGAGCCACCTGCCCTCCACACGGGAGCCCAGGGCCCGTCATGCCGTCATACCCCTGTTGCAGCTCCCTTCCCCGAGTCTAAGGCTTCTGCATTTCCACTTAGAGTCTCGCTTTAACATATTTCCACCCCTTGGGAGCGGTCAGGCTCATAGCAGTCCACCACCAAGCAGGAGCTTTAATGACCAGGAATTCAGTCAACAGAGAGAAAGCCTGGGACCCAGGCAGGCACTCGGAGGCAAGAGTGCCCGGAGGGACGCGCTCCTGCCGTCCTGGAGAGAAGTGAGGGCCCGAGGGGAACTCCCACGCCTGCGGTTGCTGCAGGCGGGCACAGCGGAGCCCACCCCGTGGCTGGCTGGCGAGGGAGGGGTGCAGCACTGGTGAAGGGGCCTAGAGGGAGGCAGGGGACAATTTGAGCAGGGTCCTAGAGGGCTGGGGAGGTGATTTTTCTAGGCCGAGTTTAGAAATTCGTGGAGCGTTCAAGAAGAAAACAAACCCTTCATAATTTTATACCTATTGATGGGGAGCTGAAGGGGAGGGATCTAGGCCTACAGCCTGGAGGTTCTCCACAGCCTGTCCATTGTGCTGGGCTCCCGTGATAACGCTGCGGGGGCGTCTTCTAGGTTGGCGAGCGGAGTGAGTGACAACATGGAAGTGGTGTTTGGGCAAGGTTGGTCTTCTGATGACCATGGGGAGCCCGGAAAAGGGTAACCAGGACAGGGACGGAGCCACAGAGAGCGACCTATGATATCAGTGAGGTGTGGCTGGGGCTGGCGCTATGTGGCCGGCGCGAAGGTTTCCAGTGCTGTCCATGGCTTCAGGTGGGGTGCAGGTAGGGGCCCCTCCCTGGGCCTGCATCTCAGACTGCAGCCCGGGCTAGGACCCCGTCTGTTCCTCCTGACCTGTCCCAAAGTACCTGGAATGCTCGCAGCCCTTCCTTCCGAACCTGCACCTGTGCAAGGCGGCCCCTGAAACCCGCGTGTTCCATCCCCTTCTTTCACCCTCGTTTTCTGTCACCTGAGTTTTCTCTGTTTCTCAGAACAAATTGTCTTTGACTCACAAACCCATTTGGATTGAATTAATTGACTGGAAATACTTATTTCTAAGTGGTTTCTGTTTCATTAGGCTTCTAGCCTGTTTTTAAAAAGGCGTTTGCCAAGATGAGATTAGTGGAGAAGTGATTTTGGCATGACCAGCTCTGCTTATGATCTCTTGGTACAAGTTATGTTTTGAGATCGGTGTTTCTGATGTGTGTATTTCTTTTTTATTTTTAATCCTCACCCAAGAACATGTCCATTGATCTTGAGAGAGAGATCAACTGGTTGCCTCCCATATTCCCTGACCAGGGATCAAACCCGCAACCTTTTGGTGCATGGGATGGTGGCTCCAAGCAACTGAGCCACCAGCCAGGGCTGAGGTACTGTACTCATTTCTAGAATAAGTATGTGAGTGCCTGGTGTGTGCTGGGCACTATTCAAGGAACCAGGATTATAACGGAACAAAATAAAGGCAAACCTTACCTTCATGGAGCTCCTATTCTACTGTGTGCGTGGGCTTACGGACAATGAGTAAAATGCAAAGTATGGCAGATGGCAGAAAGTATCTTGGAGAAAAGGCAGGGATGGACGGCGAAGCTCGGAGCTCGGTGGGCGGGAAGTCAGGGAAGTCTCCCTGACTTAAAAGACATTGGAGCAGGTATCCGAAGGAGGTGAGAGGGGCTGTGCCCATTTCTGCAGGAGGAGAGGAGCCATCACCGTGAAGAGAAGAGCTAGAGTGACAATCCTTGAGGCCAGGGAAGGTGTGAGCGTTTATGAAACCGTAAGGAGGTGGGGTGTGACTGGGCCTGGGAGTGAGGAGAGGGGGTGCTGGGTGGTCCCATTGGCTTGGAAGTCCTAGGGGGGCCCCCGAGCATGATTAGTGGGAACGTGCCAGGCTGTTTAGATAGAGCAGTGGCTCCACCTTGTTTGGGAGGGTGGCCCTGGCTGCTGGGGGTGGAATCAGCGGGGCTCAGCTGGCCGCTGAGTGGGCACGCGACGGAATCATAGGAGAACCTTTCCCAGGCTGGCTGCAGGGCCACCCAGGACCGCAGGGTCAGCTGGAGCATGTGCGTGACCTCTGGGGCTCGCCCGATGCCTGTGTTCTCTAACCACGGGTTGACTGTCACAGCCTTGGGTCCCTGGGGCTGCTCCCCTCCTGAGCCAGTCTCCAGGTGGGCCCCCAAGTCTTGCATGGGTAGGCTTCGTGGGTGATTTTTGAGGCCAGTTGTTTTCAGTGTCAGACACCTGGGTGATTTTTTTTTTTAATGCCCAACCCCCACCCCTAAAGATTCTGATTTCATGGGTTTAAGGTGGGGTTAGGTTCCCAGATGTGCATCCGGGGCTGAGTTACTCAGCTGGGGGTTCAGTGAGCCTTTTGCCTGGTGCTTGATAGGGAGCTTTGAATGGGTGGCTGTGAGTGAGAGACTCAGCCCTTCCGTGAAGGCCGGGCAGGGCGGCCAGGCAGGGCGAGACCCCTTGCAGGAATAAGGGGCCTTTCATGGGGCTGAATGTTCTTTCAGTCTTGTGCTTTATCCGCATTGATTACTTCACCTCTCAGGACCTCCACTTTCTCGCTACAGAGGCGATGACTCCAATTTAATGGTTTCCTAGGGTCCCTTTGGCTCTGACAGTTCTCACCCTTTCTGGTCTTGGAAGAACCACTAACCTAGAGCAGTGCCTCCGGACACCCTGAGGTGTTGGCACCATTACGGCCAGAGCTGTAGTGAGTGTCTCAGGGACCCACTGCGGGAAACACGTGCCACCTGCAGTCAGTTTGGGGTGACGGGGGTGTTGGGAAATCTGCAGTGTGAGCTCTGACCTCCCGGTTCAGAGTCCTGCATGGAAGGGCCTCCCGGTTCTCGGAGGCCAGCCAGGCCCCCGTCATGGCTCTGCCATACGCTGGCGAGTTCCCTGGGAGGGGGATATGTTTTGTAAACTGTAAAGCCCCCAGAAACCAGTGTGTGGGTGTGGTAGGGGACCTAGGACTAGCGGCCAGGCAAGCTTCTGTCTGCAGCCAATTCTTTCTGGTGCGGGAGAGGGTCCGAGCAGCCAACAGAAACCTGCGGCCACAGGGGGCCAAGGTGAACCCGGAACAAACCCTGAGGCCGCCCCCTGATGAGGCCTAGAACCAACTCACTCAGGACAAGGGCGCTGGGACCCCTCTGCTGCAGCACTCCCCCCCCGCCCCCATCTCTGACTTTTGTCCTCATTTGGACAGCACGTTGTCTGCTTGTTAGTTTATATTTTGAAATGTGAAGGTCGGAATAAGAACAGGAAAAACTTAAGGAGAAATAAGTGTTTTCTATTTTCCCGGTACAGACTTCGGATCATGAGTTCTCTCTCATTCCTTCCCCTCTAGGTTTTTACCATCAATGTTTACCATCGGTTCCGCTGTTTAGAGTCCAAACTCAACGCTGGTCTGTCAAAGTTAAGAGAAAAGTGAAGTTTTAAGCGAGGAGTGCAGGGTTAGAGGGGAATTAGAAATGAGGCTCTTGATTCTGTCATTCGTGGGTCCATGTACCCGATGGGCTCTTCACCAGGTTCCCACGATGGCTGATTAAATCGGCATCTCAGGGCCTGTGGCCAAGCTCCCATGGTTTCCAGTGCCTGGGGGGCTCCGAGGTTGGGCCGCAGTTGAGGACCACCTAGTTTTAAAAGCGGGTTCTCCCGGCACTTCCCTTGTCTTTTCTCTTCGCCTCCCCAGCTCAGTGCTGTCCCTTCCTGGCCCTGCCCCACCTGTGGGGTCCCCTCCCCCCCACCTGCCCCTTGGTCCTGTGCCTACCCCTTCACCTGTGCGCCCTCCGCTCCAGCAGGCCTCTGGGGGCAGGAGTGAGCTGTGGGCAGGGGTCGTTGGCCCTGTTTTCCTGGCTCCTGTCCCTTGTGCATGTGTCCAATCAGCTCGCCGCCGTTCGGGGACTCAGCAGTCAGCTGGGACACGCTGAAAAACTGGGAGGTGAACCTTGCTGGCCACGGAGGTTGGTGGTGTAATAATTAACGCAGGGTGGCCACGTTGAAGGCTTTATAAACGTTAACTCATTCAGTCTCCATCACACGTACTTACATGCTGGGATGCAGACACAGGCATGAGGGAACCTGCCCGAGGTCACGTGGCTAGAAAGCCGTAGAACCGGGATTTGAACCTGGGTTGTGTCTGCTCGGAACCACTGTGACGGGGAGGGAGGGAGGGCTGCGCCTGGGGCAAGGGTTGTCTTTGACTATATTTAGGGCCTGCGTGGAAATGACGTTGGAGATTTCTCTCAGGGTTTGATTCACATGACCATCATCATCATCACCATCGTAACCTAGTTTAACGTTTACCTTCAGGCCTATTAAAAACCCTTGTATTGATTTTTTTCTTTCCGTAGGTGGTGTCTGGACACTAGACCATGTGCCTCGGTAGACATTCCTCCTTCCTCCACGGCTCCGCGCCCTCAGCAACGCCCCCCGCAACCTCATCTTGACATCTAGGCTGAGGTATGACGTCTGGGCTGGGCCCAGCCTCTGAACGCGAGGGACTTTGTTGTGGTTGCCTTTACTTCGCAGTTGTTGCTTTTCTTTTCGGAGTCCTTATGTTAAAAGAGGGTAAAATATTCATCACAAAATTGGCCTTTTCAACCGTTTTTAGTACCGTTCAGTGGCTCTCAGTACGTTCACGCCACCGTCCACTTCCAGAGCCTTTTTACCTTCCCCGACATAAACCCTGACGCCCCTTCTTCCCCGGCCTGGCAACCCCCATTTTACTCCCCGTCTCTGTGCCTCTGACCGCATGTGAGTGGAGTTGTACAGCATTTGTGACCAGCTTCCTTCCCTTAGCATAATGCCCTCCAGCTTCACCTGCATTTAGCATGTCTCAGGTCTGTGTTCCTTGTTTTAGAAGGTTTTACTTATTTATTTTTAGAGAGAGGGGAAGGGAGGGAGAAACAGAGGGAGAGAAACATGCACCAGTTGCCTCTTGTGCACCCCCAGCCGGGGACTCTGGGCCTGCAGCCGAGGCATGTACCCTGACAGGGCTCAGTCCTCTGCGCCACACCAGCCAGGGATGCATTTCTTTTTAAGGCTGAATAGTAATTTTTTTTTTTTAATTTTATTGTTGTATTACATCCATCCCCTTTTTGCTCCCCTCTGTCTCCCTCCCCACCCACCCATTCTCCCCAAAGTCAATCCCACCTGTTGTCCATGTCCATGGTTCCTTTATACTAGGTTCTTGAATAGTAATTATTGTCTGTGTGTAGCACCATGTTCCCCACGCCTGTGCCGATGGCAGTCTGGTTGGACTCCACCTTTTGGCTGTCGGGAGTAATGTGGCTCTGCGGAGGGCATGCAGGTACCTCCGAGACTCCACTTTCCCGTCTTCTGGGTCTGAACCCAGGAGTGGAATTGGTGGGTCGGGCGGATTCTGTGTTTCGTTTATGTGAGGTGCCACCGTACCGCTGCTGTCAGTGTCAACACCAGGTGACATTCCCACCAGCAAGGAACAGGGACTCCAATTTCTCCACATCCTCACTGATGCTTGTTAGTTTCTGTTTTTTTTTTTCTTTTCCTTTTTTGAATAATAACCGTCATCCTAATGGGTGCAACCTTGGTGTGTGTCGTGCTGAAATGTACAAACGTAGAGAAAATAATCCGATAAACCTCCATGTACTCCTCACCCAGATCAGCAGTTATCAATTCACAGCCAATGCCGTTTCGTGTCATCACCCCGCTCCTGCGCCCTCCCCTTGGCCCTGCGCTATTTTGAGGCCAGTCCCAGACATCACGTTACTTTATCCGTAAACATGGCCTCGTGTATCTTAAAAACACAAGGGCTTTCATATTTCGTTTTGTCTGGTGGTAGAAGGGCGAGTAGGGATGTTCCTTCGGATACTTTGCTCCCTATTCCCTTGGGTCACTAGGGACGGACACAGTGGGCACCGGTGAGGGCCCCCATCACCGTTCAGGGTTGCTGGTGAAAGGCTGCCCTGGCGGGGGCCCCGCAGTAACAGAAAGGCCAAGTGTGTCTGTGGGTGGAGGCACGAAAAGGAGAGGAAGGGACGCCTGGGAGAGGATGTCTTTACCAGCTCCCAGCCTCCCGACATCGTCTAAGGGAACCCCGGAGACACCCCAAGACTAAGAACACGTTCCTTGTGTCCCTCCAAACCTCTGAGCATGGTTCTGGGGTGCTGGCCGGGGCTGGAGGTGCACCGGGAGCCGTCCCCAGGAGCAGCCACTTCTCTTCTCTGGGGCCCTGTCCGTTGGAGGCCTGGTGCCCAGCAGGTCCGAGGCTGCTGGCTTCTTGGTGGAATTTCAGAGTCCCCACCCCCAAGAGAGGATCCTTTCACCACGTTCCGTGGAGGGGACCCCTCAGGGACAGTGTGGGCACATGAGGTGTCCTCTGCCCCTTGTGTCTTGTTCCCCTCTGACCGAGGCTGGTTCTTGCTGAGATCTGTCTGCCAGTAACCGGAGGTAAAGGGGTGTCTGTCTGTACCCCAGTTCTCAGCTCTGTTCAGGCTGTGTTGCCTCTTCCTGGTTTTGCTCCCAGCACCTCGGCATCTCAGTCCCGGAACAGCAGGCATTGCATGTTCCATCTGCAAGACAGATGGCCTTTTTGTGGGGACGTTGGCCAATGGACATGTCCCACTAATAAAACGTTGAACTCGGTCACCCCGCAGGAGCCCAGGATTCCTAGATATTAGAAGCTAAACACAAGTAACAATGCAGCTTGCCCACTGCTTGACTGGTAATGAACCTGCCCAGGGATCTGTGCATATCCTTGAGGGGTCTCACCTCTGGACAGGTGAGCCTGTCCCCATCTGCCGGTGAACACACTGGGGCTCACAGACAGAAGGTAGAGCAACAAGGCCCTAGGGCTGTGAAGAAAAAGAGGGCCGGTGAGGGTGGGGACTGGGACCTGACTCACAGCGGTTATGGGAGCTTCCCAGACAAAGTGGTATTTGAGTCAAGACCTGAAGGCAGCGAAGGGTGAGCCCCAAGGTCTCAGGGGAAAAAAGTGCCAAGAAGAAGGAATGCGAAATGGGCAGGGGTTGGGGGCAGAAAGGAGACCTGGGCCTCTGGAGCCAGACCCGGGATGGAGGGACAGGAGGCCACGAGAGCACCCTTGCCAGGTGGGCCGTAGCAGAGGCCGGATTTCACGCTGCGTGGCGTGGGGACAGTGTTGGAGGACGCGAGCCGGTGGGCGTTAGAGGCGTCCCTCTGCTCCGTGGGCCACGGGTAGCAGAGGCAAAGGTGGGAGCAGGGAGACCAGCCGGCGGGCTGTTGCGGGGTCCCGGGGAAGGAAGGGGTGGCAGAGGCCATTAGAGACGGTCCGTTTGGGTGTAGTTTGAGGGTGGCTTCCTAGGGTCCGCGTGTGGATCAAAGGACAGATACGGAGGCGGGAGAACTCAAGGAAGCCCAGGTTTTGGCCTGAGCCCCTGGGAGGATGGAGTTGCTACTCCCTGAAACGAGGAACCCTGGGAGGAAGTCAGGGGTGGTTCAATTACGGACACAGTCGTTTTGGGATGTCCACCTCAAGTAGACAGAAACCCACATTTAGAGTCTCAGGGATGCTAATGTACGATTTCGTGAGTGCCTGTGGGAGGGCTTATGATGTAGCAGACAGAATGTTTTACTGAAATAACCACAGCAAAGGTAGAAAATGATGCTGTGTGTGCAGGGGGCACAAGCCCCCTGGAGAGGAAGGTGGCTGTGCCAGAGACCCCCCCCCCCCCCTCGCCCGGGACGGCTGTGCCCTCGGGAAGCCTCAGCAGTGCCAGGTGAGGCTGCGGGTTTCCAGGAGGCTGGGTGGGGACGAGAGCAGACTCTGGGCCCCAGTGCCAGGCGCAGGGCTCGGCCTTTGGTAAATGCTTGACAGTTGTGTGCCCCCCGCCAGCTGAGCCTCAGTTCTGCACATGTCGATGCAGAGGGCAGGCTCGGTCAGCGCTCCAGGACTGACCACGAAGCTCAGTCTAATGCAGGGGGCCACCCCGGACCCCAAGAGTCAGAACGTTCAGGCTGGGAGCCATGTTTTAAAGTCGCACATTGTTCTTTTGCAGCCTGGCCAGTGGCCGTCTGCAGGTGGGCACTTGGGAGCCTCCGGACCAGCTCCCTCCCACGGTCCCCTGTAGCTCCCACACCCTGTGAGTCTGCGGGGAGTGCCTTCTGCTCTTGGGAAGTGGGGTTTCTGTTGGGGCTGAAAGCCCTGCAGGGGTGAGAAGCTGCCTCCCGGGGAAGGGGAAGGGCACCTGGGCAGGGCAGGGCCAGGGCTGTGGAGAGGGGCTGGGAGTGGACCTGGGGTGGGGCGATGATGGCCAGGTGGAAATAGAGGTGTCCCTCTGTCTCTGTCCCTCTCACTGTCCGTCTCTCACACTTTGCTCTCTTGCCCCTGCTGTGCTCCTTTTTCTAAAATACAAAGCAGAGGGTCACTTTCATCAACCCATTTTTAAACCCTTGACTCTCGAACCCAGATTCTTATCACGATGTCAGACATAGTCCGAGGGGGACGGAGGGGAAGAGTTCCCCCGCAGGTGACAACACGTATGTGCACACGTCCTGCTAGTGGTGGGCCCAGGCTAGCTCAGGACCCGGGAACCTCACGTTGGTTGCCTCGCAGCCGCAATCCCGTGAAGCTGTGACGTGCTCTTTGCTTCCTCAGCTCAGTAAACAGTGTCCTCGCTACAGATCAGATGTTTCCCAGTCCCCTCGCTCTGCCTCTGCCCCTTGCTGTCCTGTCACTGAGTTTCTGTTACTCCACTGTTGATGAACTTAACGTTGCCAAGAAAACCAGGTAACCAAGTTTAACGTCACTTCAAAGTCAGACGCTTCGGTACTGAGGGAACGGGAATGGACCCACTTTCCCGTTCCCACTCTTCTTAGTTCCTCAGAGCCTTGTATTCTTTTTATTTCTAAATTCACGTAAGTGTGGACATTCCGACATTTATGCCTTTTACCTCTGGCAACTTCAGTATATTTTCTGACTGATGGATCAAGTTATCTTTTATTTGTCTCCATCTTCTTTTTTTTTTTTTTTAAAGATTTTATTTCATTATTTTTAGAAAGGGGAAGGGAGAGAGCCAGAGAGGGAGAGAGACATCAGTGTATGGTTGCTTTTCACCTGCCTCCAGCCACAGACCTGACTGGAGACCTGGTTTGCAACCTGGTTATGTGTCCTGGCTGGGGAATCGAACCTGCGACCTTTGGGTTCGCAGGCCAGTGCCTTAACCACTGTGCTACCCACGAGGGCACCATCTTCTTTTTTAAATTTCAAAATGCCACTCTCTCCTCTCTAGCATTTTGAGGCTTCATGAACAAACCTGGACTTTGAGTACGTTCCCAGGTCCCCAAATTGTCATCTCGGTAGCACGAAAGAGGTCAGTTTTTAAGGCTTGTCAGAAGGCTCTTCACGCCAGCCGTGGCTTCAGTCGTTTGTTAGCCTGTCTCCTGGCTCTGGTGTGCCTTCCTGAAGGTGCTGGGGACCTTGCACTGGCCAGCACACCTTTACCTTGTTTCCAGGGTCCTTTCTGGTGACACCCAGGGTTTTCCGGGCCTTTTCCAATGCGACATGGCGTCTGCAGAAACGGTCTAGACTGATGGTCAACTAATTGTGTGAATAAATAATCCTGTAATGATTATCTTTGTCAAGTGCATGTCATTTCCTTAGGCTGAGTTTCTTGAAGCGGAATGATTGGACTTTATGTGGGCATTGCTAACTTGCCATGTTTTTTGTTTTATTTTGTTTTGTGTGGGGAGGTTGTTTATAAAACAGCTTTTAACTTAAAAACGAGGTCTCCCTGGGGGCTGCCCACATAGATGTATGTGTCACACGTGAAGAAACCTAATTGCAGGCATGACATGCAACGGGCATAAAATTATGCTGGAGAGTGTTTTTCTTTTTTGTTTTTTAAAGATTTTATTATTTTTAGAGAGAAGGTAAAGGAGGGAGGAAGAAAGGGAGAGGAACACCAATGTATGGTTGCCTTTCACCTGCCTCCAGCTGGAGATCTGGCTTGCAACCCAGGCATGTGCCCTGACTGGGAATTGAACCAGGGACACTTGGGGTTGCAGGCCGGTGCTCAATCCACTGAGCCACACCAGCCAGGGTGGAGAGTGTTTTACAGGAAATAAGTACAGCTGTTTGTAACCACAAGAGTTCTCTGCTGGGGCTGAACCTGGGGCATGAAACCCCCTTTGGGTGGGGAGAGGGTCTGTAGCAGTGGGCTGTGCAAGGCAGACTTTCGTGCTAAATTGCTCTCAGGATAGGCCATATCAATTTATATTACATTCACAATGTTTACTTTGCCACATGTCTGCCAGCGCTAGGGATTATGAGAAACCTTGGTCAATTTGCTAAGCCAGAAATGGTTTCTCATGATCTTAATTTATGTTCCTCTAATTTTATTGGTAGGCTTTTTGGTTTTTATTGGTAGACTTTTTCTTGACAGTTCCTTCCTCTGCTTCCCAACAGGGTACATTTTGATGAATGTCTGTTTTCTACTTACAAACAGTGTGATGCTGGAGAGCAAAGTTTAAAGAAATACAAATACTTGGGTTTAGGTATACTGTGGGTCCTGAGTCCTTTGGTCACTGTTATCCGTTGCTGGTGTTTTGGGTTTTCCTCCTGAGGGCAGAATAGAAAAGCAGGACTGGATGTCTGGCTTTCAAAAGCGTCAGCTTCAGTATTTAAAATCCAGAGGTTAAAAATGTGATTCCTGCTGCTGATGTGAGTAGCCGCCCCATTTACTAGCTGTGACTTTCCTAGCAAAAGATACCTGACCTACCTCTGACTGTTGGGAGCCAAATCCCGAAATTTCTTTGTGTGGAGGACATTTCTCCGTGTGGAGGACGGTGCATTCTCCTGATGCAACATTTCTAATAGTTCTCAGCTTCAAGAGTCAGACAATGGGAGGCTCCTGCTTTTCCCCACATACCCCGCCAACGGCCCCTCCCCCCCGGGCGCTTTGCTCAGCTGCTTAAAGAGACAAATCTATTCTGCCTTCTGCTCAGTCTTGTTTGCCTAGACAATAAAAACACACACATACACACACCAAAACAAACAAACAAAAAAAACCCAAGGGGGCGGGTGGGGAGGGGGGAATGATAAAGCAAGTGTCACACAGGTGTGTCCTTGGTGTTAGGGTACCGTGTGCTGTCACTGATACTTAGCGTCTTCCTGCTCCGGCACACGTTTGTTTCTGGTCCGGGAACTTTATACTCAGCAAAGTGTTCTGCCAACCCGTATGTAGTGCAGATAATTCTTGTTATTATCCACCATAATTAGGTAGCTTTCCAGTGAGGGATGGTAATTGTATTTCCTGTGGGAACTCTTAGGCGGATGAAATGTGTCACTGGAGGTTGGGAGGAGAGCAAACCTGCAGACCTGGTGATCCCGTGGGGTGGTGGCAGGTATCCTCGGCCATGCCACCTGCTTCCCTGTGGTTTTCAGGGTGCTTTTTCCCCTTTATTTCCCCCTTTTTAAAATGATAGAAGTAGTCCATCTGCACACAAAATAAAGAAAGAAATCCACCTATAATCGTACCACTTTGTAATAATTTTTCTCCTTTTTTTAAAAAAGATTTTATTTTACTATCTTCAGAAAGAGGGGAAGGGAGAGAGGCAGAGAGGAAGAGAGACATCAATGTATGGTTGCTTTTCATCTGCCTCCAGCCACAGGCCTGACTGGAGACCTGGTTTGCAACCTTGTTATGTGCCCTGGCTGGGGAATCGAACTTGCGACCTTTGGGTTCACAGGCTGGCGCCTTATCTACTGTGCTACCAGCCAGGGCTTCCTTCTTTTAATCTTGGCTCAGATGCAGTCATTTTTTAAAAAAGATTTGTTATTTTTAGAGAAAGGGGAAAGGAGGGAGGCAGAGAGGGAGAGAAACACCAGCATATGGTTGCCTTTCACCTGCCTCCAGCTACAGACCTGGCTGGTGCCCTGGCTGGGAATTGAACCGGTGACCTTAGGGTTCGCAGGGCAGCACCTATCCACCAAGCTACTAGCCAGGGATCAGGTGCAGTCTTAGTTTTATGTTGTTATAATCGTAGCCTGACATGACAACACTTTGTACTCTTTTTATCTTCACGCTGGAAGTAATTTCCCATGTTGCTATGTAGATTGCGTAATTGGGGATTTCAAAAAATGTATTGGGATAACATTGATTAATAACATTATATACACTTGAGGTGTGTAAATTCATAAAATGGCATCTGTATGTCGCGTTGTGTGTCCATCACACACAATGTGTTTGACCCCCTTACTCTCTTCACCCTCCTCTCTCTCCTCTCCCTCCGGCAACCACCATTCTGTTGTGTGTATCTGTGAGTTTGTTGGTTGGTTGCTTTTTGTTTTATGTGCTGCACATAAGTGAAATTGTTGTTCTTGTCCCTTTTTGTCTGCCTTACTTGGCATAATACTCTCACGGTCCAGCCACGTTGTCACAGCCGGCAGTGTTTCATCTCTCGATGGCTGAGTCGTAGTCCATTGTGTATGATAAGCAACACATCTTCCCTACCCAGTTTTCTGTGGAAGGGCACAGCATAATTAGGGTTTTTCTGACTGCGTAATGGTCTGTCAGTTAGTCACTCTCCATTCCTGAATATTTAGACGGCGTGTGTGTCATTTGTGTTATTTAATAATGCCGTACACGTCTGCATGTACAAGGTCTGTCCCGAAAGTATCGGCCGAGCAAACGATTTTAATTAATTGACTTTGGCTCGATACTTTCTGGACAGGCCTTGTAACTTTCAGTAACTTTTGTTCATAGGATCAATTTCTGGCAGGGGGCTTCCTAGGTCCAAGGATTTTCTACTTACCTGGTTTCTGTGCAGTTACTGTACTGCTTTCTACAAGAATCGTGTCAGTCTTGCCCTGGCCGGGTGGTTCAGTTGGTTGGAACGTCAGCCCATGCACCAGAATGTTGGGGTTTGATCCCCGGTCAGGGAGCATATGGGAGGCAACTGATCGATGTTTCTCCTTCACACCGATATCCTCTCTCTTTCCCTTCCTCTCTCCAAAAATCAATAAACCTATCCTTGGGTGACAATTTTTAAAAAATTGTGTCAGTCTGCGCCCAGAAAGATTTTCAGCATAAACATGGTGTAAGAGGTACGTGAGCAAGGCTCTGGGACACTGAAACAGATGCAGGACTTATGAGCAGAACAAGGGAGAGGGTGGGCTGTTCTTCCTCTTCCTGGCAGGTTCCAGCTAGCCAGCTCCATGTTTCACTAAGAGTGGGTGTCACAGTCATTTCCCAATGGGAAGTCCTGTCTCCTGGGTCCCTGGCTTTCCTCTGCCATCATAGTTCTATAGCTCTGCTTTTCCAGATCATGGGAGAAACAGATAGATTTTCTTTGCGTATTAAGTTAAAATTCAGAGTATCTCCAAAATTGACCCCCTGGCTGACTTGATAACTATGTGGTACTTTCAGGGTCCCCTGTCCCTCGGATTCTGTGATCTATTCACCAGATCAGTAAGTTTCAGGGTGAAAATGAAGGAATTAAGTAGATGCTGACTAGAATAAAATCCCGAGGAGGTATAATTTTCTAGAGTGTACTTATGGAACAGCAGAAATCCTGGCACTAGCAGAACATTTTGAATTTGATTGAATTTTCTGCAGCAAAAAACCCAAGTTACACAAAGTCCGTGATTACTAAGGGTAAATTAGCCAGATCACATAACGTGAGCCAGAAGTTTGCTCACGAGAAGAGGTGCTGAGCTGTGCGTTTCCATAAGGGGCGAGTGGTGGCCTTGTTGGTGGCCGTGGCCATGGAGCAAGGCCGTGCCCTGGCAGTGAGTGCGCGTGCTGTGTCCGCGCTGTCCTTTGAGAGCAGCCAGACACAAACTTCCAAGGTATTGATCCTGCTAGGCTTTGCCACCACGTAACACGTTCCCCTTGGCCCCCTCCCTCTGTCCAGCATTTTGGAAGCCTGCTGGGGTAAGACACGAGGGGGCACTTCCCATTGCACAGACCCCTGTGCAGGGGGGGCTGGCTGCGCAAGTGTTAGCATGATGGGTGTGTGGTGAAGATGATGCCGGGCATCGTCCAGCAGGAGCCTGGTGACTGGATTCTCTTCTCTGTTTCCGCTACAGCCCTTGCCATCGTCCAGCCATGGGGGATATGAAAACTCCAGATTTTGATGACCTTCTGGCTGCCTTCGACATCCCAGACCCCACCAGCCTCGATGCCAAGGAGGCCATCCAGACCCCCAGCGAGGAGAATGAGAATCCCCTCAAACCTCCAGGCATGTGTATGGAAGAGAGCGTGTCCTTGTCGCACTCAGGGTCAGCCTCCGATGTGCCGGCGGTGAGTGTCATCGTCAAGAACACCAGCCGCCAGGAGTCGTTTGAAGCGGAGAAAGAGCACATCGCTTCTAGCCTCCTGCACAATGGCTTCCGGGGCTCGGATCTGCCTCCGGAGGCCCACGGCCTGGGCCACAACTGCGGGAAGTTTGACGCCGCTTTCATGAATGGAGACAGCGCCAGGAGTTTCCCGGGCAAGGTGGAGCCTTCCAAGGCGGAGCCGCTGCCGACCTTCAACCAGTTCAGCCCCATCTCCAGCCCAGAACCCGAGGACGGGATCAAAGACAATGGCTTTGGGCTGAAGCCCAAGCACTCGGACAGTTACTTCCCGCCCCCTCTTGGGTGCGGGCCTGTCGCGGGCCCAGTCCTGGAGGCTCTGGCTAAGTTTCCGGTCCCGGAGCTGCACATGTTCGATCACTTTTGTAAGAAAGAGCCCAAGCCGGAGCCCCTGCCCTTAGGGAGCCCGCAGGAGCACGAGCGAGGGGTGCAGAAGGCGCTGGAGCCTCACAAGGAGCTGGATGCCAGTCGCTTCTTTGGGGAGGCTCTGGAGTTCAACAGCCACCCCAGCAACAGTGTCGCGGAGCCCAAGGGGCTCCCCGCGGAGCTCGGTGCCGGCTCCTCTGTCCCCCCGAGGCAGCGTCTCAAGCCAGCGCATTCCAAGCTGTCCTCGTGTGTGGCAGCCTTGGTGGCCCTGCAGGCCAAACGAGTCGCCAGTGTCTCCAGGGAGGATCAGCCTGGCCACACAAAGGATCCCTCGGGGCCCACGAAAGAGGGCTCCAAAGGCAGCCCCAAAATGCCCAAGTCACCAAAGAGTCCCCGGAGCCCTCTGGAGGCCACGAGAAAAAGTATCAAGCCATCCGACAGCCCTAGGAGCATCTGCAGTGACAGCAGCAGCAAAGGCTCCCCCTCCGTGGCTGCCAGCTCCCCACCAGCAATTCCCAAAGTCAGAATCAAAACCATTAAAACATCGTCGGGGCAAATCAAACGGACCGTCACAAGGATTCTGCCAGACCCTGACGATCCCAGTAAGTCCCCTGTGGGGTCACCCCTGGGGAGTGGCATTGCTGAGGCCTCAAGCGAGGGGCCGGAGGACCCCGGCAATGCCCTGCCTGCCGCGGAGCACTTCCCCGAGGGGGGCGCAAGCGCTGGCAGCCCCCAGGGTGACAGGAAAGGGGCCGAGGGTACCACCCGGGCCGCTGAATCCGCACCAACTGGCGGCACCTCCGGGCCCCGGGGCCCACGGGGGGCTGCGCCGGCGCCGCAGGCCAGCAAGCAGCCGCCGCAGGGCGCCGCACGGACGCCGGCCGCCAGCCTCCTGCCCAAAGCTGTGCACCTGGCCAACCTGAACCTGGTCCCGCACAGCGTGGCCGCGACCGTGGCGGCCACGTCCTCGGCCCAGCGGCGGAGCCAGCCGCAGCCCACGCAGATGTCCGTGCCGCTGGTCCACCAGGTGAAAAAGGCCGCCCCGCTGGCCGTGGAGGTCTTCCACAAGGTCCTGCACAGCTCCAACCCCGTGCCCCTGTACGCGCCCAACCTCAGCCCGCCGGCCGACAGCCGGATCCGCGTGCCCGCCAGCGGCTACTGCTGCCTGGAGTGCGGCGACGCGTTCGCCCTGGAGAAGAGCCTGGGCCAGCACTACGGCCGGCGCAGCGTGCACATCGAGGTGCTGTGCACGCTCTGCGCGCAGACGCTGCTCTTCTTCAACAAGTGCAGCCTGCTGCGCCACGCGCGCGACCACAAGAGCCGCGGGCTGGTCATGCAGTGCTCGCAGCTGCTGGTGAAGCCCATCTCCGCCGACCAGATGTTCGCCGCCGCCCCCGCGCACGGGCCCCCGCCCGCGGCCCCCGCGGCCCCGCCCCCGCCCGCCCCCTCCCCGAAACAGAGCCCCGCCCTGCCCGCCCTGCCGCTGTACCCCGACCCGGTGAGGCTCATCCGGCATGGCGTCAAGTGTCTCGAATGTCACAAGCAGATACGCGACCACACGGTCATGGCTGCGCATTTCCAGAGGATGGCAGAGGACACTGAGGGGCTGGTAAGTGACCCTGCCTGCGGCCGGTGCCAGGCCCTGGTTCAGCGGGCGCCATGTCCAGCAGGGACGGAAAAACATCAGTGGGGGCAGTGGGAGCATCTTAGGAGTTAAAGGGGGTGATGTTTGGCCTGATGGCTAGCGACCTGCTGGACTCATGTAGTGGTGGGCGTTTACTGACAAGCGTCCTGCCCCTGAAGATGGGTGGGTGTTCTTACAGATGTGCCCTGTCATCTGCTCAGCTGCCACCCAGGGTGCTGCTGGGCCCCTGTCAGGCTGGCCGGATCTCTGCTGGCTGGTGCCTTCACCTCTGGCAGGTGTCAGTGCAGTGCCTACGGGTGCCCGGAGGACTTGGGGCAGGGGTGGCTGGCACTGCCCTGTGCCTGGGTCTGTCCCAGGAACCGTGCCCACAGCGGACACAGCCTGTGCAGGGGGCCCAGTGTCAGGGCTGATGCGGAGAGGAGCACACCAATGTGGGCCACCTCCCTCCCTTCTCACCTGTCTCACCTGCTTCTCATTCTCAGCTGTGTTTGATGAGATCCGGCTGTGTTTTTCTTTTTCTTTTTCTTTTTTTAAAGATTGTATTTATTATTTTTAGAGGGGAAGGGAGAGAGGCAGAGAGGGAGAGAGACATCCATGTATGGTTGCCTTTCACCTGCCTCCAGCTACGGACCTGGCTGGAGACCTGACTTGCAACCTGGTTATGTGCCCTGGCTGGGAATCGAACCAGCGACGTTTGGGTTCACAGACTGGCACCTTATCTATTGTGCCACCAGCCAGGGCTGTGTTTTTCTTTTAAAGAAAAAGGCATCTGTGCTGGAAACACCTTTCAGCACCTCTGTGTCTGGCTGTCTTGTTAGCATGGCCCTGTGAAGAATCGGGGCCCCAGGCATACCCCAGACAGCTCTTTTCCTAGCCCTCTGTGTGGAAAGAGTCTTCGTGCCCTGGCTGGGCTACCGCCTCCCCAGCCTCCCAGGTAGGGCTGCAGGGCGGGCACCGCAACACAGCAGCTCAGTGACTTCAGCACGGCAGGGCCTGCACACTTGTGCCTTACACGCACTGCAGGTGCCCATGCGTGCAAGGGGGACCTGTGCCGGCGGCAGGAGTCCCACGGTCTCTGCAGCCGCTCACAGTGGCGAGGCAGAGGTGGGGCTCCCCCTAGACAGCCACCATGGGTGCAAACTCAGAGCTGGGTTGACACACGCTTGTCAACGTAGTTGCAGAGAGTCCCTCTGAGGGACTGGCTCATCGTGGGGCCATGCATGGCGCTGGAGTGTGGAGGAGACACTGACAAGGCAAGGTGTTCAGGTGGAAGAGTGACGGTGTGTGAGTGCCATGCATGTTAGGGGACAGGGAGCTGTCAGGATTGAGGCCAGTGTTGGGGTGGAGACAGGAAGAACTGGGGGCGCTGTGGGGCTTCTGCAGCTCCAGGGGGACCAGCAAGGTGCTGTGGGGTCGCCGTTGCCTCTTACCTCTACCACTTGGCGTTTTTCTCCTGATGGGCGTGTGCAGTGTGGGCGCTCTGGCCCTTTTCCTGGGGATCCTGAAGCAGCGCAGGTGGCCTAGTCCCAGGTCACTTCTGAGTCACATGCTCAAAGGCATGACCAGTGGAGGGCTCCTCCTGCCCCTCCTCGGGGTTGTTCTCCAGTGGCAGCCAGACTCCTGGGACCCCACACAGGAAGGGGGTACCCGGGAGTGCTGTCAGGCCTCTCAGCCTTGTTCTACTCCCTCAACCTGCCTGGAAAAGTGGCCTTCGAGGCTGGGATCGAAACCCAGCTGGGTGGCTTTGGGCTTGGGTTTCCCACAGTGGCACCCCGGCTTCGGGGCATGCCCCAGGGGGTGGAGGCGGAGTGCACCTTCGCTGCAGGGAGGGACTGTGGGACAGCACGGTGCCCTGGCCTCTCCCCGGCATCCACCCCGAACTGGGTGTCCTCCTGGGGCGGTGGCTGGAGGGGTCCTCCCTCCAAAATTCCAAACCACCCTATTGGGCAGAGTGGCAGCACCAAGAGACTATTTTTTCTTGTTCTTAATATCATTATCATACCCAACTAAATTAAGAACAGTTCCTTCATGTGTCCTAAACAAGTCCATATTCAGATTTTCCCATTTATGTCAAAAATTTGGCTTGGAATCGGGTTCCAAACGTTTATTTATTAAGTTTTTTACACTTTTCGTCGGGAACAGGACCTTGTCCGACTCCCCCTGGTCGGACCCCCCCTTCTGTCATGTCATGGATTTGTTGAAGAAACTGGGTCATGTGTCCTGAGGACTTTCCAGGATAGTTTTGGGCTTGCCTGATTGCCTTCCTTGTACAGTTAACTTGCTCTTCTCTGGTCGCATTTTATCTGTGGACTGGAAATTAGCCCTGAAGTCTTGATTAGCTTCGGGTTCAGGGTGCAGGAAGAGGAGTCCCGTGTCCTTCATGCTTTGTGACTTCAGGGAGGTACCAAGGGCTTAATTGTCTCCATTTTAATGGGGCCAGACTTCTTTGGGAATTCAGACACTGGTTTTCTGACCCTCCGTTGTAAAGTTCCTATCTTTTCCCTAACGATTTCAATATCCATCAATAATTGCTGCTTGTGTCCGTGACATGAAGAGTTGCAGAAAGCTATTTTTCTGGTTTTGCTATTTCTTTTTATTAGCCGGGATTCTTTATAGTTATCTTTCCTTCCTCCATGAGGACCTTTGGTTACCCTGAAGTATAGTTTATGTTGGAACATGGGATAAATACGTAATTCACTTACCTTAGTTAACAGTTTTCCAGTAGTGAGTTGATACCCTAACAATCTCACCCAGCATTATAAGAATCCCTCTTCTTATATGGTAAAATACCATAAAGCTTACCATCTAATCACTTTTTGAGTGTACAGTCCAGTAGCATTAAGTCCGTTGACAATCTTTTGCAGTTTCTAGGACTTTTTTTTTTCTAAAGATTTTATTTATTATTTCCAGAGAGAAAGGAAGGGAGAGAGGCAGAGAGGGAGAGAAACATCCATGTGTGGGTGCCTTTCACCTGCCTCCAGCTGGGGACCTGGCTGGAGCCCTGGCTTGCAACCTGGTTATGTGCCCTGGCTGGGAATCGAACCAGCGACCTCTGGGTTCACAGTGGCACCTTATCCACTGTGTCACCAGCCAGGACTAGAACTCTTTATCTTACAAAACTGGAACCCTTTCCCCATTCAACAGCAGCACCCCCTGCCCCCCGGCCCTGGGCAGCTGCTCTCCTCCTTCCTGTCTGTGAATTTGACCACTCTAGGCACCTCATGTGGCCGAGTTGTACACCATTTGACTTTTTGTGACTGGCTGTTTTACTCAGCACAGTATCCTCAGTGTTCCTGTGTATTGTGCCATGTGTCAGAATGTCCTTCCTTTATTTACTTTTTTAAGGAAGATTTTATTTATTTTTAGAGAAAGGGAAAGAAACGTCAATGTGTGGTTGCCTCTTGCGTACCCCCAGCTGAGGACCAGGCCTGCAACCCCAGGCATGTGCCCTGACCGGGAATTGAACAGGCGACCCTTTGGTTTGCAGGCCGGTGGTCAATCCACGGAGCCACACCAGCCAGCGCTCTTGTTTTTGTTTGTGTGTGTTTTTTTTTTATTTATTTTTTATAGTAGCCATCCTAATGGGTGTCAGGTGATAGATACCCTTTATTATTTTTAGTTTCAGTGTTATGAATGCATTCATTTTTATATATTCAGAATGTTTTTATGTTCAGTCTTTTTTTTTTTTTTTTTTTAATACTCAAGTCATCTCATCATTGATCCCTGGGAGCACCTGTAGGCTGAGTCCTATGTCCTTTTGACATGAGCCCTCTACTCCATGAGAAGCTTCCTTCCCCTCGGCCCCAGCAAGATGTGTGGGTACAGTTCTTGGGCTAAACCTAGAAACAGCCATTTCCCAAAGAGCCAGCTTTCTGCCCGGGAGGACTGGCATCTAGAGGCCACGTTCTGTGTACCAGCAATGCTCAGGGCGACTGAATCTAACTGGTTCTAGATTTTTCAGTGGCCAGAGCTAAGAAATAGAAATTTATTTATTTATTAAAAAATATTTTATTTATTATTTCCAGAGAGAGAGAGGAAGGGAGAGACACAGAGGGGGAGAGAAACAGAGAAACATCAATGTATGGGTGCCTTTCACCTGCCTCCAGCTACAGACCTGACTGGAGACCTGGGTTGCAACCTGGTTATGTGCCCTGGCTGGGGAATCGAACCAGTGACCTTTGGGTTCTCAGGCTGGCACCTTATTCACTGTGCCACCAGCCAGGGTAGAAATAGAAATTTTTTTAAAAGAGAGAAGAAAGATCATGAGTTTATACTGATAGTTCAAATGTAAGATTATCGAGTTTTTATGGAACTGATTTTATACAGAAAGTCTTGGTTCCTATGATTTTCCTCCTGTACACACATGTGTTTACACACACCCAAATTTCAAAATGTCAAAGGCACTGTTATTTGTAACATGAGGACAAAAGCATAAAAGGGAGGGTGTACCTGCAGTTCTTGCCTGTACACTTACCACATTAAGAATGTGTAGGTCAAAGTACTGCGTCGGAATGGTCACTGGGAGTGATTCTATTTTTGATATATAGTTATTTACTTGATGTATAGTTAGATCCTTATTTCTATTTTTTAACTCCTAGGGAATTTTTTTTTTAAATTTATTGTTGTTATATTACATCCATCCCATTTCCCCTTCCCTCTCCCCTTCCTCACCCACCCACTCCCCACCAAAGTCAGTCCCACTTGTTGTCCATGTCCATGATTCTTCCATGTTAGTTCCTTGACTAACCTGCTCCCCTCCTTTGCCTCCTCCTCCCTAGGGAATGCTTTTGTTTATTTAGTTTAGCTTCATATTATTTAAAAGTTGTATAGAACATTTTATTCTAAAATTAAAACTGTAACGAGGTATATTCAGAGAAGTCTTGCTTCCGTCCCTGCACTTTTAGCCTGTCTCTTTCTTCTCCATAGGTGACCACTTTATTCACTTTAGGTTTATTGCTGCATTGCTTCATTTTTTTTGCAAGTAAAAGCAAATAAGTGTATGTGTGTGCTATTCTCCTCTCTCTTACACAAAAGTACATGCTCATTTACTGTTCTGCAGCTAAAGGAATACTTAAAAAGTTTATTTTTATGGAATGTCCCAAACATGTATAAAAGTGGAGAGAATGGTATAATGAACCCTCCTTGAACAGTTACCAGCTCATGGCCCATCTTGTTTCATGTATTTTCTTACCCAACCTTCTCTTCCCATGGATTATTTTGAAACAAGTCCCAACATCATCATATCCGTAAATATTTCAGTGTGTATCTCTAAAGAATAAACGTTTCCCCCCTAAAATATAGACATAATATCATAACTTCTCAAAATTAATATTTTCTCATTATCAAATCTTACTACCAAGTGTCAAATGTCCCAATATTATTAAGTTAGGGTGTTTTTTTTTTTTTAATGATGTAGTTTTTTTCTTCTTTCAATTTTATTTTGTGTTGGTTTCAGGTATACAGCTTAGTGATTAGACAGTCATATACTTTACATAGTTTTCCAAGTTAGTGTTAAATGTAATAATAATAATATAACTTCGTGTCTCCTATATATATATATATATTTTATACTTGGCTTGCTTGAATCAGAATCTAAAGCGTTATACATTGCAGTTGTTGAAAATTTCCCTTCAATCTCTTTTCATCTGCCAGTTCCTCTTCCCTCTCTCTCTTTTTTTTTCTTCCTTGTAATTTATTTGTGGAAAGAACTGGGTTTGTTCTCTAGACCCCACATTCTGGATTTTGCTGATTAAAGCAGAGACCCTTTCCTGCCCTTCCTAACAACTTGTCCTTCTGACTAGTTTGCACCCCACCCGCCCCCCACCCCACCCCCGTAAGCAGCACAGTTACCTCCTCTTTACCAAGAAGTGCTCTTCCAGGCGTGACACCAGCTCAGCCTGCCTTTCCCCTCTGGCCGCCTGGGCTGTGCCCATCAGTGCTTCAGGGGGCTTGGCTGTGGGACTTGTCTTCTTCCCTGGGTTTTACCCGCTACCCACCCTGAGTGCACCGGCGGGGCTGAAGGAACGGAAACTGGCAAGGCCGCGGGGTCAGCCTGCACCTGGGGCTTCTGCAGCCGGTCCGGGCAGCCTCAGGTCCCTTAGGAGGTCACCGAGCCATCTGACTGTAGGTGTTGAGTAGGAGCCACCTCTGTCTGCCCTGCCAAGTCTGGCAGTGAAGTGAGTCTTAGAATTCAAGAAGTGCCTGAGGCCCCTGGGAAGGAAAAGCTGGTCCTCTGCCAAGCCAGAGGGAAGAAACACTCAGAGTCCCAGGGCAGGACCAGTTTTTGGGGAAACAGGGTCAGGTCTGTCTCCGATTCATCAGGTGAGATGGGGAGCTTGCTTGGTGAGGTCTGGGGTGTCCAGTAGCCTAAGCAGGAAGAGAGAATGGTTGCTGGGGTGGATTATTCTGACCTACATCCCAGGAAAGCCAGGCGGCTGGGATCAGAGAGCCCACGGGCCCGCGGCACCTGCGTGAACTGCTTTCTCGGTGTTTTTTCCTAGACCTGCCCGGTATGCCAGATGCTGCTGCCCAACCAGTGCAGCTTCTGCGCCCACCAGCGGATCCACACGCACAAGTCCCCTTATTGCTGTCCAGAGTGCGGGGCACTCTGTCGCTCTGCCTACTTCCAGACCCACGTAAAGGAGAACTGCCTGCACTATGCCCGCAAGGTGGGCTACAGGTGGGTGCTGCCTGGCTCACTGTCCTGTCCTGTCCTGCCCAGTGGCTGGTCCTTCTCCGGGGCCAGCACTTGTTTCACACTGCGCGGGGTCTTCAGAGTCCTAGGCCCCAGCCTACCGACACGTTGATCAGTATGTGGACAGACCTGTGTATTTTCTACAGCAAGAAGAGCAAAGGGCAGAAGAATAAGGAGTTAAAAAAAATGAAACATTAACAAAAATAGCTTTGAAGGGGGAGGCCTTGGGGAGATTAGACTATCTATAACATTCACTTTGTCAGCTTGGTTCTTAAAAATACGTTAATCCGTTTACAAAGTTACCGTGTTTGGCAAATCGGATTTAAGGTCCTGTTTCAGTAATAGATGTACTCGTTGCAGCACTTGAGGTGTTCTCAATGTTTGTTAACAAGTGGAGCGGCAAGACTCCAAACGCTGACGGCCCCGGTGTCTTTGTCTGGATTAGTTCTCGTTCCGTTTGCGAGAAGCAAGCAAAACCCGAGAACGGAAAAAGTGATCAGTCTCGTAGTAAAAACAAGAAAAATCTGTTTCAGACCGAATCCTCCTCCATTGTGTCAAACACATAAAAACCAGAAGTCATTTTCAAGAAAAAAAAAAGATCAAAACGAGAGGAAAACTGCCTCCAAAGCCCGTGGTCTGTAACTTTCACATTGGCCTCGTCAGGCCTCCTGTGCTGATTTGCTGCATTTGGGAGTTTCTACCGCTTCTTCTCATGCTTTGCTTTCAGCTCTGAAGATTAATTTTGCCCAAATTTAGTAAGGTTTTCTTCTCTTTGGTATTTAGCAGAAATTATTGATACAGTTTAGTGCCAGGCACGGAAGATACGAAAATGATTAAGACGCAGCCCCTGCACTTACGGAGGCCGCCGTGCGGCAGACCAGAAATGCGCACACGGCACGTCCCAGGGTGCAGCAGTGGCCAGGAAAACTTCACAGACAGTTAGCGGGAGGTTTTCAGGCAGAAGAAAGGGAGAGAGGATATCGGGCCAGGGCATGGGTGGGACACCAGCACATGCAGAAGGGGTTACGGGAGGATCAGCATCTCTGGAGAGGTGGGTCAGAGCAAACGGGGTGAGGGGTGAGAAGTGAGACCAGCAGTGGGTAGAGGCCAGGCCTGGCACCAGTTTGTATTCCTTGGTAGACACTTGGCCTCCGTCCAGCGGACAGGGAGGAACTGCAGAAAGATTTGCAGCAGGGGCGTTGATGCAGCTAGGTGGTGTCCAGGAAGCTGACACGTTCTGTTAAGGTGAGGGGAGCTTGGAGCCTGGCTGAGAGGCAGGTGTGGCCGTCGGATGAGATGCTGAGGGCTTCATCTCAGGCCTGGTCTGGGGTGGAGGTTAAAGTAGAGTTGAGAGAGATTCTGGAAGTACAATCCTGAAGGCTCGATGATAGCTTATAGGCATGATGAGGATGAGGAGAGGTTCGTCTTGACTCCCAGGTTGCCATCTTGGTGTAAACATTTCCCAATGTAGACTAATATCTTTGGGTGTTATAGAGAACAGAGCATCTAAAATGCATGAGAAACAAACCAACCAGAGACAGGCCTCTGTAAAGCCCTGGCCACCATGTTGCAGAAGAGCAGGGGCTGGCAGCCTTCCAGGCTACGTTTTTTTTTTTATATATATATATTTTTTTTTTTTTTTTGGATTGTATTCATTATTTTTAGAGGGAGGGGAAGGGAGAGAGGCAGAGAGGAAGAGAAGCATCCATGTATGGTTACCTTTCACCTGCCTCCAGCTGGGGACCTGGCTGGAGACCTGGTTTGCAACCTAGTGATGTGCCCTGGCTGGGAATCGAACCAGCAACCTTCAGGTTTGCAGGCCAGCGCCTTATCCACTGAGCTAAACTAACCAGGGCCAGGCTACATTTTAACACCTATAAATTTTAACGTCTATAAACACCTGACGAGTGTTTTTAGAGTACCCTGTAACATTTTAAAATACCTAACTTTGATCTGCGTATATGCTGCTTCTTCCAAGATTCAATCTAATCCAGTAGGCATGCAATCAGCACTTCGATTTTTACCTTTGAATCTTGAACCTGAGACATTTCCAATAGCACAGCTGGATTAAAAGATTTTATTTTTTTGCCTTCTAATTACCTTATTTTACTTCTATAAGTAAAGTGAAACTGTCTCAAAAGCAATTTAGTTTTTCAAGCCTTTTTTGGAAGGAATGTCAGCTAAAAATGTGCTGTGATTCAGCTGTAGAGAGGGATTATTGAAGTAATAAACATTAAAGTCTTCAATTGATCATTGAGCTCCAAAGACATGCACACTAATACACTATTCATGGCAGTTGGGATCTTCTACTAGTAATACATTTTTTGTAACAGTTTTATTCAGGTATAATTTACATACCATATGACTCACCCATTTAATGTATGCAATTCACTGATTTTTGGTACATTCCAAGTTGTACAGTCAGTCACCACAAGCAATTTTGGAACATTTTCATCACCCAAAAAACCCCTATATTCATGATCTTCCCATTTCCCCACTCCATAAACAACCACTCCTTTACAGTCTGTCTTACAGATTTGCCTCTCAGGCATTTCATATAAGTGGATCATTTAACATGTGCTCTTAGCCTGATGTTTTCAAGAGTCATCATGTTGTAACATATATATCAGTTACTTCATCCATTTTTATGGCCAGATATTCTGTTGTATGTATATACCACCCACTATTGATTCATGCATCAGTCGATAGGCACCTTTTGTCCATTGTGAAAATGGCTAATGAATATTCATGTTCGAGTTCTTGTGTGAATATATGTTGTCAGCTCTTGTGGATACACACTTAGGAGTAGAATAGCTGGGTCAACTGTAAGTTTAACTTTCTGAGCAGTCACCAGACTGTTTCCAGGGGACTGTACCACGTTTATATTCCCACCAGCAGTGCATGAGGGTCCTGATTTCTCTACATCCTCGTCAGCACTTTTCCTGTCTGACTTTTGATCCTAGCCATCCTTTCTCGTCACGGTTTTGATTTGCCTTTTCCTGAGGGTTTATGGTGTTGAGGGTCTTTTCATGTGGTTTTCCAATATCGGTGTATCTTCTTTGGAGAAATGTCTATTCGGATCCTTTGTCTATTTTTAAATTGGATTATTTATTTTATTATTGAGTGGTAAGAGTTCTTTATATATTCTGGATATAAGTACTTTGTCAGATAAATCATTTGCAAATATTTTGAATATTTAAGAGAAAATAATATTAATATTTTAAAGAAATCCTCAAAAGGTACTATGTTCCATTTCCTTGAGCTCCACGACAGTTTTACAATATTATTTTGTTTTATATTATTTTTGCTTTTGTATTAAAAACCATGTAAAAAGCATGTACACTTTATCTATATTTTATGTCTGTACGTTTTATGCAAAATGTATATGCACATTTTACATACATATTTAGAATTGTATAAATTATTCTGCTCTTTGTTGATAATTTGGAGAGTGGCCAGTTATGGCATAAGGGAGCATGTTTAGACTGTTCCAAATAATACGTATTTTAAAATTATTTATGACTATTAGCCAAATTAAATGTTGTTTGTTTTTTACTGCTCTTGACCTTTTCTGAAAGCTACATATTTTGCAGCACGTAATTCTATCATCTGTTTTCTCTTTTTCTCTTAAAAAATTGGTAAGGAGTTGTGTCATGGGGCTGGATTCCTCTTGTGCATGTTTTTCACCAGTTTGTAAACCTCTGTCTAGGCCACCTGGCGTGCCCTGTCTCACCCTCCCAGGCTCGCTGTCAGCACGGTTTCTAGGAAGGTAGGCAGGTTGTATTTCCAGTTGCATTTGTGAAGAGGGTATTTATATTGTTCCTGCAGGAGTTTGGTCAAACTTCACAAAGAAGGCCACTTAGGAGACGCTTTCACACACAGCGGGTATGTTTGGCCACTGCCCTGGATTTGGAAATAGGCGGATGTTTTCCTCTTCCTCGTACCTGGTGGCATGGAAGTCCTCTGTGCCAGAAGGTGGTCACTCTTTTGTTTAACAGGAGAGAAAATGAAAACAGAATTAAGTCAGTAGTTTGCGCAGAGATGGTGTAGCAAGTGCAGGTTCAGTAACGAGTGTTCACCGGAGTGCGTTGCACACAGCTTTTGGCCCTGCGGGCAGTTCCTCGCTGCTGGGAAGTGTGCAAAGGCAATTATGTAACCGTCAATGTCTCCTCAAACACACACACACAGAAGGAAGAAAGGCAAAAATGCCGGTCAGGGTTCTGCGATGCTTTATGCGGATTGCGAAAATGGGTGAAGTGAAGAGAAATGGATGGAGTCGAAGACCCTAAAGTGAAGGCGTGTCCTTTCTTTTGATGAAGAAACAGCCTCCGTTCTAGAGCCGGCCAGGTGCCGAGGTTCTGTAGGCAGACAGCGTTACGGGCCGCATTGCAGCAAAAGCAAGATCAGAGCTGTTTCCTCACGCCTGGGAGACCCGAGGGAGCCTAGGAGCAGGAGGGGGACCCGGACAGAATGCGTCCCTGGCGCGAAGGCAGATCACCTATTGAAGAAATGATAGGCCACCTTTACAGAGCTTTGAAGAGTCCAGCATGGTCTCAATTTCAGAAAAATGCTTTCTGGCATTTTATACGCTATTAAAAAGAATGATTATCAATAGACATTGATAGGCAGACATAGAAACGGAAGTTATCCGTGGAGACATCATGGCAACACTCTTCAGAGCTGCGTGGTCTGGAGCGGGACCAGCCCCTCGTGCCTGCTGATCGGTCACTTGCAATGCAGCGGTGAGACCTTCCACTTTATTTACTGTTTGCGACGTGGACAGCGCAGTAGGGTTCGCCTCCGCCATCACAGCAGCGGCTTCCGGACAGTGCTGCCCTGCCGCATCTCCTGGGCTTTGGGCCGTTGGCGTTTATGGGGTGGTTCTGGGGAGCGTAGCATCTGCTAACTGGCTGTCACCCGGTGCTGCCCTTTCTTACTGAGCACCAGCCTGGGGGAGGGTGAAGCTCTCTGCTGTCCCCAGAAGTTCCTCCTGGACTCCCGTGGTGGTACCGCATTAGAGGAATACTGTTTGTGTCGTTTTGGGGCTACTCCCTTCCTTCTCCACCCCACCAGCTTCTCTTCGCCGGCTTCAAGTCAGTGAGGGGAGGGGAGGGCTTCCCCTCACTTTTCTGTCAGGCGCAGCCCTGGGTGACCATGATGTGCCGGTCCAGCAGGCAGGCTCTCAGGACACACGAGCGGAGGATGGAAGACCGAGCTCCAGGGAGCGTTCCGAGAGGCGTCTGTTCCCACCCTCCATCCCTCCTCCCCCAGGACCACCCCTGGGTCTGACCTGCACCCCCCACCCCCACCTCTGTCATTCAGGTGCATCCACTGTGGGGTCGTCCACCTGACCTTGGCCTTGCTGAAAAGCCACATCCAGGAGAAACACTGCCAGGTTTTCCACAAATGTGCTTTCTGCCCCATGGCCTTCAAGACTGCCAGCAGCACCGCGGACCACAGCGCCACCCAGCACCCCACCCAGCCCCAGAAACCCTCCCAGTGAGTGCAGCTTCGGGGCCAGCAGGCCTGCGGGGCGGAGCCGAGTGACCTGGGTGCCGTAGGGGGAGGTGTTGGGACGCACTGGGAGCCGGGGCTAGTGGCAGAGGTATCTGGAGTCCCCCTGAAGACATCCTGAGGCTGGGGAGTGTCCCCCTGTCTCTGAGAGCACAGAGACAGGGTGGAGGGCCACGTGGTTCAGCCTTTGGCGCGTTGGCTACCTCACGCCCTGGGGCTTGTCTCACAGGCTCATGTATAAGTGCTCCTGTGAAATGGTCTTCAACAAGAAGAGGCATATTCAGCAGCATTTTTACCAGAATGCCAGCAAGGCGCAGGTGGGCGTCTTCAAGTGCCCCGAGTGCCCGCTCTTGTTCCTGCAGAAGCCGGAGCTGATGCAGCATGTCAAGGTGGGCGGCCCAGCGGGGAGGAGATGGGGAGAAGGGCGCCCTCCTCCGATCGGGGGTCTGACTCTGTGCCTCTTTCCCCTCGCCCGGTCAGTAACCGCTCTCCCCATCCCCAGAGCACCCACGGTGTTCCCCGAAACGTGGAGGAGCTGTCAAGCCTCCAGTCTTCAGCGGACACGTCCTCAAGCCGCCCTGGTTCCCGAGTTTCCACTGAGCCACCCGCCACCAGCGTGGCTGCTCGGGGCAGCGCCCTGCCGTCGGGCCGCTGGGGCCGGTCGGAGGCCCACCGCAGGGCTGAGGGCAAGCCACGCCTCCGAAGTACTGGCTGGACCTGCCAGGAGTGCCAGGAGTGGGTCCCGGACCGCGAGAGCTATGTGTCCCACATGAAGAAGAGTCATGGTCGGGTAAGGGCAGCACCGGTCACAGGGCCGCCCCACAGGCCCTGCACTTCTCTCCCGCGGGCTCAGCGCCCCCTCACGGGGCTGACCGAGGAAGGTTCCGGGTGCTTTGGGCAGGGTGGGTGCCGTAGGTTTGGAGGTCGGTGCGGCATCCTCCTTCCTGCCTTTGGCATCTGAGAAGGAAGGTGCGCCCGGAACCCTCTGACGGTTCTGGTGCTTTGCCTCCCGTGGCCTCGCAGACGCTGAAGCGGTACCCCTGCCGGCAGTGCGACCAGTCCTTCCACACCCCCAGCAGCCTGCGCAAACACATCCGCAACAACCACGACACTGTCAAGAAGGTCTACACGTGTGGGTGAGTCTCCAGACCCGAAACCCAGACGGGGCACGTCGGGGTTTCTCTCTCTGCTCCGAGGTCAGGGGTCAAAGGCCAGAGATGAGCAAGTTTCTCATTGGGAAATGCTGTGACCAGGTCAGAAATCGGGGCAGAACCTGGGGGCTCCTGATCCCACCCCCTGGACCCAGGGCTGCACAGCCAGTCAGGAGCAAGGGCCCTGAGGTTGACGGGAGCACCGTGCGCCTGAGCCCTGCCGTCCCTGACAGCCCCCGCCCAGCACTGGGCCCCTGGGCAGTGATACGGGGCAGCGGGGAGTAAGGTCATGGCCGAGGCCAGTGCAGCTATCCTGGCTTTCCGTCGCCTGTTACTTAGCCAGCTTGCTGGCTAGATTTCTCTGGGGAGTACCCAGCACCCCCTGGCCCGCCTGAGGACCACCCAGCCCGTCCTCCGTCTGCTCCGGGCTCTGGGGCCGGCCGCCTCACACGATGGCTTTGGCCGCCTCTCTGCAGGTATTGCACAGAGGACAGCCCCAGCTTTCCTCGGCCCTCACTCTTGGAGAGCCACATCAGCCTTATGCATGGCATCAGAAACCCTGATTTGAGCCAGACGTCCAAAGCCAGACCTCCGGGTGGACATTGCCCTCAGGTGAGTGTGGGGCGCCTGCCCGCTGGGGCAGCGTGACCGCTTCCCTCCACGTGAGACAGCGCCCAAGTAAATGACAGGGGCAGACCCGCAAGACAGCCCTTCGGCATCTTATTCTGCTGTTTCCCTGTTACTGTGAGCCCTTCGTAGGGATGGGCTGCGCTCGGGGATGGGAGAGATTTCAGACGGACCTACCTGCTGCTGCTTCAGCCCTAGGGGTGGGAGACGGGGGCTGATGGTCAGGTGACAGTGGCCATGCTTGGCCCACCTGCCACTAGTGATGGGAGGAGCCAAGCTCCGACGCCTGCTCTCCTGCACCTGTCCTGTGACCTCATCCCTGGCTGTGCCCGTTCCCGTTCCCAGGGAACTTCGGGAGCAACCTGGCCCCCCTCCTGAGTGCAGGGCAGCTCCCTGGCGGGTCCCGTGTCTGGGGCCCGCTGAGCGCTGCCGGGCATCCAGGAGGTTCTTTCTGGGCTGAGAGAGAAGGGCCCGTTCACACACAGCAGGTGGGCCTGTGTCGGGCGCCGCGCGGCCTGGACTTGGCTCACTGTGTGTCCCGTTCAGGTGAACCATCTGAAGAGACGGGTCAGCGGGGCGGCAGATGCTCCAGGCACCAGCAACGGCGACGCCGTCTCCTCCGTCAAGAGGCACAAGTCCGTTTTCCAGTGCGCGAAGTGCAACTTTGCCACGGACTCGGGGCTCGAGTTTCAGAGCCACATACCTCAGCACCAGGTGGACAGCGCCACGGCCCAGTGTCCGCTCTGCGGCCTGTGCTACACCTCCGCCAGCTCCCTCGGCCGCCACCTCTTCATCGTCCACAAGGTGAGAGAGCAGGAGGAGGAGGCGGCGGAGGCGGAGCCGGAGGAGGGCTCCGGGGAGGAGGTGCCCATGGACACCAGGGAGAACGGACTGGAAGAATGTACCGGCGAGCCTTTGTCAGGAGACCCGCAGGCCAGGAGGCCGCTGGGCCTGGCCCCTGAGGAGGAGGATGGTGTCCAAGGGGCTCAGAGTCCATCGCAGGCCTCTCGGGATCAGGACAGCCGCACGCCGTCCCCGCAGCTGTGACCGGAGGCTCCGCAGTGCGGGCGGGCGGCCCCGGCCGTGTGGACAGTGGGCACGAGCCGCTCCGCCCGGTGTGGGTTGGCCGGCTGGGCCCTGGGGCAGTGTCGCCCTGAGCTGCGGGAGCTGGGTGTGCCCAGCCCCAGGAGATGGGGGCAGCCCAGCACCCTCGCAGATCTGAATTTACTTCTGTTATTTATGGCTTTGTGCTGCTTCTCAGTCCCCCAACTCGACTGTATCCTTCCAACTCCGGGCTGCTTCAGCGGCCCAACCCCAGCGCTGTCCACTCTGCTTGAAACCCCGCAGAGGCTGTGCTTTTCCGGGAGGCTCCCCACCTGCTGCCTTCGGCCAGGGGGCCCCTCCGAGCTGTCTGGGAGGTCAGAGCCTGAGAAGGGGGCTGAGGGGGGTTGGCGACCTCCCTCTCGGAGTGCTTTACCAGCCTGGCCTCGCAAGGCCTTGGGCACCTTGCCTTTCCTTCCTGTTTTCTCTGATTCTTTCCCCCCAGATAGTCCCGGAGGGCTGACTGTCACACTAGCTCATCCTGCCCGTGTGTGGGGAGAAACTTCTGTGGCACCCCTCTGTTTGGAACCCAGGGAGCAGAGGCGCGCCCCGGCGGGCGGGCAGGTGGTCGCCGAGAGCAGAGCCCTTAGCAGTGTGCGTCTCGTCCTGCTGCTGCCCTGCTTTCCCAGCCAGAGGGTCGGGTCACGCAGCCGCTGGGTACTTGTATCTCCTTCCTGTGCCATTAGCGAGGCTGCTGCCCAGGCAGGCCAGTCTCGCCCTCTTGGTTACACTCATGTTGCTCAGACTCTATTTCAAATAAAAAGTTCTTCTTACCATGCGGGTGGGCTCTTGTATTCCTCTTCAGGGGAGCTGGCCCCACCCTGCTCCACCCAAGGGTCTTTCCCAGATGCCCCTCAGTGTCCCACTTAGGAGGGAGAACAGTGTTCCTACCGTCCAAGGAAGGTCCTCAAGATTCTGGAGCCGTGGTTAGGCAACCGGGAGCAAACCCAGGGTGTCTGGATTCTCTGGAGCCATTCGGAAGGGGTGAGGGAAGCTTTCGGTGCTGGTTAGGAGCCACCTCCCGTGTCTCCCGGGGGCCAGTGGCACTGGGTGTGGGACCTGTTGAAAATTTCTGGGTACCTCCGCTTCCAAATAGGTTCTCAACCTAAGAGAACCATTCCCTGAAGGGAGGAATTCTGTACTTTTCTTGCAGTGTTCAAGGGGCCTTGGCCTTATTGCCCTGGCAGTGAGGGTGTGACAGATCATTGAGGCTGGGCCATCTTTTCACCAATGGCCGAGGTAGGGCTTCACCCAGCACAAGGAGCAAGTGGTGTGGGGGTGTCCTCTGACCTCTGACCCATGGGGCTCCCGCAGCCCTGCGTGGGCAGAACGCTGGACCAGGCCCGGCAGGATAGGGTGCAGCAAAGATCTTTCAAGGGACGCATTGAATACCAGTTATCAATGATTAAGTTAGGTAAATATGCTTGACCTTTCCACAGCTGAAAACAAGAATCATTTTTCTTCCCCTCTCAAATGCCACATTTTTCATCGGAAATGCTAATGGCGCTGGGAAAGGTTAGCGCGCCTGCCTCCCTTCCAGAGACTCTGATGTTGAATGATCGCTATGCCCGGTAAGGCCACCTCATGTCTGCATCCCAAGGAGGGCAAGCCCGGCAGGTCCAGCTGCTGCAAGGCCAGAGCAAAGCACCAAGGTCAATGTCATCCCCTTCCTAGTTCCTCCGCAGAGGGCCCACCCTGCACCCTGCTTCCGTTCCCAGGAAGAAGTGAAAAAGGAGGCTGTCTCCTGCCAGAAACAGCGGGCACTGCGGTGGGAATAGGTGGTGAAATCGCAGGTTTGACCACCAGTCCTGACCCCAGATGCGCCCCCCCGCCCTAGGAACGGTGTGGAGTGGAAAGGATAGGGAGCCGCTGACTGGAAAACCCAGGTCTCAGCCTGGGGTCTGCCCGTCTGACCAGCTCTGGACAAAGCCTCCAACTCAGGGGCCCCGTGCCTTCACGTAGAGACCATCACTCCCATCCAGCTCGCTTCTCCCACGTTGGCCAGATGATGAGCGTGGACACGTTTTCCTGTTCATGAAACATGATATAAAAGTGAAGGGTTCTTCACATGACTTCAGGGCACCCCTCCTGCCATTCACACCCTTGGAGGCGGGTGGTCAATCACGCCAGGCTGGGGCCGCCTTTCCCGTCTTTAGAAATCCTGAGGACAGCAACCCTTTCAGCCTCGCTCGCGAGCTTGCTAAATACTTTCTAGGGATCCTCACGTAGTCCTTGCCATGAGCTCCCAGTTCTCCTCCATTTTACAGAGAAGAAAACTGAGGCTCCGGCAGGTCGAAGAACTTGCTGGGCACCTGGAAGTGATGGTGGTTCTCCGGTGTACGGAGGACCCTGTGCCGCCCCAGTCGTCCAGCTGCTGGGGCGGGGGGCCAAGGCGGCCGGACACCCCCTCCCTCCCTTGTGGCGGGAGCGCCAGGTTCTCTTGTCACCCCAAGGAGGGCCCTGCATATCACCTTCACTGGTTTTTGCAGGCGGGTGGGGGCAGCATTCCAGAAAGGCCAGCCTGGCCCTCACAGGGAACCGGTTCCCTCAGGGCCCAGTATCTCTTGATCTTTCCTTTTTTCTTTGTTTTTTTTTAACGAGTTTTCTAATGGGTGCACTATCTGTTATCAGAAAAGGCTTGCTGTAAGCACTTATCTGCACACGGGCTGGAGTGCTCTCCTGATCAAGTTAAGCAGATAAAATTCCCACCCTTGCAGGAAACTACAACTTACTCCATGCTGAGGCTTGACAAATGACTAGTATTTATTTTCCAACTGCTTTATCTCTGTAAAATGATATGCCGAGTGACTGGAAGCTCTTTGAGTGTGTAGACAGGACCGTTCCCTTTAACTTATGTAAACAGTCTGGGTTTTGAAAACTTCGCACTTGTGGTTCAGCAAGTTCAACACACTTGGCTTCTCCCCACCGCCCTGCCCCTGAGGTTGAGGACCTGACCCCCCTCCCCCCAACCTCCCTGGTCACCACTGCGTATTCAGCACTGAGTACACCTTAATTTACTTGTTTCATAGTATGTGTGTGCGTATGTGTGTGGGTGTGTGTTTTGAAAAATACATACACGGGGTAAGACATTCAAATAATACAAAGGAGTATACAATGGAAAAATAAATAAATAAAGGAAGCTTCCTCACAGAGGTCGGCCTCCCTCCCAGTCCCCATCCCTTCTCCAGAGTTGATCGATGTTATCTCTATCCTATGTATCCTTTCTGAGCAATCTATGCATTTACAAGTTTATAAATATGTATATTTATATATCTATTTTTAATACAACCGATAGCATTCTATACACAGTGTTCTGAAGCTTGCTTTTTTCACTTGTATAATGGGAGTTGTTCTGCCTGCATGCAGTGGGTCCGTCTAATTCTTTTAACAGTCCCTAGAACAGTTCCTGGTGTTAGGTAGTGGATCAAAGAGTGTTTGAGGAAGTGAATGAATGCATGGATGAATGGGAGAATCAGATTTTTTCCAGGGTCTGAGCTGAGCAAGACAGGATCTTCTAGGTTGTAGAATATGTCCCCTCTCTGTCTCCCCCTGATCTTGTCTACAGGATTCAGGTCATTGCCTACCTTTTTTCTACCCTTTGACAGCAGGCAGCCTTAGGAACTCAGAGCAGGGGTCCCAGTATGGGATTTCTTTGAGGTTCCTATTTAAAATGACTTTTTCCTATTGGAAATGATAAAGCATCGTTAGAGAACATTTTTTTTAAAACATGCCTGTTTATTTATTAAAAAAAGATTTTTATTTCATTATTTTAGAAAGAGGGAAAGAGAGAGGCAGAGAGGGAGAGAGACATCAATGTACGGTTGCCTTTCACCTGCCTCCAGCCACAGACCTGACTGGAGACCTGGTTTGCAACCTGGTTATGTGCTCTGGCTGGGAATCGAACCAGCGACCTTTGGGTTTGCAGGCCGGGTGCCTTATCCACTGTACTACCAGCCAGGGCGAAAACATGCCTATTAATAATCCCATGTTACCATTGCCGTTTTCATTTCTGCCGATCACTTTTCCGTCCTTGTTTAATTCAAAGCTGAATGTGTGATATAACTATGACAGGAGTTAACATTGAACACTTGTACGTGACAAATATTACTCTCAGATTCATTCTCTTATCTAGCCTCCTAATAATCCGATGAGACAGATACTATTATTATTCTTTGGGCAGCTCATATTAGTTGAGGGACTTCCCGATAACCACAGAGCGAGTAAGAGGCAGAGCTGGAGTTCACTCAGCTATGGATAAAGTCCATTCACTGCACTGCCCCAGAGTTTGCACCCCCGCCTGACATCACGTCTGGACATTTTTGTGTTTCTCCACGGTCTTTTAATCATCATGTTCAATAACTGTAATCATTTTCAAATCAACATAATTTACTTACTCATTTCCTGTTTACATGGGAACGTCCCACTTCATCACTGCAGGGAATAGTGCAGAGCATGGAGATATTTCCTTCTGCAGAACGATTTCATCAGTGTCGGTCCCTAGTCCTCTCAACCGAACTCCCTGGCAGTGTGATAGAATGACGAAATCAGAAGCCAGGTTCCAGGCTGGGCTCTGGAACGAAGTCATTTGATCTCTCTTGGCCTCAGTTCTTGCATCTGTCAAATGGAGGGAGGGTAAATCTGGTGATCTTGAGCCCAGCAAGATTTTATCTTACAGTTCTTGTATGTGTATGTTTATGTCAAAATAGAGGACACCTTCTCAAAGGCAAGAACTCTTACTGAGCTTTCTGGTTTTGTTTATCTCATCTAATTTATTTATTGGCCTATATATATTAAAAATAGATGGGAAAGATCCCTCCTAGTTTGCCCCTCTCCCTCAGCCAGTATCACTTTTATTCGCATTTATTTATGTTTCCATTTGCATGAGATTTATGCTTTTTCAGATAGAATTCTAGCTTTTTTTTTTTTTTTTTTTTTAAAGATTTTATTTGTTATTTTTATAGAGGGGTAGGGAGAGAGGCAGAGAGGGAGAGAGACATCTATGTATTGTTGCCTTTCACCTGCCTCCAGCTAAGGACCTGGCTGGAGACCTGGCTTGCAACCTGGTTATGTGCCCTGGCTGGGAATCGAACCAGCCACCTTTGGGTTTGCAGGCTGGTGCCTTATCCACTGTGCCACCAGAGCCAGGGCTTGAATTCTAGCTCTTTTATGAGTGCCTATTTTGGGGGGGCTTTTGTCAAGCCTTTTCCAAGTTTAAACTCTGTTTACTTGATGATTCCCAAACATCTTCAAATCCTTCTGTTACCCAGGTCTCTTTTCAGTAGGGACCTTAGTCCAGACAAATTCTTCAGCCAGCTCAGTGTGTCATGCATCAACCATTTAAAATACCCTATTTAAAAAAAAAAAAAAAAAAAAGGTACTATTTGCAAATTTAGTGTTTTAGTGCACAAATGCTAACAAACGTGTAATTGATTGCATAGAAACTATGACGAAGGAATACGATGCCTTTTAAGTCCATTCTAACCCATCCTAGAGGTTGCTCCAGGGACAAGATCAGTAGCACCATCTTGTTTTACGGTGGGCACGGTATTGAACCTATACGATAGATACTGTCTAACATCTACTAGGTCGTCTCACACTTAATCCCATAGCCTTGGCTCTCATTTCTGCGCCAATGGGGATCATTGACTTTGCCTGGGATGTTTGAAGAGAGGAACTAAGGGGCCTTCCAATCTGGCTCCCACTACATTGGGAACGAAGCTTCTTTTTCTAGGCCTCCCCTCAGTGGCAGCCCAGGGGCTGCTGCATATACTTCCTATTTTCCTGGTTTTCTAGTCCTTAGGCCAATTTGCTTTGATTTTTGCCCGAAGACTTATGCAGAGACAGACAAGGCTGAATAGTATCTGAGAAGGAGGGTGGATTCTGCTTCCTAGAAGCTCTTTGCCTAAGAAGAAGACTTCTTATTTCTACTCTAGACTGGTTCTGGGGGGACTTCGATTATGATTTTTATTTTATAAAAAGTTTATGTATTTTGAGAGGGAAGGTAAAGGAAGGACAAAGAGAGTGAAAGGAATTGAAGTGCAACAGATACGTTGATCAGTTGCACGTCCCCAACTAGAGACATGGCCCCACACCCCAGGCATGTGCCCTGACTGGGATTCGAACCAGCAGCCACACCAGCCAGGACTGAATATGATTTTTAAGTGGGGACTAGGAGAGGCCAAGTGGGGGGATTTGAACAGGGAGGGAGTTAGGGTTAGGAAGTTGTGGAGAGACAGTGCTTGGATCCTTGTCTCAGAAACTGATGAATGGTGGTTTCTCTGGGCTTTCTCACTGGGCCTGCTTCCCCCTCAGGTGTAGGGAAAGGGAGGAAGGAGGCTGAGGGCTGGAGTAGGAGGTTGAACCATTGCAGAAGTGTTTCTGAAGCCCTTATAGGTGCTAGATCATGGAGGGAAGACACGTGCCCATTGGACTCCTAGCCTCCTGGGTGACGGGGGTCACTCACAAGTGTGCGGGTTTGTCCAAGCGCAGAGCCAACAGCACCTTAATTAGACAACGGTCAATCCGGGCAGCTGCCTGGAAAAGGGGCCTTGCACCCTCCGCGCAGCTCCTGGGGACTTGGGCACCTTCAGTTTCACTCGGACCCAGAGCCCCAACGTTCATGCCTGCAAAGCGGGGCCTGCAGCGGGGCAGGAAGACGGGGGCACCGGGGCACCGGGCCCCCAGCAGCGGCTCCCGAGGCCCCTGCGCCCCTGCCCCGCGCACGTGGGGCACCGCTGGGGAGTCTGGGCGGACCGCGGTGGCCCCTCCGGCAGGGCCCGGGCCCCGCGACGTGGAGGCGGCAGGCGGCAGGCGGCGGGGGAGGGACAGCAGCAGGTGACCGCCGCCCGCGCTATAAATAGGCGCGTCAGCCGGGGCGGGAGCGCTGGCCGGCGCGGGGCGGAGGGCGCGCGGGGCCGGGCGGGCGGGCGGGCAGGCGGCAGCATGGGCTCGCGGAGGGTCCCCAGCCGAGCCTGGGGCGTCGGGGGTCGGGCCGGGGCCCGCGGCGACCGTGAGGATGACGGCCCGGTGTGGACCCCCAGCCCCACCAGCCGCAGCTACCTGCTCAGCGTGCGGCCGGCCACCAGGTGAGTCGCGGGGCGCCGCAGGGCCTGGGGTGGGGTCGGCGCCGCAGGCCCGAGCCGGGGGACGTGGCCTGGCCGCAGTGGCCTGCCCGTCCCCTCGCCCCCGCCGGGCCCCGCAGGGCCCCAACAGCCCGGGCCGCGCTCCTCGAGGCTGCTCGGGGCAAGGGGCCTCCGGGCGACGCAGAAGGGCCCCAGGGCTCCCTCATCCTCGGGCCCCGCCCCGCGCGGGCCCTCACCCCATCCCCGCGGCTCGGTGGCCTCGGATTCCGCAGTGAGAGATAAGGGGGCCGGAGCGCCTGGAATTCCTCGGGCTGGAGGCGGGGAGGGCGCCCCGCGCGGGGGGCGGGGAGCGGCTGGGGGCTCTGCCCCGACTTGGGGGGTTCGGAGCGGGCGCGCGCGCAGGGCGGGGGTCCATGGAGGACGAAACCAACGCCAGGGAGGATCTTCCTCGGGCCCAGGGCTGGCCTCCCTGGAACTTTGGGGGGGCGGTGCGGAGCCGGGTGGGACGGGGCGCCGGCTGGCCCCGGCTGGACGTTCCGGGGTGGCTGGAGGGAGCTGTTACCCGGCCCAGGGTGGGGGCGCGCGCTGCCAAGGGAGAGGCTGAACTGAGGTGCCCTTTACTCCTTCCTCTTCCAAGAGTTGCCCAGGCAGCGGGTGCTTTGTTTTAGGAGCTGAGTTACCCCAAATGTGGAGACGCCGTAGAGAGGCGGGCAGGCCCTGGGCGGCTTGCGCTGCCCTGAGGGGCGCTTCCCGGCCGCGCTCCAGCGAGTTTCCCGAAGGGAAGTAATTGTGCAGGGCCGCTGGGGGCGGGGGGCGAGTGGTTGGTGTCACCGCCCCCCCCCCCCCCCCCCAGAACGCGGCTTGTCGCAAGGCAGAAACCAGCCCCTTGGACAAGCTGTCTGGACACCTCTTGTCCCCAGTCCCTAAAACAGCATAAAAATAGGCACCAAGGACATTTAGGAAAAGTCCCAGGCGCTTCCTCGTGAATTGGCTGAGTTCTGGTGACCTTGGAGTCGGAAAAGTTCAAATGTAACCGGAACCTATTTCTGCATAAAAGTTGCCGAATGGTGTCACATGTCGGGGCCGAGGACTGAGGGCTCGTGTTGGTGACCGAGTCAGACTGGACAAGGCCCCTTGGCGGCCAGGAAAGCAGGCCCCTGGCTCCCAACTGCCGCCTCTGCAAACACACTGGGCTGGAACCGGGCCCTTTGTTCCAGCCCCTCCGTGGTGAAGCCAGCTGCCTTGTAGGAGGAACCTCACACTTGCCTCACACTTATCACAGCCACTTATCGCATCGTGGCCGCCCATGTCTGGCCTTTGTCACTACCCATGGAACACGCAGGAGAGAGAGAAGCAGGGCCTTTCTTGGAGACAGAGGCCATGGAGCGGGAAGAAAGGGTGGCTGGGAAACCAGGCGGAACAGGGAGAGCTGAGGATCTGGGCGGCTAGGAAGGGGGCTGGGGTGTGGACCCCCGGCCGTTCTCCAGCTACCTGGCTGAGCAGGAGTCCTGGCCCAGCTCTAGTGCCCTTGCAGGTGGACCCTGGGAACCTGTCCTTTTCCTCTCTGAATTAGCTGATTCTCTCCCTCTACTTCCCAGGGAAGAAATCCAGACCCAACAAAGGAGAAATCTCTCGATTCTGAGGAGAAAGGCAAAGGAAGTTCATGGTCAGGAAAGGATGGAGTTGGCCAGTGCCATGGAACCATGCGAGGTTCCTTCCAAGCTGCCACGAGAGGATTTTTAAAGCTCTGAGCAAGGCAGCTGCCTTCTTGCGTTCTTCTTTGCACCCTTTCTGGAGTGGGGGTGCCTTCTGGGGGCGGGGCGGGGGACCCTTCCCGTTTGAAAGATGCACTTCCCTGGTTTCCCTCACTCCTTCCCTCTTTCTGTCTCTTGAGATTCTTTCCCTGAAACAGTTGGTGGATACCCACCGTGGGCCTAGCTGGGGAGGGTGGAGGCTACAGAAAGCCAGATCTGAGGGCGGGGCGGGCAGGATCTAGTTGCGGAGAAGGAAAGAGGGAGAGCTTTCCAATCAGAGAGGACAAAAGTGAGGGCTCAGAGCCCAGGAAAGGATATGTCACACCAGTTAGGGACACGCCTGGTTCCAGCTGAACGTTGGGAAGCAGGGAACCGTGGTGGTAGGAGGACTGTGAGCATGTTGAAGGCCTTATGTGCCCAGTCAAGGAGTAAAAAGCTCACTCTAACGTATGGTGGGGGCACTCTAGCACTTTGTGATATGAGGGTGGAAGGAGAATGGGTTTGAGACAGTCATCAGATAGGGAACCAGGAGGGCCCAGATCAGAACACAGTAGCAGGAGTAGAGGGAAAGGGAGAAAGAAGGGACAAGAAGTGTTGGGTGATTGATCCTGGGGGCTGGAGGAAAGAGAGGAATGGCAGGTTTGGAGTTTGGGAGTTTGGGTGGGAGCTGGTGGTCTCCACAAAGCCAATGGAGCGGAAGCGGTGCTTTTGGGTAGAGGGTGAGTTTGGTTTTTTGGTTGTAAAGAGAGAGAGGTGTCAGTGGAGCTTTCTCGTGAGAGGTAGATCAAGCTGGGCTGCGGACAGTGAAGAGAGAGCCAGTCCCAGGGTGGGGACAGCGGCAAGGAATGAGTATGGATGGGGTGACCCCTGACATTTCCCAAAGAGCTGTGACCCTAGACCCCACTGGAGGTATTTGTGTTAGCAAGGTGGAGAGAGAGGTGAAAAGTCCACTCATATCAAGCGGGCTGATCTCCACTCAGGGGCAGCCCTAGGTGGGCCCTCTCACCCCCAGTGGCCTACACAGCCCTGGCTGGTGCCCACCCTCAGCGGCCCGGGGCAGGAGGGATGATCAGGGCTCTGGATATAACCGGCCTGTGCTGGGTGCCTCCCAGCCTCCTGCTGAATTAACTGCTTCCGTTTCCCCCCTCTTCTTCACTGTCCCAGCTGGTGTGCCTGTGTGGCCTCTTTAACCGAACTTTAACACATTAATGGGTGTTCTCCAAGCCACCTGCCTCCTTCCCAGCCTCCTAGGGGATTTCCGGGAATGGGGGCTTTCCCCCCCAAAAGGCTGAGAGCCGAAGCAGGAGCTGCCTCCAGGCTGGTGCGCTGTAGGCTCAGAACCGTGCCAGGCAGCTCTAAGCCCCTCTCTTGGGGGCAGTGACTGAACTGCCTGGAACCCACCAGGCTCCCCTTCTGCCTAACCGTTGTCCTGGACTCCGCTGCGTTTAACAAGCTCTTGGTTTCAGTAGACTGGTGTGCAGCGGAGAGGCCACTTGCTAACCGGAACAGGCCAACTAAGACAGCTGGTCACTTTTAATAGAAAGGCCTCTGGGCCCCAGATGGTGGCCGGTTCCTACTTTGCAGACTCGCGTTGATTTCGCCGCCTCCTCTCCTTGCTTTTTTGGCCTAATGATTCCATTTGCTGTTTTTGCTTAGCTTATCAAGCGTCCGGTTGTCTCACCCCAGCTCTGGAAGGTAAACGCACATTGCATTACATTTCTCTGACTGCTTTTTTCTCGGGCCTGGGCACTGAGGGGCCTCTGGGTGACTGCTTGTGCACTAACCAGGCTGCATGGGTGAGGGGAGGGCGGGAGGGCGTGAGAGGCACTCACGTGAGCATGGGTCTCGTAGGGGCCACCCCTGATGCTTGCATGGACCATTCGAAAGGGGGGCAGGAACCCAGAAATAGGCAGGGGTGTCGAGATGCTTGCACTATAGTCTGTGCTCCCGGGAGAGGCATCGTGGGACCACCACAGGTGACCCACTTCTTCTTCCCAGGTGTTCATGATTTTCGTAACCACGTATCTAGGTGGGACACCTTATTGTCTAGCTTCTAATCAGGGCTGCTGCCTTAAATTATGTTTTTCCTTCAGTCCCTTAAGTTCTCCTACTACTGCTCACTCTGAATTTCCCTTTCCCTCGGCTCCCCTCCACCTCTGCCGACCGACCTCTGTGAGGTCAGGGGATGCCGTGTTAGTGTATTTCTGCATTACCTTGTCCTCTGAATTGGCTGCAGAGCCACCCCAGGGCCTGAGCAGACCACAGAGGAGGTTTGCCTACTGAAGGACCGTCCTCCTGCCTCCTGAGCCAGGGTCCGCTCTCTCTGCCTTGGCTGAACTATTATCATCAAAGTTGGAGCATTTTCTGTCTGGTCCTCATCTCAGACTGGTAGATTTGGGGAGAGTTTGGCTACAGTTTCTTTACACAGAGAAGGATTTCTAAGTAGCTCAGGGGTCCCAATAGCTAATAATGTCTTCACATGTGAGTAGCACCTACCGTGTAGGTTTCCTTTGATGGGAATAACAGTGAAGAACCTTGTTCTGGGTGAGAGAAAAGCTTTCACAACCAGTTCAAAGTGGAGCATGACGATCTCGCAAGTTCTCTGAAAGCCCGGTAAAAATAACCAAACCTGAGGCCAAGGTTGGGTTCCTTTGAGCATCATGTAAGCCAGTCATTCTGATGCTCTCTAGAGAACACATGATTAGGCTGTGACAGCCTTATGAGGTCACAGAGTTGGAAGGACTTGGGGGTGTCAGGGTGGTAAGCAGACCATTTCCAGATGTGTGGACTTCCTGGCTTTCCCAGGGCCTGGAAGTGAGCAGCACACTGACTCCCTCCCACGTCCTAGTGGTTTGGAGGAGGAGCACAGGACTCATGTGACATTCGATGGAACATGACAGTACATGCAGTTGCTGTCCCCTGACACGCACCCCAGAGCATGGGATGCACTCCCCCTAGAGGGCGTTCATCCAGGCCTGCCTTTCAGCAGTTGCTATGACTTCCCAATGTAAACAGTGTTATAACACAGCTTAGGACCTAGTGTGGAAAGTTGGAGAAGTGTTCTTTCCCACCCAAAACAGGCAACGGGAAAAAAAATGACCTGTTGTCGAGTATCTAGCATGAGCACGTGCCTCTGCGGGTTTTCTTGAAGCTTGGTCTCCACGCTGTCTCACTTATCCAGTAGTTGAAATTATTTTCTGAGACTTGCTCAAGCAGTTCAACCCCTAAGAGCTGAACTGAATATTAGAGCCAGGCTCACGTTCATGCGTAAAGTAGGATTCAGGCTAAGCAGGGAGGACGTTATTAGGAATGTTTTGAATTAGTTGCAGGCGCAGAAGCCTGATTGCTTTTGGCCTGGCAGCTTCCTCTGGAAATGGCGAGGACTTAGTATTCCCGCAAGGCAGAAATTGCCGTCCAGAGATGTTTTCAGCTGTTGCATTTCCCGCATATCAGGGGTTGACAGTTTAGCCCTGAGGGACCCTCCGTTTCTGGGTGGATTGCAGGGAAAGACGCTCACGCACAGATGAGTTGTAGGTGCACGAGTTTCCTGGACATCTAACTGCAGACCTAGCTCAGACGTTTAGTCCTGTGAGAGGTCAGGATCCCCTCCGCGGGCCGCCTTTGTCCTCCCCGAAGGCCCAGACATGGATATTCCTGCGCAGAAGCCATGGCTGCACCCCTCTCGGTCCAGAAGTCTCCCTTGATTCCAAATACTCTTCCTGGGAACAGCCTTCGTCCTCACACTCAAGTCCAGATCGCTGTCCGCACCAGTGACCACAGACTCTTGCCCTGGGGAGACATGCATAGCTGGTGGGCAGCCACCCCTCCTCCAAGGCACAGAGAAAGGCAGCTTTGAATGGTTTATCTTTCTCATCACAGTTCCCCCTGCTGCTCATAACGGGGTGCGTGAATTTGGAGGGGAGGAGGGCTGGGCACGGCTTATGCACCATACAACCCGGCTATGGGGTCACGCTTCACGCCTGGGGACGCACTGAGTCTCTGCTGGCCGGTGGGAAGGTTTGGTGCTGTAGTTTGCTCCCTATGCCAGGAGGGAGAGGGCTACCAAGGCTGAGCGGTGTTGATCAGACTCAGAGTGCCCGCAAATGCCTCTGAACCCTGGGAGATGGACGTCGCAGGGAGCCACACGTCCTGCGGTCCTGCCAGGTGCCACGTGCCAGCCACGTGCTCACTTGAGCATGTGGTCTCCAGGGATGGAGCAGGGGGCCCTGTGTAGAGTCGGAATTCATCCGTGTCTCCTTTCCAAAACCCCTAGAAACGTGGGTTGAGAGCCCTGGCATTGGCTGGCTTATCTTTGTCTGCTCTGGGTCTGCGCTCGCAAATGCAGGGTTTTATCTTGGTGGATGTATTTATTTTAAAAAAAAATTTTTTTTTAAAGATTTTATTTATTATTTTTAGAGACAGTGGAAGGGAAAAAGGCCAAAAGGGCCTGGCTGGGAATCGAACCCTCGACCTTTGGGTTCGCAGGCCGGCACCTTATCCACTGAGCCACACCAGTCAGGGCTGGTTTACTTTTTCTGAGCCCGAGCTTTAGGATAAGCTCCTGACCTCCTAGGACCTACGGGTCCTTAAGGGTCGACCCCCTTTTCCCTCCGCCGCATGAGTGGAGGCCCTGCTATGCTGCAGCCTCCCCTCTGAGGCTGGGCCTACCCCTGCACGAGCTCCCCTGCTGGCAAAGGTGGAGGGTGAAGCGAGGCCCCCAACAAGGATGGGTTTGGGGGGCCAGGCTGGCACCCAGCATACTCAGGGGCCTGGCCTGCGGTCAGAAGCCCCCCTATTGCAATGGGTCTGGGTAAGGGTTCCAGTCAGCCCCTCCGTGTCACGGCTGCTGACACCTGGCCCAGGCTCCCTTGAAGAAAGACTTGCTCAGGTGCTGGCCGTGGCCCCAGGATGACAGGCGGACTCGGTAAGATTTAAGCTGCCTCAGACAACCCAGGCTCGGGTGTCCTGGGGGAAGGCGGCTCTGAATAGTTGTTTGCCTTTCCTAGGAGCACCTTCTGCTCCATCATTGCTCAGCTAACCGAGGAGACCCAGCCGCTGTTCGAGACCACACTCAAGTCCCAGGCTGTGTCCGAGAACAGCGACGTCAGGTTCACCTGCGTCATCACAGGTAACGAGGCTACCTCTGCGTCCCCTCCACGGAGCAGGGTCCAAGGGGGCTGTGCAGATGGGCGCGGCGGGGAACGGGCTGTGTGGGGACCACTGTTGGTTTCCTCTCTACGTTACTCCCCCTTTTACCTCCTATTCCGGAGCCACTCTGCACCCTGCATTTTTTCAAAACCCAGCTATGGGAAAGGGTCCGCACCCTCAGCATACACACCTCACCGATGAATCTTAGTCCCAAGAAAATGAGCCTTTGGGCTGAAAGACGTTTTCGAAGCCATGTCCCCGCACATCCCTATTTCACAAATGGAGTAGTCGGAGGTTGGGAGCCTCAAGCCTGGAGACAGTGAGGCCCTGGGATGCCGACCTGGGAGACCGACTGCCCGGCTGGGAACTCGGGTTTGTTCCCATTTCAGTTATGCAACACGGGGTAGGTTAAAGAACCTCTTGGCACCTCTTCTGTAAGGTGAGGATGATGGTAGCATGAACTGCGTCAGTTTATTGTGAAACTGAATGTTTTAATGCCTGCAGAGCATTTGGAATAGTTCCGGCCTACAGTAAGCACTATATAAATGTTAGACAATAAGCCAGCATTGTTTGCGCTTCACAGAGCTCCATGGTAGAATAGGAAGCAGAGTGAAGCCGCTTGGAGGAGGAGGATAGAGGAGTGAGAGGACTGGAAAGCTGGACCTGGGCATTGCCCCTCCCTGAGACCCCGCAGTCCCCCTTGTACCAGGCTGACCCACTCAGGTCCTGCAGGGCTCACAGATGGATGCTGACCTCAGCTGTGCTGCCCCCGAGCTACGCAGCCAGCAGTTCAGGGGTCCAGCCAAAGCTCCCTCCACAAGCCCGTATTTTATATCATCGGCATTGGTGGTTTCCAGCTGTGAAACATCCTCATTCTGGGGGACTTGTCTGCCCCAGCCAGCTAAACCACTTCTCTGGGGTTGGATCCCCCTGGGCTGTTCTCACCCTGACATGGGACCTCTATGCTGCAGTCTGAGAACACGGTCTATTCCAGAGGGTGCAGAGATGTGCCTGTGTCCCTTCCTTTGTACAGCGCCACACGTTCTGCAACGTTCGTCTCTTCATTGTTACTGAATTTTTTTAAATTTAATTTTATTGTTGTATTACATCC